>CM071947.1:19040000-19640000 GCA_036784905.1 Acrossocheilus fasciatus | reverse complement strand
GGCCAGGAGGCCAGCTCTAGGAAGATTTCTAATTGTTAAAAACGTCTTCCATTATGGATAATGAAGGCTACGTGATTCTGTGAACCTTCAATGAAGCAGAATTTTTCCTGAACTCTTCCCCAGATGTGTGGCTTGACGCAAACTTGTTTTCGAGCTCTACAGGCAGTTCTTTTGACCTCGGGGCTTGGCTTTTGCTCTGACATGCATTTTCAGCTGTTAGACCTTTTATTAAGATGTGTGAGCCATTCCAAATCATACCCATTCAATTGAATTTGCCACACTCACTTGTGGTGTAGTAACATCTACAAGCAATATGAATGCTCCTGAGCTAAATTTCAACTGTCCCAGATAAGGGTTTGAATACTTATGCAGATAGCATTTTATATAAAGTAAAATATAAATGTAAGCGTGTTAACTTTGACAGCCCAAAAATATATTGTAAAATCTTATCCTCTTCTCAAATGTCCCATAGACTCTCTAGTACTTTTTGGCCCAATTTGTAAGTTTCTGGATTACATTATCATCTTCTTTTGACATAGGACCACAAGCAACCACTCAGAACACCCTAGAAATGTGCTATAAAAACACTTTAGCAATCACACATTTGATTTACACCGCCAGTAGTTTTCATATTTATTGTCCATTTTGCAAAGAAAAGAAGGAATCACAACATTTCTGCAAAGAGGATGTTCAAATGTGTTAATTACTCAATTATGGACACTAACAGAGCCAAAGGCAAAAACTACCAAAATATGAACAAAAACTAAAGTTAAAGCTAAAAAGTTAAGTGGTTTGAAGAATACCTTGTCTTTAAATCAAGGGTCTTTGATACGCAGCACATTAAGTCACTTAATGTAAAAACAGACCAACTGTAAATCTCAGCTTCCGAACAAGGACAGCCAAGGGTTTAAAGAGAAGGAAAACTAGGGACTAGATGCAGATGTGAGCACAACTCACACACAAAGACACAGCTGTGTTCTTCAGGGTGCAGAGACAGTCGCAAGCCTGTAATTAAATTCCTGGGATTTTTAATTGAATTCATCTCGAGGTTTTGATTAACAACAATAAGAGTAATAGGAGCGGGAAATAATCTTAATAAGACCCTTATCTGAATTTGACCATTTCCCCATCCCCCCAGTCGAACTAGCACTCTCTTCTAGTGCTCCACATTAAAATATCTCTCTCATTTCCCTCCCATGAATGAGTTCTTAAATTAGAAATGGTGTGTGTGTGTGTGTGTGTGTGTGTGTGTGTGTGTGTGTGTGTGTGTGTGTGTGTGTGTGTGTGTGTGTGTGTGTGTGTATGTGTGTGTGTGTGTGTGTGTGTGTGTGTAGGGAGATATTTTTTGGTGGGAGATAGAAAAAAAAAGAAGAAGAATGTGTGGGATGGGAAGCTCATGATTTTCGGCATGTTTTTAGCGCTTCCCTGCATAGAAAGGCATACAGCAGCAGTTCAACAGTGTCAGGAAGAAAGAGGCGGACAAGACAACCTCTAATCTAAATGTGCATATGCTAATGTGAAACAATTAATCTCTACAGGAATCTGCACAATCTTCGCATCCAACCCACAGCTTGTTAACAACAGGATTGCGGCTCAAAGTCTAATTTTTCCTGCAAAAAGCTGCATAAATTTACACCTGTCGCTTGTCAGGGTCTAAAATTAACACTCCATCAATGATGCATTAAACTGATCAAAAGTGACAGCAAAGACTGGTAATGATACAAAAGATTTCTATTTCAAATGAATGCGTTCGTTCGAACTGCTCTCTCACTTTTCCTACGTTACTAGCCTGATCTCATGAAAATGTGTTTCAGTAGAACGATTTTCTGTTTCTATTTGGCGTACTATTTATTCACAGAAATTGGCTTTGCCGTGCATATACACATGTGTTTGGTGTGCAAATAATACGCAATTTTCGTGTACATAAAATACGCACCCACCCCACATCCCAAATCCTACCTATTGCGTAGCCTATCATATGCACACCAGTCAATTTATGCGTATAAATATTACACCAAATAGAAACTTTCATGAGATCGGGTTAGCCTAAAAAAAATCATTACAAATGGTAATACAATTAGACAATGTTTTACTTTCAAGCTACCATTAAAAGTCATAATAAAAAGTTCGTTAAAAATATCTTCAATGCAATAAAATAATTTTAAACGTTTTTTTTCAAGCTTTCAAGTTTTTAAAGCATTGCATTTCATAAATTAAAAGCATTTCATAAAGCATTTCCGCTTCATGGATTAAAAAATAATAATAATAAATAATTCTGTTATATACACATATAAGACAAAATTGCATTGCAGCAAATCCTATCAATTTTACGATATTCAGAATGAGCAACATAAAAATCTAAAAATATAAGCAACTATACAATTATAAAACAAAGTACATATATACCATTTTTTAATTATAAAATAAAACAAATTATAATGGATTTTGTTATAAACAACTAGGGCTGTGCAATTAACCGCATGCGATTGTCATTCGCACCTCGTCAGTAAAGCCGGTTCTGTGATTAATAGTAAATCTCCTTCATGTGCTTTCAGATGGAGAGGCATTTACTACACAGAGGCCGAGACACATATTTGGCAGAGACACAACTATTTAACAATCTGCAATCTGAGGGTGCCAAAAAATCTAAATATTGAGAAAATCGCCTTTAAAGTTGTCCAAATTAAGTCCTTAGCAATGCATACTACTAATCAAAAATTAAGTTTTGATATATTTACGGTAGGAAATTTACAAAATATCTGCATGGAACATGATCTTTACTTAATATCCTAATGATTTTTGGCATTTTGGGTACTTATGGTTTTGTGGTCCAGGGTCACATTTTCAGTCATATAGATAAGAATAAGACAGTATTAAACTATAAAGGGTTCACTTTTATTTTTGTATACTCATAATAAAAACAAAACATTGTGCTTTTGTAAAAAAGAAAAAAATTAGGGTGCGCTTTCTGCCTTCTCGGTTTCCTTGAACTTCTGACGCGGTCACAAAAATTAAACGGAACTTGGTGTATATTGTTGTGCAGTTTGTTATTTTTGTTTTTGTTAATATGTTCATTATTTAAGTGAAATATATTTAGTTTAGGACTATTTATTTTGTTCCTTTTATATATGTTGTTTTATTCTGTTTTTCTCCCTACACAGAAGCGCTGCAGTTACGTGATGTGACGATGTGTGAATCCTTATAGTTCTGATGTTTGTGCTGCTATTTGCGCATGCACTAAGTTCTAATTTAATGTTCTAATTTATCAGTTAAGGATCAGTAAACGAGCGTCGGTTGTCAGTCAGGAAAATTAACAAAAATTAACATCCCTAACTTTTTATGGTTCAAACCCTAAACCTTCATTTCCACTTGTTTTCAATGCACTCACCATTTAGACAGTAAGTCTCCCCAAGTTTCCAGAATTTTTTCACCACATTCCTTAGACACGTCTCCAGATCCACTCAATAACGGCTCGTCATTATCTGGGTGGATTGTGAGAGAGAAAGAATGAGAGAGATGTTACCAGCTTCTAGGGTTCGGTAAAATCTCCATATCTATATAATCTCTCAAAAATCTCCACATATACTTATATACACAGGACTTTCAAAGAAGAACTCCTGAGGTCATGTACATGATGATATGAATGAGAGCTGAGGGCCGCTCACCTTCCTCCTCATCATCCTCAGGAGGTGAGGGCACCATAGAGCTGTGAGAGGTGGATGACAAGATGCCGGGGCTAGCTGTGGTCTTTCTCCTCTCTCTCTCGGTCTCACTCTCTAAACTCACCACTTCATACAGCGTGTCTGAGTTGCTCTTCCTCTCTTTGTTCTCCATCTGAGAGCAGAGTGAAGGTACTGTGAAATACCAAGCTACATACTTTGAATGTGAATGCTGTCTCAAAAGCGAAAATGTGACATTGTGGCCAAAACATGAGGATTTTGAAGCACAGACTTTTGGTTCTCTAGAAAATCAGTCAGAAGAGAAGTGAGGCCCTGCATTCAGCTCGTCCTCACCGGTCTGAGTTTGAGATAGAAGGTCTCGGTGTAACTGCGTTTGCTGAAGGGCCAGAAGAGCCTATCGTTGGGCGAGCACACTCGAACCCGTGTCTCCAGCAGGAACCGCACAGGCTCTTCCACCTCCGTGATAACCAGGTCCACCGCTGTCGTCATGTACATGAACTTATCTGCATGATACAAGTAAAAGAATAGCAGACGTTTAAACAGGTCATCACAGCGTTCTCATATTAGTGGAGGTAATGCATGATGTCATTCACAATCATTTCTTGAATTTCAAGTTTGTCTAAAAAGAAGAAAATTAAAAAAAATGTATTTTATTTGTATAGCACATCATATATCGGATCCAACTGCCTAAGTATTAAATAAATATTAGGGATGCACCGATGTATCGGCCACCAATATTTATCGGCTGATTTTTGATTATTTTAAAGCAATCGACATATCGGAAATAGCATGAAAAGGGCCGATACCGATGGTTTATTAATTAACTGCATGGAGACAATGGCTGTTTCTCAAAACGCGTTCTTCAGCGATCTTGTGTCCTTGTGTTCTCGTTCTACGTCATCGTCAACTGTCGGAGCTCAGTTCCAATTCTCAAGAACGCAAGTACAGAGGAAGCATGAAAGTTCCCAGATGTGTTCTTGATATCGAGGATGCATCGAGTGCAGACTTGAGAGAATCGAGCCATTAGAAATCCCAGAAGACGCTGCGGGCGGCAGCTCTCGTAAATACTTGACGGCTCTTGAAAATAAACATTTATCGTTTTGTTTTGTTTAATTTTAATAAAGTGGTAAGACCCGGAGAAAGTCTGCAGTATTTTTATTGGCAGTTGTTGTTAATAATAGCAATAATAATAATAATTATGATTATTATTATTATTATTATTAAATTAAAATACATGCTATTTGTATAGCACCTTTTTAATAATGAAGAATAATGAAGAATAATAATGAAGAATTCTAATTATTATTATTATTATTAAATAAATTTAAAAAACTTTATTTGTATAAAACCAGATCATAAAACTAGAATCCAGATCAAAATATTAAAAAAAAAAATCAGACAAACTTTAAAAAATGTATTATTATTGTAATTATTATGAAATAAAAATGTACATTTTATTTGTATAGTACCTTTCATACATCAAATACAAAATCAAAGACAGCTCTAAGTATTGTTAAAATTGTTACATTTCTTCTTCTCACTATTATTATTATTATTATGATTAACAACATTTTTGTCGTTAATAATAATAATAAATTATACAACAATTATTATTATTATTATTATTATTATTATTAAATAAAAATGCACTTTGTGTGTATAGAATGTTTGGAAAATCTGAACATTTGGAGCCTGTCTAATTTCAGTTGGAAGAATGCTACAGATTTTTTAAGCACAACAGCTAAATGGTACCTCTTCAAATCACTCATGGTTTAAATAACAATATTTCAGAAAAAAATCAGCATCAGAAGAGCTCAAACAATGATTCGGAACGCAGTCTGCAAACCGAGCACGTGTATGGATGAATGAATGAATGAGAATCTGTACCTTTGGGCGTCTCCTCGTTCACGGCCTGAAACTGAGGAGTGTTGGGATTCCAGCTCCCTGTGATGATGTAAGACTTCCCATCAGAACTCTTGCCCATTGATTCCTAACAGATGGGTGGAGGGCAGATGAGGAGAGCCAAGAGAAAGAGAGCATAAAACAAAAATAAATTCAAACAATCATGACTTCACAGAAATTTTGTTTGCGGCTGTGATTCACTCATGGTGAATTAACCAACGGGGAACAGTCCCGGCCAAAAGCCTAACTGCTGATAGTTGGCTTTGTCTACAGAACTAACTGGATGGAGGACAACACTTCTAGACCCATGACAACATCACATGGGCCAAGAAAAAGTCATTTCACAACTCTGTGGTAATATGAATGTTACACAGATTAGTTTTGGAGCTACAGGCGCGTTTCAACTTCTGAAAAAGCATTTTGTTTTCTGTTTGTCCCTGTGCATCCTTGCTTGACCCTAATGCCAGCTTTCCCAGTCACTGGCCACAGAAATATACGCAAATTTCCACAGAAATTGATTGTCCGTCATTGATTCTACAAATTCTACAAAATAATCAGTGAAGGATATGCAGGGAAAAGTACAGATTTGGTCAGAGCCTAGAAATTAAATAAATGTATACACTATTTTGGTTGCAGACTTATTATTTGTTTCTTAAAATAAAAAAAGACAGTATTAAAATTAATACAAAATTTATTAAAAACAAGTTTAAACTCACAAAATTACAGTAAGCTTAAAGACGCAGGCCTCAACATTTTTTTCCCTGAGGGCTCAAAAAATAGTTTTTAAGAATTTTTGCCATTTTCGACAACAATTTTTACATTTCAGATGTGTTAATTAACATTAGAAATTATTTCAACATGACACTTAATTTTTTAAATGTTAAATAACCATCATTTTCTTTTATCAGCTAAAATATAGCGCTAGTAGACTATTTTTTTTTAAAGAAACTAAAAATATTACTGTGAAATTGTTTAACTGGTTAACTTTTAGTTACTGTAATGTAGTTTTATTGTAAAATATTGTAAAATTGATGGTTTTTGCAAAAACTATAACATATATGGTATTAACTTATGTTGAAAAACAGTAAACGTACATACCAAGAAAGTCCCAAAATATGATTACATTATATTAAGTTTTATTTTTCATCTTTTTTATGAGTAATGTATATTAAAATGTTACATTTTCAGTTATTTAGTTAATTTTTAATTAATTTCCCCTGACAGTCTTTTGTCTTTATACAGTAGTTCCGATAGATTAAATTATATGAATTAATGAAATATACGTTGTAAAACATACAGGCACCAATATACCTGAAACAGTGTCACAGTACTTTTTACAGTGAATCTCTGGCAACCACAGCTGCTGTTTTTTTTACTGTAATTTTCTTTTTTTTTTTACAGAGTGGTGCTAAAAAGTTTTTGAACTCCTTTAAGACTTTCTATATTTCTACACATATTTGATCTACACTGTGATCGATTTTCATTCAAATCTAGGATACTATAAAGGATAAAGATATTCATTTTATAAAGTAATTTGTTTTATAAAGTGATTAATTGATTGATGAAGTAAAGGTAAGGCAGGTACTAGAGAGGGACAGATAAAAGGAGTTAATTCAAAACTAGAGATGCAGGTATGTCTTCCGTCACCTACCAGGTCAAGCAGGTGCATATCACTGTTCTTTACGTTCTTCCCTGGGCTCAAGAGCAAACCGAAACACCTGAAACACAAACATGTTCCTCACTACAACAGAACCACTGTAAAACTGCATATCCACACACCCATCTGCACGTGCAGAGCCTGAGAAAACATATATAAACAGAAAAGCACAGCTGTGCATTCAGGCAGGGTTGGCTTCAGTTCAACACAACATCAGTCATCCTAGAGAAAAACCATCCTACATGTTCTCATGGCCTGAAAGGAACACTTAAGCGCAGAAAAGACATAATTCAGCATGTGTTTATCATTAATGACTGAATTATTGGTTGTTATGGAGACGCGAGGCTCTTCTGGATGAGGATGTCCCCTCTGTGGAGAGAGCCGTGTCGCTGAGGAAAGCACGTACCTCTCGATGGCCAGCTCTTTGTTGGACGTCTGCTGGACGTAGATCACAATCTTTTTGTCCATGCCTGGCCGCAGTTTGAAGCTCTGTCTGTCCTTGTCCTTTGATACGGCACTGTTGG
This sequence comes from Acrossocheilus fasciatus, assembly GCA_036784905.1. Classification (NCBI taxonomy): domain Eukaryota; kingdom Metazoa; phylum Chordata; class Actinopteri; order Cypriniformes; family Cyprinidae; genus Acrossocheilus; species Acrossocheilus fasciatus. Next base: position 19,632,237 of record CM071947.1, on the reverse strand, counting down.
TCACAAAGAGAGTTTTGGGTGAATCTCACATGTCCAGATTTCACCTCAAAATCAAAATATTTAGCTATTTTGATGATAATTAAGCCTATTTTTCCTACGTGTCTCAAAATTTTACAGCTGAGAATTCACATTATTCTCAATGGTGATTCTTATTAGATGCTTATAACTTTAGTAAAACATGGTCAGACTTTATTTTAAGGTCCAATTCTCGCTATTACAAACCATTAAAGGGTTAGGGTTGAGGCACGTTTTATTACGGATGCGCACACTTTATTTCTTCTTCTGGACTGTTGACAAAAAGCACCCGCTTACACCATTGTAAGGCTTGGAGGGGCCAGGACAATTTTTAATAAAACTCTGATTGGATTCGTCTAAAAGAAAAAAGTCATTTACACCTAGGATGCTTTGAGGGTGAGTAAAACACAGGCTAATTTTCATTTTTGGGTGAACTAACCCTTTAACTATGACTTTTGCTTCAATATACTCCTAATTTGCTGCTTATTAATAGTTAGTGAGGAAATTGTTAAGTTTAGGTGTTGGGTAGAATTAGGGATGTAGAAAATGGTCATGCAGAATGTGCGCTTAATAAGCACTAATAAACTGCCAATAAGTTTAAAATAGGCATGCTAATAAGCAAGTAGTTAAGAATTGTGAGAATTGGTCCCTATACTAAAGTGTTACCAAAATTTCTTGTATTGAATAATCATAAATTAAAGGTAAAAGCTTGGCATAAATCAACAATTCAAAGAGAAACTGTTTACTGTTAACTACTTTTTGTTGTTGTTGGTGTTTAAAATTGTGACATTTTGGTCAAAAATTATTTGTGTTTTTATTAGCATTATAAATAATATTATATATGTAACTACTAATCAAACGATTGAGGTTGGTAAGATTTTTGAATGTTTCTGAAAAGTCTCTTCTGCTCACCAAGGCTGCAATTTTTTGACCAAAAATACAGTAATATTGTGAAATATTATTACAATTTAAAATAACTGCTTTCTATGCAAATATATTCTAAAATGTAATTTATTCCTACGATGCAAAGCTAAATTTTCAACATCATCCCTCCAATCTTCAGTGTTACATGATCCTTCAGAAATCATTCTAAAATGATGATTTGCTGCCCAAGAAACAGTATAAACAATAAAAAAGTTATTTTTTCATAAATATTTTATGATTATGTTTACTGATTTTAAATATATACAGTACTTAAGACTGATAATAATGACTAAACTTAAAAGGCATTTTAAAAAAGAAGCCCAAAAGACTAAAACAAAATCTGAACACGCATTTCTTGCATCCAAATGGAGCGAAAGAGCCTTTCAAGGTAATTCTGTCATTTTTTCCTGTTGTTTTTATCCAAAGTGACTTATAGTCCATTTATAACAGGCACAGTCTCTCTGGAGCATCAAGCTCACGCTGATGGAGACAGTGCAGTTATTTTGGGCACTTTAGCCCTTTCCTTAAATACTTTTCTCTCTTTAGCCTTTTCTGTGCAGCAGTAAAAAGCTGGTATAAAAACACCGCATACACGGTTCTTACTTAATTTTACTCAACTCTAATATTATAATTACAATATACATTTAATTTATATATGCTTAATGAATCAATATTAATAATAATTATAACATTTTAATATGGAGCTGTGGTGTTGTTCTGTATGCCAATGCTTGTTAACAATGCTTTTTTTTTTTTTTTTGTTACAGTCAACAAGTCAACAAAGGATATGCTTCTTTGAAGTGAGATCTTTCTGTGTTAACAGAACCCTGTGTAGGGCAGAGGAATGAGGCGAAGATGTAAGGAATGATAAATGACAGGAAGCATGTGTCGACACTTCTGAGAAAGAGAAAGAGACGAAGAGGTGGAGGAACTGCAGATTTAGCTATTTTTATCATTTCCCTCATCAAAACCGGGCAGATGACTTCCGAAGGCTGGATACCAGAAAATAACACCTAATTGAATTATTCAGTTAGAGACTAGACCTCTCGGGTTAAACGCAGATATGTGCGGGAGAACTGGATCAACTTTAATGGAGGGAAAGAAGCAAAGTGATTCACCTAAATGTGCCCTTCCCATCATCCTCTTTGATCTCCAGACTGACGGTGAAGGTGAAGACGTCGCTGTCTGGCGTAAGGGGCGGAGCCTTGGCTGCGAGTTGCGCTTTATTGGCTGATCGGCGGAAAGCTGTGGCAAAGCTGTAGAGTATTCTGCTGACCTGCAAAGACGAACACACACACACACACACACACACACACACACACACACACACACACACACACTCAGTGATTGGAGTCAAAACAGTCTCCAGTGACACAGGCTGTGTTACAGTGACTCACTGTCAGACTGTTCTCAGGTTATCAACACTCATTAGCACACACACACACAAATACACCTGACAGCTGCATCCCTGCTGTTTTAACATTTTACTCCACACATAATTGGTACATGTCAGGATGGTTGACTAGCTGACCAATAATCAACTAGTCATTTACTGAATGTTTTTTTGCAACAGTGCTTTCAAAACATAGCAAATCTCAGTTCTCCAAAATCTCAATTGCAAGACTTTAGCATGCTAACAAAATCAGCAGTACAGTAAAACAGTTTCATCTTTTAAACTCATCCCCACCACGACACCAAGTATGTGTGTACACACAGTATTTAATGGCTTAAACATAACTTAACAGCTATAAACACTTGAATGCACATCATTTTTAATCTTGGATGCATATAAGTGGTTTTGTGCCAGTCTGCATTTGAGTTTTACTTATGCTGGCTTTAATAGTTTTGTGCAATAAATATGTATAGTTAGGTAGCCTATTTATTTGTAGAATGTGTGTATATTACATCATAATAATTACAAAAACAAAATCAATAACATTATACTGTATATATCCTATGATCACATATGAGCATTTCTGATATCATAGGAAAATTACTAAAGACAATTGCCCCCCCTTCAGACTAAACCAGGAAACTGCAATTCTATCAGCAAGAAAATTAAGATGCAACAATCAAGAGTCTCACAAAGAACTGGTCCAAATCATATTTGACCACAAAATCAAAAGATAGGAAAAGAAAAACAATAAATATTTCCAGAACAATTAGGATTTTACACTGTCCTCCAGAAATCTCATTAATAAAAATAACTTCAGCATAATTAGTACATAATTAATATTAACTTATCCTAATGTTTTAATTATTTGTTTGTTTGTTTGCTTTTAAGGCAGCAAAAATTAAATACAGCACAACAAGTACTATCAGGGTATATACTGAAAACTGAATTTTATAATATACTTATCTTTTTTTTTTTCACTACAGCTTAACTGTCATTAAAAATAATGTCACAATGCAAAGAAATCTTAATGGTCCCAAAACAGGATTCATTTTCACATACACACACAATTTGCATATATATATATATATATATATATATATATATATATATATATATATATATATATATATATATATATATATATATAAAATTTCTATTTTATAATGTATATTTCTTTTTATTTTTATTTTATTTTCTATATTAATAATTTTTAGATATCTGAGAAAAATATAACCTGGACATTTCTTGACGGTCTTTGTAAGAATCAACCAAAAATTCACAAATATCTTTCCACAAACAATTTTTTTTTAAGCAATGCGTGTGTGCAGTTGTGTTTGTCTCACCGCCTCCTGGATCTCACAGCGGAAGACGTGGATGCGGAAGATCTCAGCGTTGTAGTGGCTCTCAGTAAAGGCGAAGCAGTCGCTCTCTGGTGTGCCGTCGTGGCCGCGAACACAGAAGAGGATCTTGTAAATGGGGTAGTTGGCAATCTCAGTGCTGGTCTGAGGGTCCAACAGCCTGATGAGATATTCAAGTACAAGTTACCTTAACCTCTTTTTCAATAAGGCATCATATTTTTTCTTTGTTACTACGGTTGTTAGCTTCCTAAAGTACCTGACGGTGCCCTCTGAGACTCCGGGCACAGAGAGGGTGACGTCCAGGGGCATCTGGCACTGGCTGCGGAGGATGCTGACCATACGCAGAGCCTCCACCTCACTGCGCGGGGCGTTCACTGACGCACAGCCTAAATACGTCAGCTTACTGAACACCACGCTGTCTTCATCTGGGACAGGGGTCCCAGGACTCAAGTCAGAGGGCTCATCTAGAAGCAGTGATGGGAACAGAGACTCTAAATGAAACTGCCAATGTTTTGGACACACTTGACTTAAAACCTTTTTGATCTGACTACTTCTCATTAAATGCTTAAAATAATTTTTTCACCAAAGTAAATAGCGCCTATGTATGAATTTTCATTACTAGAATTAAACAGGTAGGTAGGTGTCTTTGACCAGCAGGTGGCACTCTGTATATGTATTATACTATACTATATAGTCTGCACACTTTTTAGGTTTTAACCTCAATGAAATTAGCTATTTTTTTATTGTCTGAATGCAAAAAGGATAATAAGAAAATTAAAAACCTTAAAATAATAAAAATGTAAATAATTAAAATAATAATAAAAAACTACAATTAATTGTTATGCAAATAGCTATGGTGTGAAAATGGTTTTGAAATGTGAACAAACATGTTTTTTTTAAACATAACTAGTGTTGAATTTAGACAAAACTACTTAACTGCATGCATATATATATATATATATATATATATATATATATATATATATATTAGTGCTGTCAAATGATTAATCGCGATTAATCGCATATGTGTGTGTACTGTGTATATTTATTATGTGTATATAAATACACACACATGCATGTGTATATTTAAGAAAAATATATATTTCTGTATAATATAATTTATATGAATATAAATATATATATGCAAATACATGTAAATATTTTCAAAATGTATGCTGTATGTGTGTGTCTTTATATATATATACACAAAATAAATATACACAGTACACACACATATATTATGTAAACAAAAACTTTTATTTTGGATGCGATTAATCGCTTGACAGCACTAATATATATATATTAGTGGTGTCAAAATTAGCGCGTTAAAGCAGGCGATTAATTTTTTCAGTTTAACGCCTTAAAATATTTAACGCAATTAACACAGGGGCAGGGCTATGGTTGGCCACCCCACTCACAACTGCTGTTTCTGGCACTTTTTCTCTTGACAAGAAATGCATTTATTCAGTAGCAGAACGTCTTTACGACCACATCAAACAGGACACGTTTCAGACGTGCGCGGAAACGGTACTGGGCTCGCGCTCTTCCATTGCACGCACAAAGGCGCTGGCTGTAACCTGTATTCTTTCATATCAAAGCGCAAAATAAACTACGTGCATGCAATGTCGTGGTCAGTTAAGTCATGAAGTTACCAAAATTGCGATTAAAGCTGCCTTAAAACTGTGCATGCATGTAATATATTTTATATTAGTCACATTTATGAACATGTCTCTAAAATGGTTTTCAAAACTGTCCTGGAGCAGCCCAGCACTGTCTCCCTCATCTAACACACCCAATTCAAATGGTCAGCTCATTAATAGAGACTTTAAGACCTGAAGTGGGTCAGAAAAGGTGAAGAGAATTGAGAGAAAATATGATGCTGAAAACGATAGTTTTGAGAATATATTGAGATGGTGAATATGAGCCAGATGCTGAATGTATACTTGGGAAATGCGCTCTGACGATGGCAGTGATGGTAAAACCATCTGCTCAAATCGAACCCTTCTAAGTTTCAAAAGGTAAGAAAGTATGCTTATTTTATTCTTTTTTATTTTTATTATTTTATGTTCTTCAAATATCAGGAGAGTTTGTTATTGCAGCAATTAGAGATCCATCCGTGCTGAATATAAGTCTGGGTCGCTAAAAACCTGAATATGTAATGACTGGCGAAATATTCATGCAGTTTAAAGTCTTAAAATGTATTAAATTTTACAACATTAAGCCTTAAATATCAAATAGTCAACAATTGAAATGATGGGGTCTTAATTACAACAATGAACTTAATTACAACAATGCATGTTATCTCGGCCATACTGATTTAAAGAGAATGTCATTTTCCCTGTCCTGCGTTTTGTGGAATAAAGTCCTGGTCAGATTGATTAGAATAATGTTAGCTGCCTTAACTGTCACCTCAATAATGTTTTTAATTACCCACTATAATCCAGCTAAAATTAACATTAGCACTGAACAAAATATTTAGTATTGCCCTTTGTGCCTAACTTAACCAAGAAAAAAATATTTGTCCTAAAATATGGAATAAATGTGATAAAGAAAGCATTAAATTTACCTTTCTCATACATGTTGACACATTGTTACAACACTAATTTTGTGTTTTAAAACAAATGATAAAAAAACTATTTGTATTTCTTGAAAATTGTTGCTTCAATTAATGTCATAGAACCTTATCATTCCAAGCGGAAAATGACTTTTAGAATTAGAAGGTTCTATCTGCATTTGACCTGTTCCAAAAATCCCCATTTAAAAATTTGAGAGGATTTTGATATTGTACATTTAGAATACATTTAGGGTCTCTGTTCATGTAGGAAAGAGACTTGTTCCCCATATCATTTTTGCTATATGGAATGCAAAAACTTTGAAGCTCAATATCTCAAAACCACTCAGAATGCAGATAGAACCGTACAATTCCGGGGCAACCATATACATATACATATATATAAATATATATACACACACACACACACACACAGGAAACAGTGATTTTTGTTGTTTTTACCCCTGTAAGATCTCTCGTTGAGTTCACTCTCCTGAGCTCCCTGAACAGGCAGCACTATCTCAAGTTTAGGGGGTATTGAGCCGGACCGCGGTGGCACAGCTGTAGTAGGATAGCCATGGTCTGCCCCTCCCAGATGGTCCGGTCCGCCCACCAGTTCAGTTACTGAAGGATCCATCAGCACATCTTCCAGCTCCTGCTGTAACTGCTGCTCACTGCCGTTGCCCACGATCTGAACACACACACAGACACACAGACACACAAACAGACAGACACACACAGACACACCAGGACGGTCATTTAATGACTCATGTAAGTCACTTGCATATATAGACCCAAGATGATGAACAAGAAAAAGACTCGACAGTATTGGACCATAGAGTTAAGTCAGGGAAAATGGCATATTCTAAATTTCACAAATGAAACAAAGCTTTGAGGGACAGACAGAGTACGCTCAATATGTTGTCATGTCTTAAGGTTGTAGCCATTTTCACAACACATGCTTTTTAGGAGTTTTTTAATAAATTAATATATTCAAATGTTACGTCATCTGAACGATGGACAACAAAGTTAAAAATCACTGCAGCAGACTGTACGTCTATCCATCACAGCCTCATTTTTATTTGCACAAAATTAAAGGGATAGTTCACCCAAAATTGACAATTCTGTCATCATGTCGTTACAAACCTGAAAGACCTTCGTTCATCTTCAGAAAACAAATTAAGATATTTTTGATTAATTCTGAGAGCTCTCTAACCCCCACATAGACAGCAAGGGCCCTAACATGTTCAAGGCTCAGAAACATAGCAAGGACATCTGTAAAATAGTTCATGTGACATCAGTGGTTCAACCGTAATTTTATGAAGCTACAAGAATACTTTGTGTGCAACGAAAATAAAAATAATGACTTTATTCAACAATTTGTCTCCTCCGCGTCACCCTATAGCGCCTTTTTGGGCAGTATCACATACGTAAACAATGTTTGCTGTTCTGCGTCAGCAGCATCGTACGCGGATACGTACGTTGTTTATGCTTTGATCTGAACGTACACAACTTATCCGCATACATATGTACATATGTGATACTCTCCAAAATGGCACTATAGGGTGACGCAGAGGAGACGAATTGTTGAATGAAATCGTTATTTTTGTTTTCTTTGCGCACAAAAATATTCTCGTAGCTTTGTAAAATTACGGTTGAACCCCTGATGTCACATGGATTATTTTAACGATCTCCTTGCTATGTTTCTGAGCGTTGATCATGTTAGGACCCGTGCTGTCTATGGAGGGTCAGAAAGCTCTCGGAATTCATCAAAAATATCTTAATTTGTGTTCGAAGATGAACCACAGGTTTGGAACCACATGAGGGTGAGTAATTAATGACAGAATTTTCATTTTTGGGTGAACTATCCCTTTAAATATGGTGTCCACTGTGACTAACACTGGGTTTATGCTGGTTGCACTTGAGGTTGTCTACACTAGATGCATCAAAGCAAAGTTCCAAATGCATCTGTCCTTTTGTCAGAAGTAGCGTAAGCAACTGGAGTAGCTACATAAAAGAGAACGGGCTGTCAGTGAACTGTCTGTAACTCAACACATCACACGAAGAGTAGACCAAATCACTGATTTGTCTACTATCTATCGTGTTGCATTGCTTGCATAGTTGAAAATTAGAACTGTCAATTTAACATTTTATTCATTTAATTACAAAAATTGAACGCAATTGATATTAACAAATAATTACACTCTCTGATCAGATTGAAGGGGTTTCTAATACCAAATTTACACAAAGGAACACAAAGGAACTTTTGATGTGACTTTTAAAGGGGTCATTGGATGCAAAATTCACTTTTTACATGTTGTTTGAACTGAAATGTATCTTGGCAGTGTGTGTACACAACCACCCTATAATGATAAAAATCCACCCAGTGTTTTTTTTTTTTAATGACCAGTGTCTCAGATCAAGCCGTTCTCAGATTCTTGGCTATGTGACGTCTCACATACACAGGCCACTCCCACAACTATTGACTGACACTGGTGTTTTACCTTAGACTCGCCCTGAGTGAGCTGTGAACACAATCCGCCATTATTTCAATGCCGGAGCAGGTGTAGACAAGAATGTCTCCAAAGCGATTGAAGTGTTGTTGTTGTTGAATGCAATAATGAACATAGCTGTCATCATTTACTCCCAACATCTGAGCTGCTGAAGACGCAGTGGATTACATTTGTTTTTGAAGGGAATGCACCCCCCCAGATCTACCTAAATGTGTTTATGTTTAAAGGAACATGCACTGAAACGGTTCGCTGTCAACAGAGCTGTTTTTGACAAGGTAAAAAGGGTGTTGTTTTGCACTACCATTGAGAAATTTTAACCAAAGTATATTACAGACTTTTTATTACGACCCTAAAGAATCATATCAACTAGAGGAAAATGGGCATCTGATGACCCCTTTAAGGCTGAAATACACTACACGACTTTTAAAATTTGAACAGATTTTTAAAAACACTAGGCATCATATACTTACCAACTTTGTAAATAGTGACAAAGAAAAACTGTCCATCAACGTGCACCTTGTTGCTAGGAGACACTTGACAAATGAAAACAACGTGTTCTAAAATCGGCTGAAAACATCAAACATGTTTGATCTCCTCTGACTATATGGAATCAAAGTCTGTGACCATCATACACTACGTGATTTTCTATGGAATCTGTCAACTCAAATCTGCAGACTGAAGGTCCTTGCAGACTGAGTCTGAAATTTAGCAGTTTGACACAACGTGAGGTTGTATTTATTTTTTAATGTGCGAAAATTTCAGACTCAATGTGCAAAGACCTTGACTTTCGGCAACTATGATCAACTTCTCCAGACTGTATATCGGTGGAATATCGGGGGGGGGGGGGGGGGGGGGGGGATCGTGTAGCGTTTTCCAGGCTTTAGGCGCCATTTCTAATTAATGCTGCTTAGTGGTGGCATAAATAAATTTACACAGCATTTGCACCTTTATTAAATACTTTGATATTAGGGGGTGAGGTAGGTCAAAGCAGGAATAATTTAGCCTGGCTTTTAATGTGGCATTGCATCTTTACATAGAATTTTGAGCAGCCTTAACTTGTCTGTATAAAGGCACCTTATGGTGCGTTTTTGAAGGTGAACTACTTGGTCATTATATACTTGACATCACCATGCTCATGGTCAGCATTGGCCAAAGTTGGACCGTCGTTGAATGTCTGTCAAGCTCAGTTTTGTGGTATGTTCCACACCACTGACATTAGTCACACCTCTATGACGTTTTAGCAGACTGAGCATGTTGAACCGACGTCGGATAGGATAAGAAGAAAAATGAAAGTGACAAAAGCAAGCAAACAACACACAGATGGGCTGTCCCAAATTTAAATCCCCCATCTTACCAGAGCATTCAATATGATCAGTGTATGTTTGAGTTTTGATTTGATTCCACACCAGGAAGTTTGCAATTCAAAAGATCTGAATTTCTGATTCCTGTTATTCTTGTTATTTGATTGGCTGAATAGACAGAAGGTGTGATCTGTGTTCATTACAGCCATAAAAACAGTGACTGAAAACAAAGATGATCTCTCAACACATAGGAACTGCATACAGCAATGCAATGAAGTTCAGTGGGAGCAGACGATTTGGCAGATGATCTCCACGAAAGACCTCAAAATGTGCATATCTGTCAAATGCATTCTGTTTTGTTTAAAAAACAAATATAAAAGTGTGACAAAAGAGCTTTAGAATACAAGCTAGAGGTACTAGCACGGACTGGGACCAAAAGGCGACTGGACTAAAATGCCTGGAATGATGGAAACAGTGGAAGCACCAGACACAAAACAGAAGCCTATAAACACTCTACTGAGCACTGCACAATATCACAATATCATAGTCCCGCTTATTTTCCCACACTCAGCTGTTGTACAGGCCAGTGAAGCTGCCAATCAAACTGATCAGCCAATCAGACACAAGGCACAGAGACACAGTACGACCACAAAGCCACAGAGGAAGAGAGAGAGGAATAGATAGATAAAGACTGACCTTAAAGCTGACCCCTTCCTCAGAAATCACCTGTGTAACAAACAGAGTGTTTAAGAGATGCCCACCTGAGAGAATGGTAATGAATGGATTAACTGAGAGAGAGTGTTCTCTACTTTATGACCGATGGACTGTGAAAGACTGACATCCAGCAGAAACATCTTCACTTTTAACTGCCACAGTAGATCATGAATTGTGCTATATAATGTGACGATGCCCTCTAGTGGCAATAGCAAGAGTTTATGCCCATTATTATTATTATTTACTCACCCTTATATCATTACAAACCCATATCTATTCTTTCTACCGAAGAACACAAAAAAGGATATTTTGAAGAATGTTCTCGCTGCCATTTTCAGACATTTTAAGTGACTTTATTTCTTGGTAAATTTTTGGTAGTTTTCTTTTTGGTAAAAACATGCGTGGGTAAATGGTGAAATTTTGGTTGAACTATTCCTTTAATAAAGAAGGTGACAAAAGACGAGCATAATGTGAAAAAAGAGAACAAAACTTCAAAGTTGGCTGGTCCACAGCCATGATCAAATGCAAATCTGAAGGAGCAGACTTCACAAGCCAACAAAATTAACAAATCCACCAAATCAGGAAGCAGGAGTGATGGTGTAATGAGCATACGAGAATCATGACCACAAGATCTAAAAAGAGGCAAGACTGGAGTGGTGTGGCGTGGTTGAAACCTCCATGAATTGTGGTCCATGAATAAATGAGATCTGTATGGATGCAACATCTTATTGTGGCCCACCATAATACTAAAACAAATTGTGAACATTTGTGCATAAAGCTGAAAGTGCTTTTGTGGTACATGGACACAGAACACACTGTAGTGCCGATATATCAAATTAGATGTTGAAAAAAAAAAATCAAAGGTGATACGAACTGGACAGAAATCTCAACAGCATTCATATGGTGTGACGTCATGTGAGAAATGGACAAGTCAGGGCACAGGCTTAGCAGAAGAATAAAACATGGAATGAGAGTGTGCAGTCTGCCTGTCCTCATGACAGTGACTGAATGGATGTGAACATAACATTATTAGCACTTTTAAACAATCTAGCTAGGTGGTGCAAACTGTACTTGCTAATTAAATGAATGGGGTGATTTTTCAATCAGGGGAATGTTCCATCCCCTAGGACAATAAAAAAAAAAAATCTTTAAATTACTTTTTTTTTTTTTTTTGAAGTTTGTTGAAATTTTTCCTATAATTTCTCTATTTTAAGCCTGTTCACCATCTAGTCTTTTAATTTCTCGTCTATTATTAATTTATAAAGTGTTCTGTCAAAATCTGTTGCATTTTTCCAAAGAACTTAAAAAAAGGTGAAAACTTTCTCAAAGAATTGCTGTCTGCAATACTGATGTCTTGAACATCACACCAAGCATTTTAGAGAAAAATTGAGTTTTTCCAAAAATTGTATATTTAGTTATGATTCTGAGCTTAAAAAACTACATCATGATCTGAGAACAACTTTATCAGGAGTTATTTAACATATTTAGTTAGTATGAGAATTTTAATTCAAAGGGAACTTATTTTTATTTCATTAATAAATAAAATGTAAGTAAATTTACTGCTGTGTTAGCAAATCTAAGGTGTATCTTCTCTCATTATATTACAATCTAGGGCTACACGAAAACTAATTATGATTTTTCGAATAAAAATGTGGTTACAATTTAAAATGCAATTTAAAAAAAAAAAAAAAAAAAACAGGTTTGTAGGGCTGCACGATTTGACCAAAATGTAATAATAATAAAAATACAACTATTGTATTAAATTTAAATCTGTTAATTTAATAATAATTTCATTTTACACTGCAATTGCAAAATGACAATATTAATATTTATTCATTTTCAAATGTTAAACCATCAAACGTTTCTTTTGACAGAGGGATCCCTTAAATTTGATCTTTTGTTCATAAGTGCTTCTCCTAACAAGTTTGTTTGTTTGTTTGTTTATTTGTGTTTAACACCATGCCAGCTTCTGTGGCTATTTTCATGGCGAAAAAAATTTATGGCTAAATTATATCGGATTTTCACAATTTATTTTTGCAGAAGACGTTTGGGAAAGGTTGCGTTCCCAAATGCACATTAAAAGCAATACAAACTCGAACTAAGCCATCTAGCATTTTCTGCTTTACTTCAATTAATCGTGCAGCCCTACCTACTAAAATTAAAAGCTGATCATTACAAAAGAATTGTTACAAAAAAGCTGATTATTTCAAAACATGTGATAAGCACTTCCAATGTATATTAAAGTATTTCAAAGACATTTGGGTTCTTCAAAATTCCAAGTAATTAAATGAGCCCTTAACTGAAGAATCCCCATAGTTCACAGAGACCCTATTCGTTTTCTGTCTACTCTTACCTTCAGTCCTGTCTTTTCATCATCGCTACCATTATTAGTGGAGGGGGTCTCGTCCCCCAGGCGGGACACCAGGACAAAGTCCTCACTGTTGAGGGTGGAGACAGAGTCGGAGGACACGCTAATTTTCCCCACCGAGGCCTTGTCATCCATGACTGCTAAATCAAGCCAGACGCGCTCATGAATGGCAGTTTAATGAGCAAAATTACCTGGAAAACAAAGAGATGAAAAAACAATGAGGAAAGGAAAGGAAAATAAAAAACATGAGAGGGGCTTGCACGCCCATGCTTATTTTGAATGCATCCTTTGTGAACTGCAAATATAGTTTGTGGTTCTTTATGCAGCAAGTGCTGGCTAAAGAGGCAGAGATGTGTGTGGAAGTATATCGTAAAATAATAATAAAGAAATGGCAGTTAAAAATTTGGGTAAATGGAAATTTATTACCAGGTACTCATTTTGTAGGCATACATCAAGGGTCAAAAACCAACAGTCACTAACCAAACAGCAAGAAAATAAAATCACAGTTACTTTTAGAAACTTTATTAGAAACTGCAGTGTAAAAGTCTAATTTGTAGGTGATATGTATGATTTAAAAAATAAATAAATAAATAAATAAAAAGACACTCAAACTGCATTATTTTTTGCATTCATTTTCATTATTATTATAAATATTTTGAGTTATACACATACAGTAATGGCCAAAAATATCAGCACCCTTGCGATTCTGTCAGAAAATGCAACACTTCTCTCAGAAAATTGTTCCAATTGCAAATGTTTTGGTATTCACGTGCTTATTGTTTTTGTTTGCACTGCAACAACACAAAAAAAAACAGAGAAGAAAAGTCAAACTTGATAAAATTTCACACAGAACTCAAAAATGTACTGGACAAAATTATTGGCACCTTGTCAAAATTGTTAGAAATAATTGCTTTTCAAGCATGTGATGCTCCTGTAATTTGTATTTAGACACACCTGTAGCAAAAGAAAAGTTGACTCAACCTTTGTGTTGTGTGTCACACTGAGCATGAAGAAGAAAGAAGTGTAAAACGCGATTTATACTCTCGTCTGGCTCCACTTCACGAGCCTCTGCCGACTGCGCGTGCACCTTCCCAAACGGACAAAACTTTTATACTTGTCGCGCTCGGGGCGACGAGGAGTAATTGTCCTCTAAAACCATCGGGAATCACCAGTGAGAAGAACACATTTGCCGGTACAAGACTTCTCACGTAATGAATGAGTTGAATTAACAATTTCTTTATGAACCGATTAAAATAATCTTAAACTTTTGCTTTATTTTGCATCAAACACAAGAGAACTTTAAGCAAATAGTGTATAAATAGTGTCTACATTACTTATAATTCTATTTTTATACAATAAAAATAAACGTACTTGAATTAAAAATCCTTGGACAACCTATGCAAAAATAAATAAATAAATAATAAATAATAATCATTGTTTTCCCTCAAAGCATCAAAAAGCACCTGATGGAGTTTGAACTTCACATTAAACTGCCTCTGTTTCACACAAATTCCAGTACAGATGTGTATGTTCGGCTAGAATCGGCCAGAACTCGTGCATCTTCGGAAGCGGAGCTGCGCAGAAAGTTACAAAAAATGTTGTGCACACAGCCACGCGAAAAGACGTCGCGCGCACTCAAAGCGAACTTACTTACGCCAACAACGCGATGGTGTCATATTTGGCACGCACACCCAAGCGAACTTGCGGACGCGTCGAGTATAAATCAGCCTTTAAGAGAAAAAATTGTGGAAAAACATGGACAATCTCAAGGCTACAAGTCCATCTCCAGAGATCTTAATGTTCCTGTGTCCACTGTGCACAATATCATCAAGAGGTTTACAGCCCACGGCACTGCAGTTAACCTCCCTGGACGTGGACGGAAGAGCAAAGTTAATGAAAAATTACAATGAAGGATTGTTCGAATGGTGGATAAAGAACCCCGATTAACTATCAAACAAATTCAAGCTGATCTGCAGACACAGGGTACAACAGCGTCAGCTCGCACTATCCGTCGCCATCTGAATGAAAAGGGACGCTATGGTAGGAGACCAGGAGGACACCACTGCTGACACAAAGGCATAAAAAAGCAAGACTGGAGTTTGCCAAAACTTATGTGACAAATCCACAATCCTTCTGGGAGAACATACTGTGGACAGATGAGACAAAAGTAGAGCTTTTTGGTAAAGGACATCATGAAAAAGAAATGAGGCCTTCAAAGAAAAGAACACAGACTCTACAGTCAAGCATGGTGGAGGTTCAAAGGTGTTTTTGGGGTTGCTTTGCTGCTTCTGGCACTGGATGCCTTGACTGTGTGAACGGTATCATGAAATCTGATGATTACCAAAGAATTTTGGGGGCGCAACGTAGTGGCCTGTGTCAGAAAGCTGCGTCTCCACCAAAGGTCATGGGTCTTCCAGCAGGAAAATGACTCTGTTTTTTTTTGGTTTGTTCCAATGCAAACGAAAAAAAAAAAAAAAATGAAGGGTTGCATTTTCTGACAGAATTGCAAGGGTGGCGATATTTTTGGCCATGACTTTACTTACATACTTACATCCATCCATCTATCTATCTATCTATCTATCTATCTATCTATCTATCTATCTATCTATATTAGTGCTGTCAAATTATTCGCGATTAATCACATCCAAAATAAAAGTTTTTGTTTACATAATATGTGTGTGTATTGTGTATATTTATTATGTATATATATAAATACACACACATGCAGCATATATTTCGAAAATATTTACATGAATATATTTATATTCATATAATTTACATCATATATTATATTATATATATATATATATATATATATATATATATATATGCCATGGTCTGTCTGAATACTCGATTTTGGCTGGCAGGTGTTGATTAAATTCGTTTAACTGCACAGGTAGTTCCAGGTCAGTTTAATCATGTTCTATATTAATGCGCTTCCTATAAACATTGGTAACCATAGTAACATACAGTTACAGTTGAATAGTAATACAGACGAAAATAACCGTAATTTTTATCGTTCCGGTCAAATATTGCAGCGCAAATATTATTAACATCTTTAATATGTGAATGCTGCCAAATGACCATGGCATAAATGGCATAATCAACGGCTAGCTGTGCATTAAACGATTTGAATGCACTTCGCTCCGCTGCACGTCGGGCAGTTCTTCGCCTCCACGTCGTGCATTCAAATCGTTTAATGCACAGCTAGTCATTGATTATCCCTTACATATCTGCTAAAAGCTTATTTAGTCAATACAGTACAATACTAAAAATAGGCTTCATTTTCTTTTTTCTTTTACACTGAACAAAATTATAAACGCAACACTTTTGTTTTTGCCCCCATGTTTCATGAGCTGAACTCAAAGATCTAAGACTTTTTCTATGTACACAAAAGGCCTATTTCTCTCAAATATTGTTCACAAATCTGTCTAAATCTGTGTTAGTGAGCACTTCTCCTTTGCCGAGATACTCCATCCACCTCACAGGTGTGGCATATCAAGTTGCTGATTAGACAGCATGACTATTGCACAGGTGTGCCTTAGGCTGGCCACAATAAAAGGCCACTCTAAAATGTGCAGTTTTACTGTATTGGGGGGGTCCGGGGCGGTCTGAAAACCAGTCAGTATCTGGTGTGACCACCACTTGCCTCACGCAGTGCAACACATCTACTTCGCATAGAGTTGATCAGGTTGTTGATTGTGGCCTGTGGAATATTGGTCCACTCCTCTTCAATAATTGTGCGAAGTTGCTGGATATTGGCAGGAACTGCAACATGCTGTAGTATACGCCGATCCCAAACATGCTCAATGGGTGACATGTCCAGTGAGTATGCTGGCCATGCAAGAACTGGGATGTTTTCAGCTTCCAGGAATTGTGTACAGATCCTTGCAACATGGGGCCTTGCATTATTATGCTGCAACATGAGGTGATGGTCGTGGATGAATGGCACAACAATGGGCCTCAGGATCTTGTCACGGTATCTCTGAGCATTCAAAATGCCATCAATAAAATGCACCTGTGTTCGTTGTCCATAAAATACGCCTGCCCATACCATAACCCCACCACCACCATGGGCCACTTGATCCACAACGTTGACATCAGCAAACCGCTCACCCACACGATGCCATACACGCTGTCTGCCATCTGCCCTGTACAGTGCCAACCGGGATTCATCCATGAAGAGAACACCTCTCCAAAGTGGCAGACACCATCGAATTTAAGCATTTGCCCACTCAAGTTGGTTACGATGACGAACTGCAGTCAGGTCGAGCCCTCGATGAGGACGACGAGCATGCAGATGAGCTTCCCTGAGATGGTTTCTGACAGTTTGTGCAGAAATTCTTTGGTTATGCAAACTGATTGTTGCAGTAGCTGTCCGGGTGGCTTGTCTCAGACGATCTTGGAGGTGAAGATGCTGGATGTGGAGGTCCTGGGCTGGTGTGGTTACACGTGGTCTGCGGTTGTGAGGCCGGTTGGATGTACTGCCAAATTCTCTGAAACGCCTTTGGAGGCGGCTTATGGTAGAGAAATGAACATTCAATTCACGGGCAACAGCTCTGGTGGACATTCCTGCAGTCAGCATGCCAATTGCACGCTCCCTCAAAACTTGCGACATCTGTGGCATTGTGCTGTGTGATAAAACTGCACATTTTAGAGTGGCCTTTTATTGTGGCCAGCCTAAGGCACACTTGTGCAATAATCATGCTGTCTAATCAGCCTCTTGATATGCCACACATGTGAGGTGGATGGAGTATCTCTGCAAAGGAGAAGTGCTCACTAGCACAGATTTAGACAGATTTGTGACATAGAAAAAAGTCTTAGATCTTGGAGTTCAGCTCATGAAAAATGGGGGCAAAAACAAAAGTGTTGCATTTATAATTTTGTTCAGTGTAGACTGAGGTCTGAAATATGACATGGTACATTAATATCCAAATACCTAAATATTCTAGCTCTGTATCATTCTGTGGTGCATTTATGCAATGTTAATGTATGATGGAAATGGGCCTGGCTCTGTTCTGCAGCAGCCAATTGTACACAACATGCAAAAATCCATTTTATCTCCACGGCAACAGTCAAATGACAAACAAAGTTGGTACTGCTGTGGATTATAAACTTAGCAGCCCGCATTCTACTGCCAAGTGCTGTTTACATTACCATGCACATGACCGGGTATAACAACACTATTCAGATTGACCTTATCCTTATGCAAACTGATTTATAATTTTTATTCCAATGAAAGAGAAGCAAACTTCATTCTATTGCAACAGAAAATAAAGCTGAAGAACGAATGATAGTTGTGTTTATGAGAGCTGTACCTGCGTGTATCTGGACAGGCTGAGAGGGTTTGGCAGAGGGTCAGTGCTGAACTATATTTGGATACGGGAGGGAAATAATGGGACTGTACAGGTCCAGACATGAAAACACTAACAAAAGCAGCAGCGCCATTTCACTCTCACACTGATTCTTCTGCAGATCCCTAGAGGAAGTGTCGAAGAATGACCAGAACCTGTGTGTGATTTACACAAACACACACACAATGTGCTCCAATGTGTCACATTCCCAGAAGTCCTGTACAAAGAGGATATTGATACAACGAACTCAAGTCACAACAGTGAGTTATAGACCTGTGACAAATGTTGTAAGGTCTGCAGACAAGACAAGTCAGTTTCAATGGGCCTGTCTCAGAGAATTTACAGTTACATATACTTTTATATTATATACATATATATATATATATATATATATATATATATATATACATAAAATACAGTATAAATATAATTACAGCTATATTTCAGCAGACCAATTTGTTTTAGTGCCAATGTAATGCTCCTCAAAAAACAAAGCTCTTCCATCTACTATTATTGATTTTCAACCAGCTATATTGTTCCATTAAGTAAAGCCACATTTAAAATGAAAATGTAAATCATGTTCATAACAGACTTTGGGTGTATACACTACTGTTCAAAATTTTTAAAGAAGTCTCTTTTGCTCACCACAGCTACATTTATTTGATCAAATACAGTAATACTGTGAAACATTATATCTATTTAAAACTACTGTTTTCTGTTTGAATATATTGTAAAATATAATTTATTGCTGTGTTGCAAAGTTGAATTTTCAGCATCATTACTCCAGTTTTCAGAGTCACATGATCCTTCAGAAATCATTCTAAAATTTATTCTCAAGCATTTCTTATTATCAATGCTGTAAATAGTTTTACTGCTTAGTATTTCTGTAGATTTTTTGTGATTAAAGTTTAAAAGAACTTTTTTTTTACTTTATTATAAATGTATTTGCATAATTTTATGCATTCTTGTTAAATACAAGTATTATTTATTTCAAAGATGTTGTGTCAATTTAGAGCAAATTAAAACTTTATAATAAGGTTTAAAGAAACAAAACATCCTTATTGTGAACAGAAAACATATTTACTATTGTTCCATTAATGTAACCATTAATATTCATTTGAACTTGCAATATTAACAAAGTATATGCAAACAAAAAGAGCATTAACCTAGAGTAATAAATGCTGTAAAAGTTGTTGCATTAACATTTGGTAAATCAAAGTAGGTTACCAAAACAATATCTGCTTTTTATTGATTTAAGAAGCAGGACAATTGCTTACTGGTTAATGTGGTTGACATCAAAGCTTTTCAAAAGAATAACTGCCTTATACTGCTCATGAATGATGCAATCTATTGTTAAAGTTGGATGTGGAAAAATAAAAAACGGCATCCATTCTGCTGAGCCATGCAGGGAACTTTTTAGACACACCTGTTTTTGCAGTTTACTATGTAGGAAACTAGAGATCCACCCATTCAATCAAAGCCAAAGAAAGCCACCACACAATGCCCGGCAAATATTAGAATTCTGTAATTCTTGCCCAGTCTGGATAAATTAAACTACCTGAAACAAGCCATGTGCTCAGCTTTGACTTGCTCAAACTGCAGAATATTGCAAAAGAGTTTGACTGACTCAACATGCGTTTGCATGTCACAGATGTTTGTTTTTGCTGTTTTATTATTGGCTCTCTTGATTACTAATCACTACCAACTTCTGGAAACAGAAATGAAACTGAGACTGGTGGGAATCACAGATGACAACAATCTAGACAATGATGTGGTCAGCACACACACTCATTATATGGAAAAGAGAAGCTTGGTCATTCTGCTAAATAACTTCTTTTGCAGTGGGTAAATGATGGCAGTGTTTTTATTTTTGGGTGAACTGTCCCTTTACACAAACGGTAGCAGGAGAGACGTGTGTTGCTTCACAGGTCAGTGGGTTCAGGCTGCTGGGATACTGTGAGAGGGGATGTTAAATGGCAGGTTGTTCCTTTGTGAATGAGCTTTGGTTTTCCTGACTGGGCATATTGTGCTCTGTCCTAATGGAGACCAGGCTCAGCGCTACACCCTGGGGAGCAATGACCAGAAACCAGCTGTACACAGGCCTCACAGAGCTCCGACAATGAGCCGTGTGTATTGTGCTACTGGTTTAAGATAGAGGAGTGGCTCCTAACACAGACTAATGGTCAGACGCCTTGTTCACAGATATCCGCATGGATTTGCGTGGAATAGACACACGAGATGCTTCCTCACACTAACGCTCTGTTCTTGCACTATTATAATGGATGCCTTGTCGGCATTTTTCTTCTCTCTCTCTCTCTCTGCCTCAGGATGAAACGGCCAAATGAGGAGTGAAACACAAGATGATGTTTTAGGCTCTCTTGGGGCAAAACGAAAAGGAAAAGGATAAGAGGAGGAGAGAGAAGAGAGAGACAGACAAACTGAGGCAGAGAGAGAGACAGGCAGAATGAAGTAGAGAGAAAGAAAGGCAGACTGAAGTAGAGAGAGACTAAGGCAACCAAACAAAGATAGACAGGTAGAATGAGACACTGAGAGAGAGAGAAGCGGATTAAGGCAATGAGAGAAAGACAGGCAGACTGAGGCAGAGAGTAAGACAGGTAAATTGAAGTAGACAGAAAGAGAGATATTAAGCTGAAGTAGAGAGAAAGACAGGCAAACTAAGGTACAGGTATAGACTGAGGTGGATACGGGTGGACTGAAGCACTGGACTGAAACAATGAGAGCAAGATAGCCAGACTGAGGCAGAAAAAAGGCAGGCTGAGGCAAAGACAGACAGACAGGCAGACTTAAGAAAAGAGAGACAGGCAAACTGAGTCTAAGACAATGAGGGATAGACAGGTGGATTGAGGCAGAAAAGTAGACTGAGGCAGAGAGAGACAGGCAGACTTAAGCAGAGAGGGACAGGCAAACTAAGACAAAGAGACAGGCAGAGGGACACAGAGAGACAGGCAAAGAAAGAGAGACAGATGAAACTGCACTGTAAAAAAAAAAAAAAAGTTGAGCCAACTTAAAATTTTAAGGCAACCAGCTTCAGCAGATTTTTGAGTTTGCTCAACTTGTTTTTGTGGGAGATTCTCAAATATTTGTTGTATAAACTTAAAACAACAAGTTGAGAAAACTCAAAAATCTGCTGAAGCTGGTTGCCTAAGTTGGCTCAACTTTTTTTTTTTACAGTGTGGGTAAGAGAGACAGGTGTGAATGAGGCAGAAGGAGAGACAGATGAAATGAAGCAAAGAGAGAGAGAGACAGGTGGACTGAAGCAGAGAGAGAGAGAGACAGGTGGACTGAAGCAGAGAGAGAGAGACAGGTGGACTGAAGCAGAACGAGAGAGAGACAGGTGGACTGAAGCAGAGCGAGAGAGAGAGAGACAGGTGGACTGAAGCAGAGAGAGAGAGACAGGTGGACTGAAGCAGAGCGAGAGAGAGAGACAGGTGGACTGAAGCAGAGAGAGAGAGACAGGTGGACTGAAGCAGAGCGAGAGAGAGAGACAGGTGGACTGAAGCAGAGAGGACTGAAGCAGAGAGAGAGAGACAGGTGGACTGAAGCAGAACGAGAGAGAGACAGGTGGACTGAAGCAGAGCGAGAGAGACAGGTGAGACTGAAGCAGAGAGAGAGAGACAGGTGGACTGAAGCAGAGCGAGAGAGAGAGACAGGTGGACTGAAGCAGAGATAGAGAGACAGGTGGACTGAAGCAGAACGAGAGAGAGACAGGTGAGACTGAAGCAGAGCGAGAGAGACAGGTGAGACTGAAGCAGAGAGAGAGAGACAGGTGGACTGAAGCAGAGCGAGAGAGACAGGTGAGACTGAAGCAGAGAGAGAGAGACAGGTGGACTGAAGCAGAGCGAGAGAGAGAGACAGGTGGACTGAAGCAGAGAGAGAGAGACAGATGGACTGAAGCAGAGAGAGAGAGAGACAGGTGGACTGAAGCAGAGAGAGAGAGAGAGAGACAGGTGGACTGAAGCAGAGAGAGAGAGAGAGAGACAGGTGGACTGAAGCAGAGAGAGAGAGACAGGTGAGACTGAAGCAGAGAGAGAGAGAGACAGGTGGACTGAAGCAGAGAGAGAGACAGGTGGACTGAAGCAGAGAGAGAGAGAGAGAGAGAGAGAGAGAGAGAGGTGGACTGAAGCAGAACGAGAGAGAGACAGGTGGACTGAAGCAGAGCGAGAGAGACAGGTGAGACTGAAGCAGAGAGAGAGAGACAGGTGGACTGAAGCAGAGAGAGAGAGAGAGAGACAGGTGGACTGAAGCAGAGAGAGAGAGACAGGTGGACTGAAGCAGAGAGAGAGAGAGAGAGAGAGAGAGAGAGAGAGGTGGACTGAAGCAGAACGAGAGAGAGACAGGTGGACTGAAGCAGAGCGAGAGAGACAGGTGAGACTGAAGCAGAGAGAGAGAGACAGGTGGACTGAAGCAGAGCGAGAGAGAGAGACAGGTGGACTGAAGCAGAGATAGAGAGACAGGTGGACTGAAGCAGAGCGAGAGAGACAGGTGAGACTGAAGCAGAGCGAGAGAGACAGGTGAGACTGAAGCAGAGAGAGAGAGACAGGTGGACTGAAGCAGAGAGAGAGAGACAGGTGGACTGAAGCAGAGAGAGAGACAGGTGGACTGAAGCAGAAAGAGAGGCAGGTGGACTGAAGCAGAGAGAGAGAGAGAGAGAGAGAGAGAGAGAGAGAGAGAGAGAGAGAGACTGAAGCAGAGAGAGAGAGACAGGTGGACTGAAGCAGAGAGAGAGAGACAGGTGGACTGAAGCAGAGAGAGAGAGACAGGTGGACTGAAGCAGAGAGAGAGAGAGACAGGTGGACTGAAGCAGAGAGAGAGAGACAGGTGGACTGAAGCAGAGAGAGAGAGAGAGAGACAGGTGGACTGAAGCAGAGAGAGAGAGACAGGTGAGACTGAAGCAGAGAGAGAGAGACAGGTGGACTGAAGCAGAGAGAGAGAGACAGGTGGACTGAAGCAGAGAGAGAGAGACAGGTGGACTGAAGCAGAGAGAGAGAGACAGGTGGACTGAAGCAGAGAGAGAGAGAGAGAGACAGGTGGACTGAAGCAGAGAGAGAGAGACAGGTGGACTGAAGCAGAGAGAGAGAGAGAGAGAGAGAGAGACAGGTGGACTGAAGCAGAGAGAGAGAGACAGGTGAGACTGAAGCAGAGAGAGAGAGACAGGTGGACTGAAGCAGAGAGAGAGAGAGACAGGTGAGGCTGAGGAAGGCAGTGGGGTTTCTCTCAGAAGTCATCTTCTATTCCCAGAAAGCGTTCAGCTGGCTGTCTCCATAGCAACTGCACACCTGCCTGGTCAAAAGCATGGCAGCTGTTTGATTTCTCAACTCTCACTGCTGGACTACAAACCAAACAGGAAACATTTGATCAATCACAGAGATCAAAAGGAACTTTAATGGTGACACGGCACAAAGTGTCAAAATAAATCAATCCTGTTATAATCAATGAAGCTGTCTACAGTTCCAGCACAGTAGTCTACAGTTCTCCGCCTGGTGACAGATTTCAGGCAATTGGTACATTTTTTCCCTACTCCCTACTGTTGCCTGTCCTTTACTCGAGTGTACTATACTGAGGACAAAACTGAATTAAAACCACATGTAGCCAAGTCCTGTATCCATGCACTACAAAACACCAATCCATTTCCCCTATGAAGGGAGAAAAATAGGAGATGAGGAGATAAAACAGAAAGAGAAGCTGATGATCATTCAGATTCAGTGTGTGGGAAAGAGGGAGATCCACCTATTTGCTAAGCCTGTGCTATGCAGGTAGTTAAATACTTTAGCAATACTGAAATCCTTTACAGTCACGCAAATAAAGCTTTGTTGTCACAGACTAGAAATAAAACAGTAAGAGAAAGCAAAATAAGGAAAGGCAGTACGAGAAAGAAAGAGGGTAATAATACACAGAAACAGCTAGTAATACATATTTAGTGAGCAGTGAGCGTAGTCTGCAGTAATAACCGTTACAGCTGCGTCAGCAGTTAAATCACCAATATGAGGGTATTTGCCTACATAAAGCTCCACTAATCAGCAGGAAGCCTGTTTATGCAATGGAATAGGAAAAAAAATATTTCTCTTGCAATTCTGAGTTTAAATCTCACAATTTTGACTTTTTTTTTTCTCAGAATTTGAGTTTACATTTCGCAATTCTGAATTCAAACCAATTCAAACAAATCTCGCAATTCAGGTTTTTGTGCACAGAATAAAAGCCTACGACTTTATCTCACAATTCAGACTTTTCAATATGTTCAGTATTGCGAGATGTGAACTCTGACTTAGGTCCTGTCCACACGAACGTGATTATTTTAAAAAAACGCAGCTTTTTCTATGCGGTTTGGCCGTTCGTCCACACGCAAACGCAGCACCAGGTCACTGAAACAGAACATTTTTGAAAACTCCTGCCAGGGTGAAGTGATGTTGGAGCCTGTGCTGTTATCTCCGCCTACTGGAAACATTTTCAGGCTTCTGATTGGCCAACATGGCTTTACGGTTGAGATTATATCGCCACCTGCTGGTTTGGCATGCTCTTGACAGTGCTTCATAGCATGCGTTTGCGTTTTCATGTGGATGGAGATTTTTTTAAAAATGGAAGAAGGAAAAAAATAACCATGTACGTGTGGACATGGCCTAACTTTCTTGCAATTCTGAGTTTATTTCTCACAATTCTGAATTTACATCTTGCAATTGTTTTTTTGTTTTTTTTAACCCACGAGGAATAAAACCTAAAAAAAAGATAATTAAGACTTTTTATCTAAGAATTCAGACTTTTTTTCCTTGCAATTGTGAGCTTACATCTCGTAATTCAGATTTTTTTTTTTCCTGAAAAATGCAATTAAAAAACAAACAAACTGTGAGATATAAAGTCCAAACTACGAGATAAAATTCACAATTTCCTTTTTTTAATTATTACTTTATTTTTTTTTATCCTGTGGTGGAAACAAGCTTCCATAAAACATTGAATAAAAAAAAAAGACCATCAAGACAGGTTTGTAGTGGGTAGTTCAAATGTCCGAATGAAGCTTGCGGCCTCTGTCAGTGATATGGAGTCAGGGCGCGGTTGCACATGGGCCAGCTGTCTCACATACCCCGGAGATGAGAAGCATCTGTCATTGTGCCGTTAAACACATGGTCATCCACTGGGCCTTGCTGCCTGCCCTCTGCTCACACATCACTCAACTCACGTGATCCCATGTGTTTCGAGAAATGATTCAACATGATGCCCGATATGTGCATATGGAAGCAGTGGTGCAGCAAGTCAGTTATTTTTCCCAGATGAAGACACATACCCTCGAGCGATTTCGCCATCGCTGCCTTGGCAACATAACATCCACTGAGGGGCATGTTTATTGTTGAGGAACACAAGCATTGGGAATTATAATGTATTTATAATGCTTACTGTCTACTATTAGGTTTTTCAACCAATGAAAGGCTTTATATAAAACTGTTCATATATGTGTATATACACACACATGCACAGACACTATCGGTCAAACGTTTGGGATCATGATTTTTTAATGTTTTTTTAATGTCTCTTATGCTCACTAAGGCTGCATTTATTTGATCAAAAATATAGAATTATTGCAGAATATTGTTACATTACTATTAAAAATAACCATTTTCTATTTTAACATATTTTTTAATGTAATTTAAAAGCTGAATTTTCAGCAGTGATACATTTTTAAGGACTCTTTGATGACCATTTAATTGAAAAACAAATCTTTTGTATTATAAATGTTTTTACCGTCGCTTTTGATCAAATTAACATGTCCTTGCTGAATAAATATATATTTTTTTTTCACTTACAACAAACGTTTAAATGGTAACGTAGCATGGTTTTCAGAATAATATTAAAGCAGCAAAAACTGATTTCAACATTGATATGATAGAAAATATGAAGAATGGAGAAATTGTGCTGAAAATGCAGCTTTGCATCACAGGATAAAAATTTAAAAAACTGTTTTTACTGTACTGTACTGTTTTTACCAACTTTTTATCAAATATATCTTGTACTTATTTCAAAAAACTAAAATTCTTGTGTGTGTGTGTGTGTGTGTGTGTGTATATACACACAGACTTGTGGTTTACTATTATATAACTATATATTAAACAGAAAATTATAAATGATAAAACAACTAGAATTAATAATAATAATAATAATAATGACCAAGAAGTGGTAATGACCAACCAAGTGTCAACAAAAATAAATGTATCTTCTGCAACAGTACTATGTCAAACTGCTTTCATGCTAGGTTTTTGTTGCATTGCTCACTTTAAAATGAATGGCTGAGTAATTATTGAAACAATAGATTAAATAAATACGTTACTTCACCTATCAGGAAAAAAAAAGCCACCAGTCTGGGCTAAATCTTAAGGTGTGGCTGTTTGTACACACACAGTTCTTCCAAAGACAACTGTTATGCAATCTGAAATCATGTTAGCAACATTAAAGTGCGTTTATGAGAGCTGAACTCGCTGCTGGCAGGAAGTAATGGTTATATCCGCCTCTGGGTGGAGGAACAAGGTGGTGCTACAATTAGTGATCTTATTGTTTTCAAATCAATGAATCCTTTTTTTTTTGTAAATCAATGAATCGTTCTCACTGACTCATATTTCCCGTTTGAAGTGAATACCAGCTTTCCAGCCTTGAGGTACAGTTTCTTACCATTGCACATTTCAGTTCATTTCAATAGGATCCCGTGCAAAAGAGCAAAATAATTCACCATGCAGATTTCACTAATGTTCAAGTGGCGCTAACCTGCTTGGTTTGAAAGTGACTTCTGTGCGACCTGAGCTTCACACCTCACTACACTATTGACAATAGAAAATGGACTGGTTTTTGCCCAAATGTGGCCACACCTAGCTATTCCACGAGCCAATAGCATTCGACCGCAGCTTAGGACTGAGTATTTTATTGGTTGACTTACTAAATGAACACCTCCCCTTTACTAAACAGGTCGTTTTGAGTCTGAAAGAGCACTGAACAAATACTTCCTGTGGCTCTTAGTCCTGACAGATAATTGGAGAAACAATAACATACTTTGTTGTCATAATAAAGGAAAATTATAACACTTGTCTCGGTCATGAATGAAGGAATCACTTGAATGCATGATTCAATGACTTGCTTATTACACATAGAAAGACAGTCACTTCACGCCACCTATTGGCGTAACAACGTAAACTGCAGAAAGAGTCACTGAACAAACAGTCACAGATGTTTTGGGCGGATTTAACGTTAAATGATTCGGTTCAGAATCACTAGCTAGTATAATCAAACACATGACCATCAAGACACATCCAACTAGATTCAGAATCATTACACATGCGATAAAACTTAGTAATGCAGCTATGTTTGCATCTATTGCAGATGATGCGTTTCTACTATGAGAGGCGAGCAAATCCTCTAATTATATCTTATATATGCTCAGACAGTAACACACAAACGTCCTTGATTTTTCTTTGTTTTAAACAGAATCTGTCACAAAGATGGAGATGTGCGCTGTGCAGATCTTTGCAGGTTTTGTGTCATGCAGTGAAGCAGAGATCAGCACACGGCCTTTAACGGGCTAACACACTGTAGCATGCTAGCCTCAAATCCAAATCTGCATATACTGTGTTATATCTTCCTCCTAAAACGACTAAACTACTGAATAACGAAACGGACGTGTAGAATAAATAAAAACGCGAAGGTGTGCATCGTTGCCACTCATCCTACCTGTTTCCACAAAAGCTTTTTATTCCAGAGAGGCTTGACATAACAGCGATGAACATTAGCCAGCAACAGTGCTGCTGTAAACACAAACCAAACCCCGCTCGCACTGCGCGTGCGCCGCCGCACTCTTCGGCATTCTTCGGAATGGGATCGAATACTAGCGTGCTGCATTCTGCATACTGAT
The DNA here is from genome assembly GCA_036784905.1 of Acrossocheilus fasciatus. Lineage (NCBI taxonomy): Eukaryota > Metazoa > Chordata > Actinopteri > Cypriniformes > Cyprinidae > Acrossocheilus > Acrossocheilus fasciatus. Next base: position 19,603,842 of record CM071947.1, on the reverse strand, counting down.
AGAGCATGTTTACCTGAAAAGAGTAGATCTGTTTGTAATTTAGTGAATGAACACAATTTCACATTTTTAATCTATTTAGCATCAAATTTTGAAACATTTTGCAGTCCAAATAAGTAATAAGGCAAAAAAAAAAAAAAAAAGAGCAGTTAAAAATCAGAGCTGAGCATGTTGCTTAAACACGTAGCCATACTGTAGGGAAAAAAGTAGAATGTTAGTATACTATTTCAAACATTACAAAGAAGAACCGTTGTATACTAAAATAGACCTTAGTCAGGGTAGAGCCATATTAAATTTTTTGACAGGAATAAAAATAAGGCTGTGATTGATAGAAGTGTGTTCAATAGATTCAACTGTTGTTTAACAACCGATCGTTCAGCTGATGAAACATCTTTCTGAGAGAGAGAAAAAAAAATTCAGAAGACAAAAACTCCATAAAATATAAAACAGTTTTTTTGGGTTGTGAAAATGATCTAAGCTCTTCATACAGTGCATGCCATTCTAACGACTTCAGGTTTTGTTCCTCACAGCCTATAGTTTTCATCCGTGTTAAATTCATCATGGTGTCTAAACTGGCTAAGGTCTTTACAGGTGGTATTTGGTATTTACATAAAGAAAATTTCCATATACTATGTATAGAATACATTGGAAATGCAGATATAGGAAAATGAAGCAGTATGCGGTTTGGACAACTTCCTCTGACAGATAGCATGTATTAACTGTAAACTACACTCTAAAAAAAATGGTGCTATATAGCACTAAAAGTGGTTCTTTGGCTCGTAATCATAGTGCTGTATAGCACCAAATCTTGGTGCTTCAGTGGTTCTTCAGCGGTTCTTCACCGGTTCTTTGGCTATGACTGAGAGGCTATATAGCACCGCTACCATATACAGAACCTGTTAAGCTCCTGTATGGTTCTTCAGTGGTTCTTTGGGGTGATTAAGGTGCTAGATAGCACCACTGTCGTACAAAGAACCTGTTAAGCCCCTTTAAAGGTTCTTTATGAGCCAAAGAACCACTGTTGGTGCTGTTTAGCACCATTTTTGTTGAAGAAATGCAATGCAGTATGGCACCTCTTATGGTTCTACATAGCACCATTTGACAAAGGTGCTGTATAGCACCTTTATAGATATGGTTCTATATAGCTCCAAAAGTGGTTCCCCTATGATTATGAGCCAAGAACCACGTTTAGTGCTATATAGCACCATTTTCTTTTAGAGTGTAATATCAAAATACACTATTACAATCTTTTGCTGTACAAAAAATTCTGAGGCTTGTTTGTTGTCAAAAATATTTTTTTTTTTATTATTCTTTTGCTAGTATAAAGAACATTTGATGTCTGAGGAAAATATTTCTTACTATTGTATTAAAATTGTGCAAAAATAGTAACATAATAGAAATAAATATGTAAAAACATAAATATGGTCCTCCCATTTTGTGATGTTACAACATTGCCTTGGCTCAATTTTCCATCCTCTTTAAGATAAGTTACTCTTGCCATCTGTTTGGTTTCACAACTTGGGGAATTTGAATTTTACTTTCACAATCAACAGGGTTTTTCATTACTATTGGCCTTACGCTGTAAAATGTTTTTAAGTTGTAAATAAGAGAAATATTATTGCACATTTTTCACTTTTCCGTTTCACTTTTTCTCATTCAAAATTTCATGTTTAATTCAACGTTCATTTCTTTGCAACTATTTGTGAAAATTGTTTAAAAAGCATTGTGACACGTTCTCATTTTCACACCACACACATTTTTGTGAGTTGGATTTCAGGTTCTTCAGTTTGTCCAGGTGAGGATATTGCAGTCAAGCAGCCCACCGTCACATGCCGCACCACCGCACACCAGCAGATGTCATGCTTATTCATAAAACTGCATCCTGGGGGTATAAGAAAGAATCTGTACACTCAAGTGATGATGATGTAACTGTTTTTATTATCTTGGCATGCAACTACATGTCATGACCTTTAGATTCATCTCACCAGCTTGCCCTACATATCAGAGCTAAGCTTAGCCAAGATACAAGAGCAATAACAAACAAACAACCAATAAGAATCGACTGTGCGTTGGCTACATTTCTATATATTCTTTCTTGCATTGCCACAAGCAAAAGGGAAATCTTTGCCCGGTGGTATTTAAAAAGAAACAAATGCAATATAAATAATTTCTACTATTATTTCATCAAAAGATATTCCTGACTTTTAGACTCTTTCTCTCTGTGACCATAAATAGCCTCATATATCTGATTATATATCATAAAAATGTGCAGTATGTCCATCTAATGATGGCTCTGGTTGTATAAAATGACGGATGCCCATCTTCTATTCATTTACAATTGAATCGAACAATAGATTTGCAAATAAAATGTCTAATACAGACGTAAAAATATCCAACACATCAGTTCGTTTTTGCAGTTGCATACAGGACAAAAACAAGCATCATCACAACCAAACACGTCCTGCCCCATTATTACAGCTAAGCAAATTTGTAAAATTTAAATGCAAACAAAACTGACATTTCCAAGGGAAAAAAAGTACAGAACTATGGATATTAAACAATAACAATCATTATCCTGATATTAATCCATACAAGCAGACAATAAGTGCTATAGGAAGTGAGTAAAATGCAAGATACAGTGCAGGACATTCACAGCACTGGGGTGTTGTGTGACACAACTACACAATCATACTTCCTTTGCCAAAGAACCTCTTTGCCAAAGGCAGCATGCATGATACAGGGCTGAGCTGGCCAGATAAACGAGTCAAACATGTACTAATAAGGCTTTGCTGCATCGCAACGGGTGATAAAATAGGAAAAGTGACATTTTAAAGGCAAATTGATAGCTAGAGAGAAACTTGGAACGGAAACTCGTATCGTTACCAACCCAGCGCCATTTTTGAAACTCTCTTATCAGATGAGGCCCAACAAATAGAAGATAAACCAAAAATCTTTACATGTGCACTAAATCAACAAGATGTTATGCATAAACACACTAGGACTCATCCATTAAAAATTTCTGTATATCGTTCAAAAAGCATTTTGCAAAAAATGTCTTTGCTGGAAGGTGCAGCTGTAACATCGCCTGTCGAAAAACACTTCGACTGCAGGAGGCAAAATGAGATTTAATGAGACAGCGCTTGAGCCGAGACCAGGAAGATTCACTCCACATTTCTCATTTTAAGTGGAGAACACTAATACCACATAAGTAAAACCGTGATTAACAGTCTTAAGTGATAATGCATTCATATTCATATTTTGTTCAGGCTTAAGACAATATGCACATTCATTCACTAATTCAAACACATACACACACTTAACTGGTCCAGGCAATACATATAACAAAAGAGAAATCAGTGACCGGAGAAAAGTATTAAACAAAAAAACTATCCTGTGATAAATTAGATACTGAAATGCTATTTTAAATGGGAGAGTTTTTTCTATGCGCTGTTACACAATTTTCATCTCCTTTCAGGAGGGACTAACTGTGATTATTTGTCCTCTATTTAATTTTAATCAAGCAGGAAATAATCTTCAAAAACATGTGATGCTTTGTAGATACTGTAGGGTTGATTGTACTTTCAAAATGCTGACCAAACAATTAAAAACTGATACAAAATATTCCAACAACAACTTCATGGAAGTTAGCAATGTTTTGTAATAAAATAAGGGGGAAAAATAATTTTGGAAACTAAAGAACCCTAAAACTCAGTCTAATCATCTGTATTCTTCAAACTGAAATTACAGGAATCAACAACAGTAAAAACAAAAACCAGAAGTGACCTTTTGACTATTGTAAACAACAGACAGGAACTGTCACTGTATTAGGCGTTTCATACACACTAAACAATTCCACATCCTCAAACAAGACTTAACTGTGAAATTCTATTGTGCTGTTTGTTGCTTATCGCTATTAAAGATACAGCTCACCCAAAAATGACCAACATTCTGTCTTGTACACAAGTCCAAGTCTTAGACCATATATTCATGGTCTCTGTCTTGAGTAAGACTCAACACTCTTCTGGTCTCTGTCTTGACTCGGACTCAACACTCTTCTGGTCTCTGTCTTGACTCGGATTGGGCCTTCTTCTGGTCTCTGTCTTGACTCGGATTGGGCCTTCTTCTGGTCTCAGTCTTGACTCGGACTGGGCCATCTTCTGGTCTCTGTCTCGACTCGGACTCAACACTCTTCTGGTCTCTGTCTTGACTCGGACTGGGCCTTCTTCTGGTCTCAGTCTTGACTCGGACTGTGCCATCTTCTGGACTCTTTCTCGACTCGGACTCAACACTCTTCTGGTCTCTGTCTTGACTCGGACTGGGCCATCTTCTAGTCTCTGTCTTGACTCGGACTGGGCCATCTTCTGGTCTCTGTCTCGACTCGGACTGGGCCATCTTCTGGTCTCTGTCTCGACTCGGACTGGGCCATCTTCTGGTCTCTGTCTTGACTCAGTCTCAACACTCTTCTGGTCTCTGTCTTGACTCAGTCTCAACACTCTTCTGGTCTCTGTCTCGACTCGGACTGGGCCATCTTCTGGTCTCTGTCTTGACTTGGACATCTTCTGGTCTCTGTCTTGACTCGGACTGGGCCATCTTCTGGTCTCTGTCTTGACTCAGACTGGGCCATCTTCTGATCTCTGTCCTGACTCAGACTGGGCCATCTTCTGGTCTCTGTCTTGACTCAGACTGGGCCATCTTCTGGTCTCTGTCTTGACTCAGACTGGGCCATCTTCTGGTCTCTGTCTTGACTCGGACTGGGCCATCTTCTGGTCTCTGTCTTGACTCAGACTGGGCCATCTTCTGATCTCTGTCCTGACTCAGACTGGGCCATCTTCTGGTCTCTGTCTTGACTCAGACTGGGCCATCTTCTGGTCTCTGTCTTGACTCGGACTGGGCCTTCTTCTGGTCTCTGTCTTGACCCAGACTCAACACTCTTCTGGTCTCTGTCTTGACTCAGACTCAACACTCTTCTGGTCTCTGTTTTGACTCAGACTGGGCCTTCTTCTGGTCTCTGTCTTGACTCGGACTGGGCCTTCTTCTGGTCTCTGTCTTGACTCAGACTCAACACTCTTCTGGTCTCTGTCTTGACTCGGACTGGGCCTTCTTCTGGTCTCTGTCTTGACTCGGACTGGGCCTTCTTCTGGTCTCTGTCTTGACCCAGACTCAACACTCTTCTGGTCTCTGTCTTGACTCAGACTCAACACTCTTCTGGTCTCTGTTTTGACTCGGACTGGGCCTTCTTCTGGTCTCTGTCTTGACTCGGACTGGGCCTTCCTCTGGTCTCTGTCTTGACTCGGACTGGGCCTTCTTCTGGTCTCTGGCTTGACCCAGACTCAACACTCTTCTGGTCTCTGTCTTGACTCAGTCTCAACACTCTTCTGGTCTCTGTCTTGACTCAGACTCAACACTCTTCTGGTCTCTGTTTTGACTCGGACTGGGCCTTCTTCTGGTCTCTGTCTTGACTCGGACTGGGCCTTCTTCTGGTCTCTGTCTTGACTCGGACTGGGCCTTCCTCTGGTCTCTGTCTTGACTCGGACTGGGCCTTCTTCTGGTCTCTGTCTTGACTCAGTCTCAACACTCTTCTGGTCTCTGTCTTGACTCAGACTCAACACTCTTCTGGTCTCTGTTTTGACTCAGACTGGGCCCTCTTCTGGTCTCTGTTTTGACTCGGACTGGGCCATCTTCTGGTCTCTTTCTTGACTCGGACTGGGCCCTCTTCTGGTCTCTGTTTTGATTCGGACTGGGCCTTCTTCTGGTCTCTGTCTTGACTCGGACTCAATACTCTTCTGGTCTCTGTCTTGACTCAGACTGGGCCCTCTTCTGGTCTCTGTTTTGATTCGGACTGGGCCTTCTTCTGGTCTCTGTCTTGACTCGGACTCAACACTCTTCTGGTCTCTGTCTTGACTCAGACTGGGCCCTCTTCTGGTCTCTGTTTTGATTCGGACTGGGCCTTCTTCTGGTCTCTGTCTTGACTCAGACTCAACACTCTTCTGGTCTCTGTCTTGACTCAGACTGGGCCCTCTTCTGGTCTCTGTTTTGATTCGGACTGGGCCTTCTTCTGGTCTCTGTCTTGACTCGGACTCAACACTCTTCTGGTCTCTGTCTTGACCTGGACTGGGCCTTCTTCTGGTCTCTGTTTTGACTCGGACTGGGCCTTCTTCTGGTCTCTGTCTTGACTCAGACTCAACACTCTTCTGGTCTCTGTCTTGACTCAGACTGGGCCCTTTTCTGGTCTCTGCTTTGACTCGGACTGGACCATCTTCTGGTCTCTGTCTTGACTCAGACTGGGCCTTCTTCAGGTCTCTGTTTTGACTCGGACTGGGCCATCTTCTGGTCTCTGTCTCGACCCTTGACCCTTATCTGGTGTTCTTCTATGTCGGACTCAACACTTCTGGTCTTGACTTGCTGAAATTATTCAGGCCTGGACTCGGACTCGAACAATGTAATGATTAACTACATAAATTCCACATGCAAAATTATTATAAGGCTTCATAAGACTTGGAAATAATGTGTAACATAATAACATAACACAAGTTGTATGTTTATGTGATGACAGAATGACAGAACTTTAATTTTTGGGTGAACTGTTTCTTTTGAATATTTCTACAAAATATTGATTACCTGTGAAATGTCTCTTAGAGATACCAGACATATACCATTATCCACACACATACATTTAAACAATGATCAATGAATGGCGGTTTCAAACAATGACGCCCAACAAACAATTAATGCACGTAACATTTCAGTGGCTAACACTGCAATAATATTAATAATAATGCATGTTCTATAGATTCCAAGCACCTTGGTTATTCTTAAGATATATTGGAAGAGTCTGCTATATAATCATCATACAGTAGATTATGGTTTCCTCAGTGTGCTAAAAGCTAGTGAGAACCGTCTCTTCTGTACAGAGTTACGGGACATAGGTAACTGGCTTGAGAGTTCTGATTGGCTGACATCGAGAGTTACCTGAGGTGGAGTTGTGACTTAACATGAACATTCATCCACAAGCAGTGATTAAGAAAAACAAACCGACTCTGAACAGACGATGAGTGATTACAATTACAGGGCATAGCTAGCTCTTATGAAGAGAACACATGAATACAGAAGGCGTTTGGCTGCGTCTCGCTGCCTCGATTGACTCCTATAAGGGCAACTCTACCTTCTACCTAAGGAGGATGGTGGATTCTTGGCATGACCCCATGGAATTAGAACATGAGGAGGACTGGTGTTTTCAGCCCACTTCAGTTCCCGTTTAGCAGCATCTCAGGTCCTGGACTGGGTCGAGGAGGGTCTCCAGACCTGGGCGAGCATGTCCTTGTCAACATCTTTCCCATACTGAGGTCTCCAGGAGAGAGGGTCTTTCTGTAATACCATAAATCACCATAAGAGAAATAATAAATTACATCTCTTAATAATATATGAATAAGCGTATCAACTTTTAAAACGGGAGAGAAAATGCTTCCAATATTTGTAGTTGTTGATGTCAAATGTTGTGCGTGGTAAGTTGGTTCACATTCATCTGTCATACAATAATATGGCTAATATCAACAAAATATCTACAGTTTGTTCCATGTTATGTTAATTATTTTGCATATTGTTAGGTCTATGCAGTAATAATAATACATTTCAAGACTTTTTTGCTATTTTTATACAATGAACAGTGTTTGTACTATGGGTCGAAACATGATGTCTGTTGTAAAATCTGTCATAAAGCAAATACAGTGTTCTGTAGGTCAGTTCACACCACATCATACACAATACAAAAGCATGAAATATTTATTTAGAACCAAAATGACTTCACAAATAATGAATTTCTCTTTTTGTTACACTAAATGTATACATCTGAATAAATTTTTCAGCATTCAATAAAATATTTTGGAAATGTTTAGTCAACATTCATAGAGAGGTTCTGCTTTTTGTGTCAAAAATTCAGACTTGGTTTGAAAAAATGCTTGCACAGTTGCTTCTTTTTGATGTTCACAAATTTGCTCCACAACATATTCATATGTGGTTTGAAATTTGATTTAAATTTGTTCTGAATGTTTCTCAACTAGTAACATCATTTAAAAACATCTATAAATAAAAATAAAAACTAACATAACTGGGGAAAAGTGTTTTTATGCATTTTTATGTTCACAAAACTAACTAAAATAAAATAAAAATGGCCATAAATTAATTTTAGTTTTTCTAATAAAGAATAAAAACAAAATGAACTGAAAATATATAAACAAAATTAAAACTTCTAAACTATAATAACCCTATTATTTGAATTATGCTATGTAGTGAATGAGTCAAAGAGTCAGCCATTCTGGACACAGTATGTCACTTATATTCAGCATTGCAGCTATATATCGTGATAAAAAGTGGCAAAGCTTTCCTCTCTTTCCACACTGACTTCGCTCACAGTTGTTGTTTGAGAAAGTACCTTGACATTGTGCTGATGCTTACATCATTTCTACAGCAACCAATGTAAATACACTGGATATTGACTACAAACAAACTGATCCGATTTCATCACTCGCAAAATGACAAGCAAACAGTCAGCCCCAAAAATAGGGTTTCGAACACCGAATCAGATTTGTTTGCAGTGTCAACAAAGTTCTTCTTACCTGAATGCCATCTTCTTCATAAGGTGGGCGTCCATTCTGTCAGGCAGGTTGTTTTCCAACTGAGAACTTGCCACTGGATCCCCGAAGACTGTAGAGAGGTGGCTGTTCTTGGAGCGGCTTTGGGTTTCCATAGAGTTCTTCAGATTATATAAGCAATTAGACACTAAACAAGCCAATGCAATCTAGGCTTTTTGAAGACTGAGTCTGAAAGTTACCTCAGAGTTGCAGTCCTGTGTCTCTGTGTCCTCCATGTCCAGAGCGGACAGCTCCAGCTCGATGTCTCTGTCAGGCTCACTCTCCGTCCCATCTTTGCCCAGCAGATCTGTGCCCTGCTTTGACCCGCTGCTGAAGGAGTTGTGCCTTACATGCAGCCCTGACACGGCCAGCTGATCGCTGAAACACACAGACACACACTGAGCTCTGAAACCAAACTGAAGCTAAGAACACAAATCAGTCGGTTCTGTTGTTTGGTGTTCTCAGACTAGAAACTCAGTATTGAGATCAGGTGAGAGGTGTTCTCCCACTCAGAATCTGCCCTATGAGTAATCATCATTGACACCAAAAAACAATGTTATATTATTAGAGCACATAACAGGGAAAAATAGGAGATTTTTGTAGGTCATCTGTAAGCTTTTTTAAATAACTGTATATATACACACTGTTCAAAAGTTTACATCAGCATTTTTGTTTTAATTTGTAATTTCATTTCATTTTCATTAAATTGATCAAAAGTCACAGTAAACACATTTATAATGTTACACAAGATTTTAATCTCAAATAAATGCTGTTCTTTTGACCTTTCAATTCATCCTCAAACAAATTTATCACGGTTTACACAATACACACACACACAAATTTTCTTGAGTAGCAAATCAGCATATTAAAATGATTTCTAAAGGCTCATGTGACACTGAAGACTGGAGTTCAGCTTTACTATCACTGTAATGAATTAAATTTTACAGTATATTTCTAGAGGAAAACAGTTATTTTAAACTCTAATAATACTTCAAAACATCATTTTACTGTATTTTTGAGACTTCATCCAAAAACTAATAATGCATCTTTATGAATAAATGTATATATTAAATTAAATTATATATATAAAAATATATTATACATATTAAAAAAGAATGTTAGTTTTGCCCAGGTATCGACAACAGAGGTAATTTAAATAAGTAAGCATCAGGCTGAAAAAAATATCACTGGTGCAAGAGACATTGATTAAAATTATTATTTAGATTTCAGAAAAAAATGCACAACAATGGTGTAGAATATTGTACAATAATGTAAGATCACAAAATGAATTTCAAGACATTGTATATAACTAGTAATACACATTTGCTCATTTAAGATATTTGTAGATGAATTATAGCAGGCAGATATGGACTTGTGGGTGTTAAGGAGACTCTATGAAATGTAAGCCCTCATTGCAGTGTGTAAAAGCTTTGCAAACACAAATGAGAGGAGTTATGTTCCGGCAGCTGCTCTATTTTTAGAACGGTACAGAGGACAGCCAGACGACTACGGCGGGATGGGGTGGGGGTGAAGATGGGGAAACACTGTGAAGACTTCCTGACAATCCAGTAAAATTAATGTACAAATGACAGTAATAATCATTTGTACATGCACGACTACTATGTGGTTGCTAAGGTGTTTAGAGTGGTTATTAGGTGGTTGTTTACTGGCTCAAGTCAACAGGACCCACCCCTTTTGTCTCAATATACAGTATGGCTCAGATGTCTGTTTCAAAGTAAGTCTATGGGATTTTTGTTGTTGTTTAATAAGCACTTGCATTTAGAAATGAAGTTTCTGCACAAGACGTCTCAGTTTGAACTGGTACCTTTCTAGAAAGCTGGAGTGACTAGAAGAATCAGATCCGCGTGGGCCCCATCTGAGGTCACTGTGACCAATATGACAGCTATAGTCTGTAAAGAGAATGGAACATGAATCACTCTCAAAGCCAAAGAAATTCAGAGTCAAAAGCATAGAAAGCAATATGAATTCTAACCTCTGAAGTTGATTGATGTGGTGCCGGCGCACCCCTGCGATGCAGTGGCCTGGACCGGGTCAGTGGTGTGAAAGCCAGTGCGGGATGCCCGAGAGATGGCTCCCCATTTAGATATGATGGGCCCCTCTCCAAAAGGAATGATGGGATCTTCATCTTTCAGCCGCCTGTAGGGCTCAAACATGTGCAGCCACCGTTTGCCGCCACTCTCCCCATCCTGAGGACAGATAATTAGATCTCAATTAGGAATCGTATCACAATCACACTTTTAAAGCACTGCTTTGTGTGATAAACTGATCACTTATCATAACATGTGAAAATGTGCTATTTAAATTTAAAAATTAACTAATTTTATACTTTTAATGTGATATAAATGAGTGTGTATTACAGTCACACTCACATTAATGTGAAGTGACTCCATTTCTACATGCTACACATTCATTTTGATTGTTCGAAAGAATTATTATGGTGTTACAGGGCAAAACGATTTACCAATCAATCAGTCCGAATGTAATGTGAAGTGACTCAACTTTTACCTGTAGCTCAAACAGTTGAATGTGGTGTGCACATTTGTGGTATTTTAACTAAGTTTGAGGGAATCATTTGGAATATGTTACTGAGCAAGCCAGTGTAAGAGAGAATCAGTGTGAATGTGACCTGAAGTGATTTGTATCTGCTAAGCATTCATTTTTAAATCAGATTGAGTTAATCGTTAGGTAAGTGTTATAAAGTAAAACTAGCAATAAAGCAGTGTGAATATACATAGCGACTTCACTTATACATGCTACACATTAATTTTTAATTCAGTTTTAGAGAATTAACAGTAATGTGTTACATGTATATGTACATGGTAACAAATTTAAAAATAAATCAATATGAATCTAAAGTGACTCCACTTGTACTTGCTACACATTTGTTTTTAATTAAATCTGAGATAATTAATAGTAATGTCTTATATCATTCGCAAATTTAAAAGAAAATCAGTGTGAATCTTAAGTGACTCCACTTGTACCCTCCACACGTTCATCTTTAATTCAGTTCAGTTAATTCAGAATCAATAGCAATCTGTTAAAAAATAAGCACATTTAAAAGTATTTCAGTGTAAATTTAATCTGAAGTGACTCCACTTGTACCATCTATACATTCAGTGTTGATTCAGTTTGAGGGAATCAGTGGGAATCTGTTAAAGAATAAGTACATTTAAAAGTATTTCAGTGCAAATTCGATCTGTAGTGACTCCACTTGTACCATCTATACATTCAGTGTTGATTCAGTTTGAAGGAATCAATAGGAATCTGTTAAAGAATAAGTACATTTAAAAGTATTTCAATGTAAATTTAATCTGAAGTGACTCCACTTGTAACATCTATACATTCAGTGTTGATTCAGTTTGAAGGAATCAATAGGAATCTGTTAAAGAATAGGTACATTTAAAAGTATTTCAGTGTAAATTTGATCTGAAGTGACTCCACTTCCACCTGTTTCATATTCATTTTGATGGCCTTCAAAGGAATCAATAGAAATGTGTTATCGAGTAAGCCGTTATGAGTGCAATTGCATTGTGAAGCGACCACTTACTGGCTGTTTGGAACAGGAGTGGGTTGACAAATGGTGGGGCTCTGACTCAAATGGGCTGATAGTGCTGCACGACCAGGGCGAGTAGTGGGCAAGACTCTCTTCTCCACCATGACACTTACAAGTCATACGCCCACCACCTACACCCTCAGGATGCTAAAGGAGGAGAAAGAGTGAGATGACAACATTCTATCTCACACCCACCCGTGTGCAACAGGCTGCCAGATTCAAATAAATGGGGGTGGAAAGAAACAATGTAAAGTGACTCAGCCTCCGTGGTGCCAAATCTTTCTCTGAGAGTTCATGTGTTTAAAAGCGCTTCTGCGCACACACACAATTTTCAGGACAGAACTGCTTCTTGCTTTGGATTTATCAGTTGCTGAGCAACAGGCCCACTTAAAATAGCTTAACACACCTCAGAAGGGTGACAGTAGCTTCGGTGCCAAAGTTATTAATCGAAGAAACAACAAATCTGATTTAACGCTGCTTTAGCACGGTGCAGACATGTGGTGTAGTTTTCCCATGACACACACCTCTAAAAACACCATATCGGTGGGACGTACCTCTGGACACACATCCACAGTGAAGACCGGCGAGGATTGGGAGGGCCTGTTCATGTTGCCGTGGTGATGTACCCACTGTTCCTGTTTGTGGCGATAGAGTTCCTCATAACCGAGAGGAACACGGGTGTACGTATCCTATACAAAAGATGGAAAATGGCTTTTAACTTCTCCATTCTCATGATTACTTAGTCACCTATTTTACATTTAAAAGTGAAGTGTGAAATTTCCGAGCAACAAACAGCATGAAAATAATGACTTTTCAAAAACAAGTCTCAAACATTCCCAAGTCTTCCATTGCTCGGATAAACAGGGAGACGGAAGCAAACTCACACCTTTGATTGAGACAATGTTTTTTTCTAGCTAAACACACAGATTGCAATTCCATTTGGAACCACTAGTGGCAGAGACATGACACAATTCACCTTTAAGCCTAAGACCTAAATTTACATGTAACCAGGTCAAGTTTCCATATGAATTTATTTTACACAGAGAATTTTGAACAAAGCAACAAGACCACATCTAGTCAGGATATTAAAATATATTTATAAATAAATAAAGATAACCAAAAATGATTATTATACTATTTATACTATATAATATACTATACTACACTACCATAAAATACTATACTATACTATTTACACTATACTATTTGTCAAAATGAATCAAAGATAAAACACAAAAAAATTCAAATCAATCATTTTAAATGTTATACATGAATTTAGGCATCAGAGCATTATAATATACAGTAAGAAAAATGGATATTCATTTTAAGATTTGATAAAGATTACCTTTGAAATGTAAAATTGTAAGTTTAAGTACAGCTCAAATAAAAGAATATATATTACATGAAAAAAAAATAAAATGATTACATTATTTTATTATATTATTATTATAATTAGAAATGAAACTGCCTTGGCAACAAATTAAAATAAAATAAGTTGAAGTTGAAGTACTAAAATTACTAAAACTAGAACTGAAAAAAAATAAAATAAAGTTATATTCAAAAAATGAACAAAAATAGTTGACAAAAAATAACAATCCGGAATAATTATGTTATTATTATAAAGAGAAATGTTGCCATGGTAATGAAATAAAATTATTTTAGGTTAAAGTACTGAAGTTACACTTAAAGCGCAATAAAAACATAATAAAAATGACTTAAAAATTACATTTGAACTAAAATAAAAATGAAAACTGAAAATAATGAAATAAAAATAAAAGCTAATTCAAAATATTAATAAATACTATAATCTTACATAAATAATACTAAAATAACACTGTTCAAATTGTCTCCAATATCAACCAATACTAATATATTGGTTGATATTGGAAAAAATCTCTAATATGAACTAAGGCTAATAATTGCTAAGGCTATACTAATCCAACCTAACACAACAGAAACCAAGTGACAGACAAAAAAATACTGCTGAGTTGCAACTGGTTATAACTCAAATGAACATGGAAGAGAATTTCCAACTGACACTGAATGAGCCTGTAAGACACGAGACAATGAAACTTGCCCTGTGCATTGGTGCTCTCTGCTCCGCGGCGCTGCAGTAGGGGCTGTCCAGCGAGTTGAATCGCTCCCGGAGGGGCGGCTGGTAGGCGGTGGAGTGAAAAACCTCTGGAGGGAGAGAGTTACTCCTCCCGCCATCCCTGGGATACAGCGGCGGCCTCCACACGCGCCGGCTGTCATAGACCGGGGTGTACATGCTGTGTGCGTGGGACATAGAGGTGTAGGTCGAGGGTGGCCCATACGGACCGGGGCCTAATCTGTCTGCAGGAGGAACGGAGGGGTGCTGGTCTGGGTACAGAGGGCCCATTGACGGGGGTAACATGGACTCAGGGACGTTGCTGGAACGATGGAAGCGAGCATTGCATGACTTGTGAGGAGGAACTGTGGAAAACAGAACCGAGTGAGTTTAAAGGAATATTACATGTCACAGGAGAGCGATTCAGGATGTCACTTACTGGCAGGTTGGTGGTAGGGTGACAGGTCATATGGTCTCTGGTCCTGAGAGTAGTAAATCTTAGGATGAGCTCTCGTGAGGACAGGCCCGTGTTTGAGGAGACAGCAGTCGTCCTCTGTACACAATCCCGAAGCTATCGCAGACGACTGGCTCTGACTCATGAGATTTCTCAAAGATAAATAAGAAATAATAAGAATTCCCATAAGAATCAAAAGTGGGCAAAGAGATTCTTACAAAGAAATGGCATATTCATATTTCTCATAAAAAAATTTTTTTTAAATAAATAAATAAGGCTATCAGTTGACTTTATTTTTTAAATAAAGAATGGTTATGAATATTTATTTATTAATAAAACAAATAAATAATAAAATAATACTTTTAATTAATTTTGATTGTAATCTTTACTCTTTTACTGTTGCAAAAAACACTAATAAATCTTATATGAGCAAAGTTGTTTTTACAGCTGACCTACATGTTAGTCTTCTGCATCCCTCACTTAGCTTCATGGCAAGTTCACTTTTGTTGAAGTTTAATGATAATGAATGATTTTTTATATTTTCTAAAGAGAATGTGAAAAGTACTTTCTGAGGTCCCTCCTCAAATAATATATATATATATATATATATATATATATATATATATATATATATATATATTTAATTATCAGCTTTAAAATGTTTATTTACGGTCCATTTTTGCATGAGGATATAGAAAAATTCACCCTAGACCCTATGCAGTTTTTTAAAAAACAGTTTTTGTTGTTTTAGGCCACATTCACACTGTTGTTTTTATGACTTACAAACCATTTTTCACTTACAAAAAGAAAAATATAAAATATAATAAAGAAATATATTTATATAGTAACAATTATTTTTATTATTATCATTACCATCATCATTATTATTATTATTGAATGAAACAAATAAAGAAAGAAATACATTACTAGAGTAAAATACTATTGTCCTATAAAATAAAATGAGTATTTATAATAATAATAATAATAATTTTACAGAACACTTACAAAATGAAAAAATAAATAAAATAAATAAATATACTTGTATTATAACATTTATTATTATTATCATTATCATCATTATTATTATTAATAAATATATACTATTATTATTATTAAATGAAACAAATAAAGAAATACATTACTAGAGTAAAATAATATTGTTCTATAAAATACAATAATGACAATTTATAATAATAACAATAATAATTTTACAGAACAACATTAAAATTACAATAGTAACATATTTGGTTGGCTAAATATCTTTTCATTTAAATGTTTGCATTCAAATGCCTTATTTTACAATTGAAATGGAATCATTATCTGATTTTTTTGCTGAAAAGTGACAAATTTGCATCCCTGACAATGGCAAGTCCAACCATTTGGAAAGCAATACACACGTCTCCTCAACAAGCCACATGATGTGAGGCATCATTCACGTCTGTAGCACAAACGCTGCAGAACTTACGCACCAGAGCTGAATATTTAGGTTTAGGAGTTTGTTCAAATGAGCTCCAGCAATAGTGAAGCACACTTACTGTTCGAGGCTGGCAGCAGGCAGTCCGTTCGCACTACTGGGCAGCGCTTTGTCCTCCTGGTGGTCTCCTCCTCTAGGGATGAGCTGAGTGGGAGACGCGTCCTCTGGGGCGTCTTTCTCGTGGTTCTTCACCTCTGACCCTGGGACTGCTCCTTTGGTGCCGGTTTTGGGCATAACCACTGGAACTGAGGGGAAGGGCCTCGCCGCCCCACTGGCTTTCCTATTCCTCATTCTGTGCCTGAAAGAGACAGAAAGATGCGGAGAGAGCGTGAGAGATGAGGGGAGGAAATTGGGTGATGGCAGATCCTGCCACAGTCATGCCAGTGCTCTGTAAAGTGTGCTGTTGTGTTGGAGGGATCGTGTGGGTGAGCTTGAATAAGAATGAGGACCGGGAGACGTGGGAAGGCGGGGAGGTGCTCTTTTGTGCATTACAGCACGAGACTGGCTGGATATGGTCATCACGATTGTGTGTATGTGTGTGAAAGGGAAAGAGTGTGTGTTCTCACTTCTCCAGCTCCTCCTGCGTGTGGGCAAAGGTGCAGCTGGGCCCTCTCGGACAGCCGCCTTGCTGCCGTAAGTCCCTGCACATACTCGTCTTGTACTTGCTGTTGGGCTGAGCCTGAGAAAGAGGAGCAGAATACATTTCAGACTGTTTCAGAATGACCCAAAAATAAATAAACCAGTTATAGGTTGCTCTTTCATAGTTTAGGAAACTTAAGTGTCAAAATTCCTGAAAAATAGATACAAATGCGACAACAGTTGACATACAGTATGAGTACAGAGCTATTAAATTAATGCTGATAGCATGGCTATGATTATTTGTGACCTGCTCTATCATTTGGAGCTGCTTTGACCAAGAAATACGTTTATTTCTACATACAATCTAAATATAACAGCGCTTTATGCACTGAAGGAAAAGTCTGTTTGCAAATTATATAATTATTATGTTTGTACATCAAACCGAGTGTAATAATTTATTGTTAATTTAAAAAATATAAATATAATTAGATTTATTTAAATATACATGAAATGATTAAAAATTAAAACATAAGATTTTTTTTTAATAATGAATAAATTATTTATTATTGTGTGTGTGTGTGTGTGTGTGTGTGTGTGTGTGTGTGTATATATATATATACACTACCATTAAATTGATCAAAAGTGACAGAAAATACATTAATAATGTGACAAAAGATTTCTATTTCAAATAAATACAATAAATACAGTTATTTTTATCAGAACAGCATAACTGTTTTCATCATTAATAATATGAATAAGAAATTAATAAAAAAATTAAGAAATAAATAAGAAATGTTTCTTGATTTCTGAAGAATCATGTGACACTGAAGACTGAAGTAATGATGCTGAAAATTCAGCTTTGATCACAGGAATGAAGGACATTTTAAAATATATTTAAATAGAAAACATTTATTTTAAATTGTAATAATATTTCACAATATTACAGTTTTTAATGTATTTTTGATCAATTACTAATAGGCTTTTTTCAAACACACACGTATATTAGAAATGTTTTAATTATATAAAAATATATTTATAAACTATATAAATTAATTCTATAAATAATATTAATTATTATTATATTATTAAATATATTGTGAATATTTTTAATTATAATTTTAATTTTATATATAACTTATATATATATATATATATATATATATATATATATATATATATATATATTATATTATATAAAACGTTTTTACAAATCAATAATAAAACATCAATTTACATATCAATAATTACATATCAATTTCAATAATAAAAAAAATTTAAAACAAGATATTTTATATATATATATATATATATATACATAGAATTATATAATTTTATATTTTATAGTTTATCAATATGCTCTTCTCTATATATTAGATGAACTTTTAGATAACTTTTATAACATTAGATGACAAGTCTTCCTGTGAAAAACCATTGATTGGGCAATTTTGGTGATATTTTGGTGAGCTTTACTTTAACCAACCCTCAGTAAAGATACGTGATCAGTCGTTATTTTTGTTTTCTTTGCACACAAAAAGTATTCTCATAGCTTCGTAAAATTACGGTTCAACCACTGATGTCACATGGACTATTTTACTGATGTCCTTGTTACGTTTCTGTGCCTTGATCATGTTAGGACCCTTGCTGTCTATGGAGGGTCAGAGAGCTCTCGGATTACATCAAAAATATCTTCATTTGTGTTCTGGAGATGAATAAAGGTCTTACGGGTTTGGAACGACATGAGGGTGAGTAATTAATGACAGAATTTTAATTTTTGGGTGAACTAACCCTTTAAACAGTGTCAAAACAATATTCGTTGATTGAATTTCCTGATCAAACTGAAATTTTTAAAAATGTCTGCATTTTGGCGAGCTGACGTGGAATGAATTCAGTAGAACACATCCTGAAACAGTGTAGTGAGAGCTCATGCTGTACCTGAGGACTTTCATTGCTCTTTTTGCTGAAGTTTTGGATGAATTCCACCAGCCCGTGGACAACAACCTTCACGGCCAATAACACACTCTCCAGCTCTGTCCAGGACGGAGCGGCTGCATCTACACAAACACACACACACACACACACAGGTTATTGCTATGTAATCTGATTGTGTCTGCATCCGTGTGGAAGTGTGAGTGCGTGTCCTCACCAGGGTTGTGGTCGATGCCGGCCAGTCGCTCGAGAGGAGCTCTGAGGCTGTTGAGGTTGGCTGGGTCTCCTGTTCTCTGCAGGATTATGGTGAGCTCCTGCACGCTCTTTGCAAAGGATTCTGGGGATTGAAGCTGTGACGATGGGGTGGAAAGGACAAATGCATTCAGAACTGCAGCAAATAGACAAAAATTCCAAAGACATTCAACAAAAATCTATAAATACTTTCTTTACTTTACTATATTTTACACTACTGGTCAAAAGTTTGGAATAATTGTGATTTTTGATTGGAAAGAAGTCTGATATGCTCACCGAGGCTGCATTTATATGATAAAAATACAGTAAAAACAGTAATTTTGTGTAATAGTAATACAATTTATAATGACTGTTTTCAAGGTCATGTAATTTATTCCTGTGATCAAAGCATCATTATTCCAGTCTTCAGCTTCACATGATCCTTCAGAAATCATTTTATTAAGATTTAATATGATTGAATGATTTGCTGCTCAAGAAACATTTCTTACTATTATCAATATTGAAAACAGTTGTGCTGCTTCATATTTCCCAATATCACTGTTTTTACTGTATTTTTGATCAAAAAATTGCAGCCTTGGTGAGCATTAGAGACTTGAAATTACTAAATTAATGTAGACTAAAATGAGACTAAAAATGTATTCAATTATTATTCCAAAGTTTGATGTAGTATGTTAATTACATAAAATATTATAATATATTTATTATTATATGAATTATATTATATTATTTTTAAGATTTGTGCAATATACATGTGGTACCTTGTCTATGATTGACTGCATGTGAGATTTGTGCATGAGATCCCCGTACAGCAGAGACGACCACTGCTCCGGTGAGATGCGCAGTCCCGCTTCCATTGCGATGTGAACGATCTGAGCGTCGTGTTCGCGCCGCAGGGCTTCGTAAGTGCGAAACTCCTCTTTGAGCTGCATGAGTGAGGAGTCTTCATCACGTTTGGTCACCTGAAAAGATATCAAGAGAAATGCATATAAGTTTAGCACAAGCCCTATAATTACCACACTCAACTGAGCCAAACAAGCACCGCTGATCGACATTTCATGTAAATGATCTCATTAAGATGATTGATTTCATAAGATGCCACAGTAAATCAAGCTCCAGTAAAGGACTCAAGCTCATTTACAAATATCAAGCAGTCTGAATGTATATCAAGAGTTTATTAGATATTCCCGTTGCTAAGCACTTTACATCCACATGATATCACGTTACGGCAGGCTTAACACATAAGATCACTCTTTTCCTAGTCAACATAGAAGGAGTACTGAGCGTAATGGCTGTTAAGTGATCAGCGGTTTTAGCGCAATGGCTGCATGAAGCTGATTTTAGCTCTGACCTTAAAGCAGGAGGCGCGGTACAGCAGCTGAACTACATGACCGATGCTGGTCTTAGACGCCTGAGGGAAGCGCGCTTCCAGTTTCTGTACCACAAACAGCACCAGGACCTTCCGGGAGAGAGCCGAGCCGTCCTCCAGCGCCAGCAGCACCAGCTTCAGAGCGTCTTCCTGCATGGCTGCGATACATACGGACAGAGACACACCGTTAGTGCTGGGGTCGAGCAATGTGTGCTTGGTCACGTCAGATGAACGGATTCATGCTCTGGATGTTCTCAGACTAGAAAACTCAAAGTGAGATCAGATGGGAAAATCAGTGTTTTCCCAGTCAGAATCTGCCCTATGAGTAATCATCATTGACAGCCAAGCACAAATACACATTTAGATATTCCCTTTACATGCAATAAAGGAATATATTTCGGATTATTTACAATTTGTGACACACAACATTATCAACTTGACTGTTTAATCCAAACAAAATACTAAAAAAGGTTGTAAAAAGAAATACCTTTATATAATTACAGAGATACAATATACAGAATCAATTTTAATACCAATCTGAAACTATACTAAACAAAAACTATAAAAATATACACTACCATTCGAAACGTTGAGGTGGATAGTTTTTAATGTTTTTGAAAGAATTTTATGTTCTCCAAGGCTGCATTTGTTTGTTTAAAATTGGGAAATATTATTACAATTTAAAATAACTGTTTTCTACGTAATATATTTTTAAATGTCATTTATTCTTTTGCTCAAAGCTGAATTTTAAGCATCATTACTCATTCTTCAGTGCCACATGATCATTCAGAAATCATTCTAATATGCTGATTTTTTTGCTAAAGGAACCATTATTTTTATTATTATTATTCTCAATGTTGAAAACAGTTGTGCATTCTTTGATGAATATAAAGTTTAAAAGAGCAGCATTTATTTAAAATAGAAATATTTTGGAAACATTATAAATATCTTTACTCTCACTTTTAATCAATTTAATGCATCCTTGCTGAATAAAAGTATTAATTTCTTTCAAAAAAAATATTTTAGACTTCAAACTCCAGAATGGTATATTATATTATTATATTATATTATATTATATTATATTATATTATATTATATTATATTATATTATATTATATTATATTATATTATATTATATTATATATATTTTTAAATCATATAAACAAAATAAAAACTATAAAATATATGCAATACTAAAAAAAATTACAAGAGGGCTCTGGCAACTTTAGCCACTTGGGACATTAGGACAAACATTGTTCCTATTAGTCTACTAATCTACCGACAGACTTGTCAATGAATAATAAACTATTTCTTTTTTCAAAGTTGTGTAAATCTCATTCATTGTCATTAT
The DNA here is from genome assembly GCA_036784905.1 of Acrossocheilus fasciatus. NCBI lineage: Eukaryota > Metazoa > Chordata > Actinopteri > Cypriniformes > Cyprinidae > Acrossocheilus > Acrossocheilus fasciatus. Next base: position 19,582,153 of record CM071947.1, on the reverse strand, counting down.
ATTTTTTATTATGTGTTATCTGCATTATACTCTGCCCTCTGGATTTCACTATCAGCGTTGGCCTTTGAAAAACATAGTTGACACTTTTAAAGAAAAAAATTTACAGCTCAGCACAAAATGTTTGCTGTAAAGTCATTTTATTGTCCTTCTGAAGTGGAATTACTTCTCCAAAGGTTCTGATAATAAGTTACAGATATAATTCCAGAACCCTGCTCCTTTATGTCACATCCTTTCCACTTTCCTTCACAGTAACCAGATTTACATTTTTCTGGTCATGACATGAATTGCTGTAAATAACCCAAAATATGCAAAAATAACCAGGCATATATCTTTAATGATGATAATAAAATGAAGAAATGCAAAGAAACTCACCAGGTCCTAGAAACTGACAGCCGCGTGCCCGCACAGCGGCCCATAGGTTGGCAGAGAGCTGCTGTGGGTTCTGGTGCTGCAGGATCAGTTCAGTGACGGTGCGCTCACCCAGAGATCTGCACGCCCGGACCGCCCGCATACGCCCCTCCTCCTCGACCAGCTGGCAGTTCACGAGGGTCACCAGCTTCCTCTGCATGGGTCTACTGAGCGTGCTCTGACTGAGGGTCACTACACCTGTGTGAGAGAGGAAAATGCACGCTTACATATATATATATATATATATATATATATATATATATATATATATATACATATATACATATATATTATAGTTATATATGCAACTTATGCTTATAATAATAATATGTGTGAAATAATATATGAAACTGCAAAGTTATTGGGGCAAAAATACCCTGAATGAGTTTCTGTCTTATATTTATATGATATGACATGGTTAAGCGATATCACACGAGTGCTGTTTTTGTCCTGAGTAGCACAAGCGCAAATGTGAATCAGCAATTTGAACTAATGTAATAAATAAATGACTCAATAAGACATTTACCGCCACCTACTGGCAGTTTTAATTTCTTATTTAGAGTATAATTTCATTTAAAAAAAACATTATTTCATATTTTCATGATCATAAAAAACATGTCCAGTTAAATATATTAAAAATATTTTTTTAACTCAAATGAATCATTTGATAAGGTTTGACCCCAACTTCTTCCCGTCTTCGCAGCGCGGAAGGTCATCTATCATTGTGTGATGAGGGTACAGCGAGCCAGTGTTGCCGGGGTAACGGCACAAGTGGGCTATTTTGAAAATACAGTCGCGGGAAAAATTACAGAGCTGCGGGTTGCGGTTTTTTGGGCTACTTTTTTAATGTACCGTGGCCGCCCAAAGTGTATATAGACAAATAATAATTAAAATAGATCCTTTTACTAATGTGTATTATACTTGGAATGTATCCCTGGCAACTGACAACTTTGTGGGAAGTCGTGGCCTAATGGTTAGAGAGTCGGACTTGTAATCAAAAGGTTGCGAGTTCGAGTCTCGGGCCGGCAGGGATTGTAGGTGGGGGGAGTGACTATCCAGCGCTCTCTCCACCCTCAATACCACGACTGAGGTGCCCTTGAGCAAGGCACTGAACCCCCAACTGCTCCCCGGGCGCCGCAGCATAAATGGCTGCCCACTGCTCCGGGTGTGTGTTCACGGTGTGTGTGTGTTCACTGCTGTGTGTGTGCACTTTGGATGGGTTAAATGCAGAGCACAAATTCTGAGTATGGGTCACCATACTTGGCTGTATGTCACGTCACTTTCACTTTCACTTTTAAGAACGTTGTAACATCAAACAACGTGAGTTTCAGCAGAGCATACATGTTAAGGCTTTTACACAGCAGAAATAAACACGACAACAGCCACTATAGATTATATTAGATAATAAACATAAGATTAAGATAGATATGGTCTGTATGTGATTTTTTTTAGATGAATGTGTACATCTGAAATGCTCATTTGTGAAGCGATATAAAAGGCTATAAATAGCATATTTTAACAACAGTAAACGACCAATTTCCACATGTGATCGCAAAAGGAAGTTATTACAAACACTCGATGGTGGTTTGAAGTGAGTTTTGAGTAACAGTGTACTATTAATCTCATAAATTGAAAAAGATGCATGAAGCATGATGCTAATGTTAGCTCTAATGCAGCTGCAGAACAGGTCCAGTTCTTCTTCATAATGCATTTTGTCATAATACTTCACGTAAGGTCGCAAGAAATGTTTTGTTGTATTTATTTAGAAATACTTTTGATGATAGTTGGGTAAATTTATACTGGGATTGAAGCGATGTGGCTTGGTAAACGTTTTATTGCCAGTTTAAAGGCTGATAATGGCTGAATAACAACAAAAGAATAATAAGGATTATGTCTCGTACCTGGCAGAAGTGTGAAAGGTTCTGTTTCCTTAAACTACTTTGTCATGCATTTCTTTTTTAACACATTTACAGGTAAATCCTAGTATTTTAAATTTGTGATTAATCATGATTAATCACAGTCCACGACTGTGATTAACGCTATTAAATTTTTTAATCGATTGACAGCACTAATATATATATATATATATATATATATAGTATCTCACAAAAGTGAGTACACCCCTCACATTTCAGCAAAAATACAACACAAATGAAACTTGGATATATTTTAGAGTAGTCAATGTGCAGCTTGTATAGAAGTACAAATTTACTGTCCTCTAAATATAACTCAACATATAGCCAAATAACATATAGCCATATTATTGTCCAAATAACTGGCAACAAAAATATGAGTACACCCTAAGTGAACATGTCAAAACTGTGTCCAAAGTGTCAATATTTTGTAGGAGCACCATTGTTATCTAGCACTGCCTTAATCCTCCAGAGCTGCACAGGTTGTTGCTGGGATCCTCTTCCACTCCTCCGTAATGGCATCACGGAGCTGCTGGATGTTAGACACATGGTGCTTCTCCACCTTCTGCTTGAGGATGAACCACAAGTGCTCAATAGGGTTCACGTCTGGAGACAAACTTGGCCACTCCATCACCTTCACCTTCACCTTCATCAGCAAGGCAGTTGTCATCTTGGCGGTGTGTTTGGGGTCGTTATTATGTTGGAAAACTGCCGTTTGGCCCAGTTTCTGAAGGGAGGGCGTTATGTTCTGCTTCAGAATGTCACAGCACATGTTGGAATCCATGTTTCCCTCAATGAACCGTAGCTCCCCAGAACCAGCAGCACTCATGCAGCCCCAGACCATGATGCTACCACCACTATGCTTGACTGTAGGCAAGACACAATTTTCTTGGTACTCCTCACTGGGGCATCGCCACACATGCTGGACACCATCTGAGCCCAAACAAGTTTATCTTAGTCTCATCAGACCACAGGACATGGTTCCAGTAATTCATGCTCTTGGACAGGTTGCCTTCAGCAAACTGTTTGCAGGCTTTTTCGTGAGCCAGCTTTAGATCCCTTCCTTCTGGGATGACGGCCATGCAAACCGACTTCTGCAACCTCTAAAGCGATACTGGCAGCACTCATACATCTGTTTTTTGAAGCCAACTTCTTTGATCGACTCTTGCGAGTCTTGTTCCGAGTGGAACCCGTCTTGGAAAACCTCTGTATGACACTGGCCACTGTACTGTAACTCAGTTTCAGGGTGTTACCGAACTCTTATAGCCTCGGCCATCTTTGTGGAGAGCAAAAATTCTAATTCTCAAATCCTCAGAGAGTTCTTTGCCATTAGGTGCCATGTTGAACATCCAGTGGTCAGTATGAGAGAACTGTACTCAAAGCACCAAATTTTAACTGCTCTAAAACAAGATACACAAATTTGTATGGTCCTGCCAAGCAGACAAAAACATGAACATGATGAATAGGACATGTGGCTTTGCATGGTTAAACGACGTATAGGGTGATCACTTAGGGTGTACTCACTTTTGTTGCCAGCTTTTTTGACAATAATGGATGTATGTTGAGTTATGAGAGGACAGTAAATCTTTACTGCTATACAAGTTGCACATTGACTACTCTAAAATATATCCAAGTTTCATTTCTATAGAATTGTCCCTTGAAAAGATATACTAAAATGATTGCCAAAATGTGAGGGGTGTACTCACTTTTGTGAGATACTGTATATATATATATATATACACACACACACACACACACACACACACACATAAATACACACATATCTAAATACCACTTCAGATTCAGCTTCCTCCAAAAAACGGTTGTTGTACCCTAAAAGTTTATGATTAATTTAAATAAATTCATAAATGAATAAAATGTTTAAAGTTAAAATAAATTCAATGTTGAGAAAAATTATTTGTCATGTAACACAATAATGACTTTAAATTATTTTTGGGGGGTAATTTCTGAGCCAAATTTGATGTGTGATTATTTATTTAATTTATCATAATATGTGTATATATACAATATATTTATATATATATATATATATACTGTATATATACATATATTTATAGTATAATATAATATATAATGTGTATTATATATGTATTTACAGTTAAACTATATTGTTATATTTTATGTATTATATATATATATATATATATATATATATTATATAGTTTATTATATTGTTGGTCTGAAGTCAAATTATCCTTAATGCCTTTAAATGGCCTCTCAGTTAGTCTTTCCAGAAGTTCATCTGCTAATACACTATATCCACTACTGATCCTACTTCCAGGAGCTGCTAAACATCTTGAGGGTAAAAGTCTCTGTCTTATGGCTACACCACAGAGTAATAGTAGAGGTTAGGCAGAGGTGCTGTTATGAGCTCAAAGTTCAATGGGGAGTTTAAGAGCTTTAGCCTTTAGCGTTCCTCTAGTCCACTGTGATGAGTAACTTTTATTGTTACTCCAATAAAACACTCAATTGAGCCCTGAAACGGACTTTTCCACTCACAACAGCTGAGACCATGAGTGGCCTGAAGCTTTATTGCTCATGGAGACCAAGTGTTTTATTGGCCTACAAAGAGCCGCTCTCGTGTTTAACACAGTGGGAAATTATTCCCTGAATAATAAGTAACACCAGCATCTGATATGCAATAATGTATGAGAATGCACTGGGTAGGATATAATGTGCTTATTGCTTTTATTTTACTTTTATTAAGCATTACTAAACATGAATGTATATTGTAAACATTTACTTTTTCAGTGTATTTCATTGCATGTATTGCATATAAAATACTGTATGTGCATGTTTTTTCTATTGTTTCTTGGCCTTTGGGTTTCTGTGTTTTTTTGTTTTTCCCACTGACGCAAACATCTCCAACCACAGACAGATAAAGCACACGTACCCACTGAACAACAGGAAATGTTGCGCTATTTAAACGTGAGCTCATTCAGCCGCAAGCCTAAACAATAATGCAGCACTCACAGTCATTGTTGTTGATGTACCTGTATCACTTTCTTCACACACTCACCTTTTCCTCCACTGATTGGTTTGAGATACAGCGCCAGCTCCTCCACACAGATCCTGCACACTTCATAATGTCTTGTGTCTTCAACACTGCCCACACTCACAATCTCTCCCTCCGGAACCTGCAGAAAAACAACCATTGGCAGATATGAAACACCACCAAGAGTTCTATTTATGACTCTGTGACGTCAATGTTAAACAGCATAATGATTACTGATGAAACTTACAGTATCTGTTTGGAGTGAAGCAAAGTGAAAATATTTTTGTTATGATAAAAGCTTTCTCACAGTTTTGATTTTTTTCATGCAATTCTAAGTTTATATCTCACAGTTCTGTTGTTGTCTTGCAGCTCTCAGAAGAAATTCATAATTGAGGTATAAACTTGCAGTTACCATTTTTTATTTTACGTTTTGTGGCAGAAACAAAAAAAAAATTGTGAGATATAAACTCAGAATTGTGAAAAATAAACAAAATAAATGCTAAACAAAAAATTTTGAATTGTGAGATACTGTATAAACTCAGAATTGTCAGATATAAACTACGAATTGTGGAATATAAACTTAGAATTATGAGATATAAACTCAGAATTGTAAGATATACAATTAGAATTATGCGATATAAAATCAGGATTCTAAGGAAAAAAGAAATGAGAGGCACACTCAGAATTGTGAGAAATAAACTCAAAATTGCAAGATATGAACTTAGAATTACGAGATATAAACAGAATTCTGAGGAAAAACTCAAAAGATGTAAACTTTTGTAAAGTTTTTCTCCGAATTGCGGGATATAAACAAAATTACGAGATATAAACTCAGAATCGTAAGATATAAACTCAGAATTGCCAGATACTGTATAAACTCAGAATTGTACGACAAACTTTTTTCACGCAATTCTAAGTTCATATCTTACAATTCTGTTTTTGTCTTGCAGTTCTCAGAAGAAAAGTCAAAATATAAACTCAGTTACCATTTTTATTTTTTATTTAGTGGCGGAAAAATTTTTTGTGAGATATAAACTAAAATAAATGCTAAACGAAAAAAGTTAGAATTGCGAGATACTGTATAAACACAGAATTGTACAATAGAACTGCAAGATATAAACTCAGAATTGCGAGAGATAAACTCAGAATTGAGATATAATGTCATGAATCCAGTCCATGGACTTCCATCCGCTTGCCACCAGAGGTCGCTCTTCTGTTACATTGACTCTCACACTACACAGACTGTTACATGTCACTCTGGACTACAGTTCCCATCATCCACTGCACTGATTACACACTCACATCTGCTACCAATCAGACACGCTTTATAAGCCCTGGACTTCCTCGTTCAGATCACCGAGTATTGTTCTGCGTTTATCACTTACCTAGCTGCTATACTGAGCCATTCCATGTTTAAGTTTAGTTTAGTCTTGTTCATTCTATAAGTTTATAGCCTGCTTTGGATTTTTCTCTTGCATTGTCGTTTGGACTCTGTTTGCCCCTGTCTGGACTATTACTGTGTATATGGATTATCTCTCTTTGTTTTGTCCCCCAGATTATGTTCGCCGCCGATCGACCCCATCTGTGGACTGCTCTTGTGTTTTGCCCTTGCCATACCTGTTTGCTGATGTTTCAACCCTGCCTGTGTTTTTGACCACCTCTCTGTATAATAAAGCTTGCAAATGGATCCGCATGTCTCTCGTCTCGTTCACCCTGTTACATATAAACTCAATATTGCGAGATATAAACTCAGAATTCTGAGAAAAAAGTCAGAATTGAGAGATTCAAAATTGAAAGACATAAACTCAGAAATGCAAGATAAACTCAAAATTGTGAGATGTAAATAGGAGACTGCAGAATTCTGAGTTTATATCTTGCAATTCTGGCTTTTTTTTTCTCTTAGAATTGCAAGTTCATATCTCGCAATTCAAATTTTTCTCCGAAAAAAAAAATTGTGAAATAAAAGTGATAATTAGCATTTTTTTTTTTTTTTCAAAAAGTAGCTTTGAGCTGCGCAGCCCAGAAAGACAGCAACACTGAATATCCTGAGCTATTCGAAACCTCAAAAGCAATCGTATCAATCATATCAGGCATGCCCCACTCACCGGCGCCCCCACCAGCTGCAGGAGGGCACAGTTGACAGGCAGCACATCAATGTCAGTGCTAATGGCCGTCTGGTCAAAAGGACAGGCCTTGCGGTGCAGTTTGTGCAGGCAGGTCTTGCAGACGGTATGCGAGCATCCCAGGCTGATGGGCTTGTGGCTGCAGGCATCAAACTCATTGTAGCAGATGGGGCAGGATAGAAACTCAGTCCATTGAGCTGCCTGCACCGGCATCCTGTGACCTCCAGGTGGAACAATCACGCTCAGGTAGATCGCATGACGCCTCGCCCCAGCGCCTTAAACACACCTGAGGAGAGAAGAAGACATTGAGTATCATGCATACGCTCAAATTCATGAGTGAATTCTGCATACAAAGATTTTCCTGAAAAAAAACCTGATTAATTTGTATTAAAAGGGTTTATTGTGATTGAACTGGTTTTGAGCACATGTACTTGGCCTTGCTCAAGAATCTTGCTGTGTGTTCTCAGGCGAGAGCTCTTCTTTAGAGTTTCATACGTTTGGTAAGATTGACGAAAGGTTGTGCGGAAAGCCCTTATACGGAGATGATTTGGGCAGGGTTTTTTATCCAAATGACTAACAGTTGTTTATTTAAAAAACTCTAAATTCTTCAACATTAGAACGAGGTTAACAACAACTTCATGTGCGAAAGCATGTGTTAGGCAGAGTCATTTGCTCGATTCATTAAAAGAACCAATTCGTTTGACTTGTAAGAGTCATTTGTTCGTGAATCAGACTACATAGGTGGCACTGTTAAAAGAACCTATTCATTTTTTACTTGTGCCAGTTACTTGATTCATTAAAAGAATCAATTCATTTGATTCTGATTGATCAATTCACTTACAAGAGTCTTTTCTTCATGAATTGGACTACATAGGTGGCGCTGTTTGTTTTTGTGTATAACGTGTTTTATTATTACTTGTGCCAGTTACTTCATTTATTAAAAGAATGAATTCATTTGAATAATAAGAATGATTTCTTTGTGAACTGGACTACATAATCCATGCTGTTTGTTTTTGCGTATAAGGTTTTTTTTTGTTTTTTTTCACTTATGCCAGTTGCTTGATTCATTAAAATAACCAATTAATTTGACTGATGAGAGTCATTTCTTCATGAATCGGACTACATAGGTGGTGCTGTTTGTTTTTGCATATAATGTGTTTTTTTACTTATTCCAGATGCTTGAATTATTAAGAGAACCATTTCATTTTTACTTGTGCCAGTTGCTGGATTCATTAAAAGAACCAATGAATTAGTTATTTGTTTGTGAATTAGACTAAATAGGTGGCGCTGTTTGTTTTTGCATGTAACACACTTCTTTTTTTACGTGTGCCAGTAAGCAACCCCTCAGAACATCCTAGCAACCACCCAGAATCCCTTAGCAACCGCCCAGAATCATTCAGACACCATCACATTTTCTATAGAGATATTCTTTCTCTCCCTCTGATGTCATTTCTTGTCACCATCACCTCTCAGCTCTAGGAATAAACTGTCTTGCACTCAGACTCATTCATGTTCTTCACATCTCCATTCACTCAACCCCTCCCTCACGCTTTCTCTACATCCCTTTATTTGTTTCTGAATTTGTGCTCTTCAGGGACTTCCTGTAGGACAGAAGGTGGAGCAGATAAGCGTGAAACAGCCATCAACAAAGTGTGGATTGAAACCCCACATTAAACACATACCACAAACACCAGCAAACAGCCAAGGAGAGGAACATATTAAAAGAAAAGCTTCACCAGTGCCTCATGGATGGCTCTTGTCGAAAGGTGTAAAATTACAGCAGCAAAAGAAATCATTCATTCCCCTACTTGGACACAACACAGAGCTTCAGCTGCCACAAACTGCTGTTCCAGCACCTGCTGACCGAACCCCTAGACTGATGTCTGTTCCTTCAGGAAAGGCTTTAGTGACACTTCATACCCTTACAGAACCACCATGTCATGCAAAGTTATGCAAGGGCCCGACTGCTGTTGGGAATCAATCATTTGTCAGGCAGGAACTCCTGCCTTTGGCCATGTAGGCACTACTCTCTTTCATTATAAGTAAGACAAAAACACCAGCCAAATTTCTTGTAAAGGCATGAAAATTAATGGCAGTACATCTTAACTCTTAAGTAAAAGAAATTCATCATATACAATATTCGAACTAAAATGTGTAAGTTTATAATCAACGTAAGACTGCATTTATGCGCAATCATAAAACACAAAGCAATGTGGAAAACGGCATTAGTTTTAAATAGGCCTACTATTCTAAACAATTCAGCATATTAAATGCAACATACGATGAATAAAGTAACACCTGAAGTAGACAGTAAGTTATTGCAGATACATTACACATTTATGCAACTACGCACCATGTAAGTGACCGCGCGCGTAAAACATCCACAGTGTAGCTCGATTCCGCTCGCGCGAGTCATATTTCCACGCTGCTGCTGAATTTAATGTCGCTAGGTTCACAAGACGTGTTCGTGGGGTTTGAAGGCACTTGCGGTGGAGGGTTTCGGGGCGTCATTCAGTGATTCATGGTCACGAGGAACATCACGATGCTCGAGGGAATTCTGTTATTTACACTCCCACTCCAGGCGAATCACGCGAGTGAACATATTAGGCTACAGAACAGTGAGGGCGTGTGGGTGTTATAGATGTTACATTTATACTTAGTTACAAATGTATTAACATAGCGTTTTTAAAAGTTGCTTCAAAAAATAATTGCATATCAAGTACAGTGTTTGGCAGGTTGGCTATTAAATGACGCAGCAGACACGTTATAATAGGTTTTGAAATAATACAGGCTAAAATGGTTTTGTTTGAACTGAGCACGTCGTGCGTGGAACGTAGTGCAATACAAAAAAAAAAAAAAGTCCCACACAAAAGATCACTTCAAGCTCATAAACAGGAAATCACTTCACTGTCTTGTGACCATGTGACTAAGCCACTGCAGAAAATAGAAACGCTGAAGTTAAACAGGAAAATGTTTGCAAATATTAACATTATTATGAGCGTTTTTTGCAGTATGAAAATAAATTACAGTGAAGCATAACAGAGATAAAAGTTCAGGGGAACTACACACCGCTGAACTTGTCATTTAAATATTTCACTGAAGTGTATATATCACACTAGTATACAAAGGCATAAATATTCAGAGGTATTTCAACCCTCTCACATCTCAGCCAACATCAGCATAATAAACAGACAAACAACTCAGCCCAGGAAAAAACATAAAAAACTATCACTTTTAATAACAACAAAATTTGCACCTGGTGCCACGGTATACTAGTCCCTTGATGGATGGTCCCTTGTGTTTCATGGAAAGCACTTGCTCTAATATATTGACAGGCCCAGAACCTGAACCCTAGGAATGTTGAGGGGTACTGGGTTCAAATGTGCGCTTGAGTATATCTTTAGGTCACCGTGACCCTAAAAGTTGGAACATCCTGTCCTTGTCATCCCAGACACCTCCTCTGTCTTCTTCTTACTTCTACACACGTACACTATTTTGCCCCACCAACAGGCACACATTCAAATAGACAGCAAAAGGAAATCTTCACTCCTTACAATTTGCAATGCCAGATCTGTATATGGAGTAAATAATAATAATAATAATTGCTCACCAAAGTGATGGGTCAATTTCTTAACTTCTCAACCACTGTTATTGTTGTAGAAATCACCTGCAGTCATGCTGTGGTCTGAATATCAGCAAGAACATCTAAAAATAAAAAATAAAAACATGTTCCAAGAACGTTCCCATTAAGTTATGAAAAAGTTATTGGATGTTCTCTGAAAGACATTTTGCAGATATTATGGGAACATTTGGCTACTTTTAAAAGTTGTCTAAACGTTCTGAAACAAGCAGTAACAGAAAATGTCAAACAAACATCAAACTAAAACGTTTCAGAAGAAAAAAAAATCTGTTAACGTTACTAGAAGAACGTCTGTTTATAACTTTTAGAGAATCTTGCCAGTAATGCCAGGTTTTTTTCGTATTGACGCTTGTAAATGACTATACCGTAAAAATATTTTGTCAGGTAACGTAAAAATGTGGTGATGACTAAATTAACCGGTTTTATTCAAGTCAACATTTCATATGCCTGAATGAGCTCGAAACTACAGCGATTTCAGAATGGAAATCAGAAACTCCCTCAAGGTAGACACCACAAACAAGGTAACAATAGTGCATTTGCACTTTACAGTCCTATAATGAAACTGAAACTATTTCAATTTATTTTGTCTGAAAATAATGTGTTTTCGTATAATGTGTTTTCTTTCAAACGTGAAGGAATGCGAGCATTGTGATTAGTATCCATGGAAAATGAACACTGTCTAATGCTTTGGGTGGATCGAATGAATGAAACGTGCAAGAATCAATTGTTCTCAAGACGCGGAAGTCTGTTTGAGCGCGAATTGTGCTTGATGGTGTTGTGCAACTTTACTGACAGCTGCGCACCTATATACCCTACTTATTCTAGTGCAGATAAACTTTATCTTCTTACAGCGTGGGTCATCGGGTTCACAAAATCATCATGAAATTGACTGATCATTGATTATGATCAATTATTCTTGACCATGCACTGTAATAGACATTGAAATAAAAGCATTAAATAATATGCAATATAATATTCAACACACAGCAACGCACAGGCATTCGCGAAAATTCTCGCGCAAATAAATAGCTGTGCAACAAACTTAAAGCAACGCGACATGCTGTTGCTCATGCATCACTGTCCATTCGCTAGCTATTTGTTTTCAAGGAAAAAGTTTGACAAAAAATGATTTTATTTATTATAAGGATGATGTTGCATAATGATTTTGCGCACATCTCTGAGCAGCGCGCGCCACACCAGCAGCGATCCTCAACGATACTTCCCAATACTGTCAAAGTAGCGCGACTTGTACTTACCGCAGGCGATACAGAGTATCATCATAACCGTCCATAGTTTATGTGCACTTCGCCATCAAGACCAAATTCTTCATCGCATTCAGTTATTCACAGCTGAGCTGAACTTGTTTTTCCCGATTTTTGGCGCCCTTTTATTCCGTCCGGACATCACATAAAATCATATATGTAATTTCCAGATATTTGGGAGCGCATTCCCTGACAGCGCGACATGTTCGGCATGAGCAGGTACACTCCCATGACCGTCAGCGAATATACGAAAACTACTATGACAAAGACCTCTGTTTGAATATTTAAAAGCCAGGGCTCTGCCATTGGATGACAACAACATGACGTCTGCGTTAGCTATTCAATATTCATGAGCCAAAGCATTCACCTTTACACTGCAAGGAAAAAGGCACAAACTTATGTAAAATAAATAAATTAATTAATACTGTGGGTTGGTTTGATTGTTTGTTTAATTTAAGATTTTAATAGCCTATTTAGAGCCAATTAGCATTTATGCAAAAAAAAAAATAATAATAATAAAAATAAATCTGGAAAATCATTCAAAATGTTGCAAGAATTACGTTTTTCGGATTTGTCATATCTCTTTGGTTATTATCTGTAATTATTTCAGTAACATATACTGAGGGCGGCAGATGCAATACCAGATGCACTTTTATTTTTCTTCATCACATATAATAAAATAGGCCCAGCTCATTGATAAACTTTCACATAACCGCAATCTTTCAGAACTATAATCCCTTTTCATTCCTCTCAATACCCAGAGGCGCTACTCTCCAAAGTTACCAAGCAACCTTCTCATTACCTAATTAATATTCATCAGCCAAGCCTTCGTCATAGTAGGATTCGCAACTTCAAAGATCCGTCAAGCAGCGAGAGTCAGAGCCGATATCACTCCGCCGTGGATGCTCGCATCCCGAATTGAGCTGTGGATGCGCCCGTTTAAACTTCAAACGACTCGGTTGGATCCGGAAACTGTGCGGTTTTCAACAGGATATCGCAGAGGATGTTGTTGTTGATTATTATGCAGGGTACTATTTTCATGTAGGGGGCAAGGATAAAGATGTAAAGGGGCAAAGCCGGAACAAGCCGCTTTTCGAGGCGTAGGCTGCATGTATTTTAAAGAGACAGAGATGCTTCATTTGAACGATAGGTGATCATGTGGATCTGTTTGTTCGTGCACCTTGGTGAAATAGGAATTGTAATGAGCACTGGATCGATTAGTAAACTTGAACATCTTGAAATGCTCCAAAAAGCTTAGATTTCCTGGGTTTTACAAAGAGCATCCTCATTCTGCCAGTGAAAGAATCCTTTGACCTAGGTGCTCTTTTGCAACTATAATGCTCAGTCCTTTTAGGGGCTCTTGTGAGGGAGCGAATTCTTTAAAATCCCGCTCATGTTCTTCATGTGTGTGAAATCAAGCTAACACTTTCTGTTCCTGCTTCACTGATGAGTTGAGATCTCTTGCATGGAGAACAAGATACAGTAGCAGGTGCAGTGCACCATAGCTGTGTGCTTAAATAGACTTGGCATGGCATAAACAATTTATATAAAATACTGGGGGAGATATGTGATGCAAATGTACGTTATTTTATAAAATGAAATTATTTGATAAAATCCTGACTGATGTAATATGGTCTTTTATGTGTGCACGGCCTAGTGCAGCTCTACATGTATTTTGCATAACTATTTTAGTTCAGGATATTCATAAAGGTCTTTTTGTGAAAAAAAAGTTGAAAAAAATACTTTGCATTTAAAGTCACACAGTTTGCTCTTCAGACTGTCACCGGGTTAACACATTTACCCTCATTCACTCACTTTTCATTTGTATTACAGTAAAGCCCAAGCGAGGGAGACATTAATTGATAGGGACGTTGGCGACACCATCTGGCCATAAACAGGCACTGCAGTCATATCGCACATATTTAAATGCTGTATATATTCTACTACAGGATTTTACTGCTAAAAAGTTCTAGTTTTGTTCTTTCAGATTTCAATAACCGTAGTTTATTTTGTCTTTAATACTTTACCTGAATCTAACATGCATCTTTCAGTTTTGTGGTCTTTAAATTGTCTACTGATTTTCAATAATGAAAGGCTCTTTTCACAATTAGCTACAAAAAAATAGGTAGCCTACAACAAACAGTTAAAGAAGAAACAAAAATCATAAAAAGGTTGAAAGGAGGCTTTGAAAATGTTGATCCGAACCTCAAGAGGTCAAGATAAATATTTTATGAGCTATTTTATTTTTTTAAAACATCTAATAGGTCTACCAAACTAATTTAGGAATTACAATTTTAAAATGTATAGGTTAATTTTAATTAATAGCTTTCACAAACCTAAACCTAAACCGACAGTTTTATTGAAACACAAGGGGGCGCTCTGTGCATACAGTGACTTCAAGATCTTTTCCTTTTTTTGGATTCTGTCATCTCTCTTTTACTATGGTTCACTGGTGCACCTCACACTGTTGCAAAGCTACTGAGCTCCTGCAAAGTGTTTTCTACACTCTCAGAAATAAAGGTACAAAAGCGGTCACTGGGGCGGTACCTTTTTAAAAGGTACACTTTTGTACCTATTAGGTTCAAATGTGTACACTTTAAGTACTAATATGTATCTTTAAGGTACCAAAATTGACCCTTTAGGTACAAACATGTACCTTTTGAAAAGGTACCGCTCCAGTGACCGCTTTTGTACCTTTATTTCTGAGAGTGTAGCCAGTGTCTGGTCTTTTGATGTAGCATAGTTTCCCCGTGACTGAAGTATATCTGGAAATGCGACATCCAGTCCCCTGTTATTAGAAATCATCCATCCACCCCAAAAAATGAGATTTTCTGAAAATTTACTCACCCTCAGGGCATCTAAGATGTAGATGAGTTTGTTTCTTCATCAGAACAGATTTGGAGAAATTCAACATTGCCAGTGGATCCACTGCAGTGAATGGGTGCCGTCAGAATGAGAGTCCAAACAGCTGATAAAAACACCACAATAATCCACAAGTAATCCACACCACTCCAGTCCATCAATTAACATCTTGTAAAGCTAAAAGATGCATGTTTGTAAGAAAATCAAACAACCAAAAAAAGTCCATAATCCATTATATTGATTTCTCTAGTGAAAAAGTCATCTCATCTGAATCAGGAAGGAAATATGCATATAAGCACTATTTACAAGAGAAAACAGTACAGAACCATTCTAAACAAATAAGTTAAATAAATATGGATTTTGATGTGAAAAGACAGCAGGGGATGGACTTTATCATTGGAGGGTGTTATTATGGATTATGGACTGGTTTTTTGGGCAGAAGTGACAGTTCGAAGTTAAAAACATCTTAATGATGGATTTGTTTCTTACAAACATGCAGCTTTTCACTTCAAAAGATGTTAATTAATGGACTGGAATTGTGTGGATTACTTGTGGATTGTTGTGATGTTTTTATCAGCTGTTTGGACTCTCATTCTGACGGCACCCATTCACTACAGTGGATCCACTGCTGATGATGAATTTCTGCAAATCTAGTCATATGAAGAAACAAACTCATCTACATCTTGGTGACTGGATGTCCCATTGCCAGATATTCATTCAGTCACTGGGAAGCAGAAACTACATCAAGAGACAACACCCATTCTGACGGCACCCATTCACTGCAGAGGATCTGTTGGTAATCAAGTGATGTAAATGCTAAAAATTCTCCAAATCTGTTCTGAAACAAACTCATCTACATATTAGATCGCCTGTGAGTGCATTTTAATTTTGGGGTAAACTATTCCTTTAACTGTGAAAATGCTGTCCTCATTCTTTCCTATTCCATATTAGGATTATTTCCACATTTTACAAAAATATTAACAGAATTATTTTAAGAACATTACATAGTTGCACCAAACATTCACAATTAATCTGGGCATTCAGTGCTCAGATATAAAAGCCTCGCAGAATATGACATTTTAGCATAGGAGTCGTAATTTAATGGCTGATTAAAAGACGTTTTGGTGGCCGGTCTCTCTCTTGACCACAATCACTTTGCAAGCCCATTATTCACCTAGAATACGATTTCCATGACAATGTGTCATTAGCCAAGCAGAGGCATTCAGAGCTGGACAAGAGATAATTACAGAGCTCCTCAAGTCAGTTTGAGGATAGAATGTCACAGGAATGCTAATGACACACGTGTGCTCTGTTTGAAGACAGCCGCTATGAGGAAGCCAGTGTTGCCTACAACCTGATTAGACGCAGAACACAGCTTTGCATCTGTTGTCTTGTAGCTTAAAGGATGTGCAGTGACACAACAGAATGCTCTGATCCTGCACATGTACACTTTCTGATGGATTGCTAAGAAAGCTTCTTATATAAACTGCAAAGAGCTGTCAAGTCTAGAAACTCTATAGAATTATAGAGTAGAGTTATAGTGGTCCTTTGTGTGTTTATGGGAGTGAACCTGTTTGTTTTTGTTTTTTTCAAGACAGGTTTTTCAGGTGGAAATACATCAGAAAATATTTAGGAGCAAATACCTATGTGACATATAGTTATATATAACAGAGCTGTTCTGTGTTATATTCTAGTTTTATATGTATTTTATGTTTTATATTATACTTGAATTTATTACAGTACATGTGAGAAGAACAGAAGTGTTCAGTTATGATGTGAGATTATTGCTAATTTGCATTCTAATGAGTTTGTACTTCCTGGTTTTGGATTAATGTGTAAAATAAGGCCTGTGGTTGACATTCCACAACATGAACCTTACATATACTGTCTTAAAAAATAACGTTTACAAAGGGGTTTTTGCAGCGATGCTAGAGAAGAAACACTTTGGGTTCCCCAAAGAACCTTTCAGTGAACAGTTCCCCTTGTTACAGTAAGATTGTACATTTAAGTACTGAGAAATATTAATTAACTACATGTACTTACTACACAATTAGAATTAGGGTTATTTGCTTATAATACATGTGAGATGTGTAACAGGGACACTGTAAAATAAAGCATTACCCCATTTTTTCTTAGTGTGAAGAACATTTGAAATAATCTAAAGAACTGGAAGCAATTTGTTATATAAACCAGATTAATCATCAAGTTGGTAGTTGTTGTCATTATGTAGCTACTTGTATGTTATTAATGAAAACAAATGAAGTGAAAGAACGTTTGCTTTGACGCGTTTGGTTTAAACAGCTCGTTCGCGTCTTTGTTCAGATATCAGAAGGATCGCAGTGTAAGTAACAAGTGGATAGTTTCTTTTTAATGGCATCCCGGGTCGTGTCTGAGGATTGTTCGGAGCATTTTGTTTTGTAAACGAGGCACAGTGTCATGGAGAGTTCACAAAGAAACATTTTTTGAAAGATGAAGCGGTGCTAGATCTGACCGCTGCTGCATCACAGACAGTAAGTAAATGATTTCATAATGCTTTGTCTGGAAATGACGTTTTATTTTGATTATGTTGTCAAAACACACATGCAATAGTGAGGGGGCGTTGATATTGTTTTCTATGCAATGATGTTAGCCAATCATAACAGTGGACGATTACTGAGAAGCCTTAAAGGACCCGTCCCTTAAAGGGATACTCCATCCCAAAATGCAAATTTTGTCATTAATCACTTACCCTCATGTCGTTCCAAACCTGTAAAAGCTTTGTCCGTCTTCGGGAACACAATTTAAGATATTTTGGAAGAAAAAATGACCCCCTTGTGACTGTCCCCATTGACTGCCGAGTAAATTACACTGTTAAGGCACAGAAAAGTATGAAAAACATCGTCAAAATAGTCCATCTGCCATCAGTGGTTCAATCTGAATTTAATGAAGCGATGAGAATACTTTTTGTACGCAAAGAAAACAAAAATAACGACATTTATTCAACAATTCGTCTCCTCTCTGTGTCAGCGTAGCGCCATTTTGAAAAGCATCCGATGGACGCAAAGTGCGTACGCTATTCTCTGTCATCAGTAACGCATGGATACGTATTGTACGTTTATTTACACTTTGATTTGAACGGAAACAGTGTATTCATGTGTTACTGGTGACAGAGAATAGTGTACGCACTTTGCGTCCATCAGATGCTCTCCAAAATGGCGCTACACTGACACAGAGAGGAGACGAATTGTTGAATAAATGTCGTTATTTTTGTTTTCTTTGCGTACAAAAAGTATTCTCGTCGCCTCATAACGTTACGGTTGAACCACTGATGGCAGATGGACTATTTTAACGATGTTTTTCATACTTTTCTGTGCCTTAACAGTGTAATATACTCGGCAGTCAATGGGACAGTCACAAGCCTCCCGGTTTTCTTCCAAAATATCTTAAATTGTGTTCCCGAAGACGAACAAAGCTTTTACGGGTTTGGAACGACATGAGGGTAAGTGATTAATGACAAAATTTGCATTTTGGGATGGCGTATCCCTTTAAGGGACGGGTCCTTTAAGGCTTCTCAGTAATCGTCCACTGTTATGATTGGCTAACATCATTGCATAGAAAACAATATCAACGCCCCCTCACTATTGCATGTGTGTTTTGACAACATAATCAAAATAAAACGGTCACTTCCAGACAAAGCATTATGAAATCATTTACTTACTGTCTGTGATGCAGCAGCGGTCAGATCTAGCACCGCTTCATCTTTCAAAAAATGTTTCTTTGTGAACTCTCCATGACACTGTGCCTCGTTTACAAAACAAAATGCTCCGAACAATCCTCAGACTCGACCCGGGATGCCATTAAAAAGAAACTATCCACTTGTTACTTACATTGCGATCCTTCTGATATCTGAACAAAGACGCGAACGAGCTGTTTAAACCAAACGCGTCAAAGCGAAGTGATTAATGACAAAATTTGCATTTTGGGGTGGAGTATCCCTTTAAAACCAGCCTGTTTCAGAGAGAGGTTCAGAATGAGGGTTCAAAATAATGTTTTTTATTATATTTTATTTTTTTACGTATTTATTTGGTTTTGCAAATCCATGTCATGACCCCTTTGGACTGTAGACATCCATGTATCTTGTTTACTATGAAACACCTTAACATTGTT
Organism: Acrossocheilus fasciatus; assembly: GCA_036784905.1. Classification (NCBI taxonomy): domain Eukaryota; kingdom Metazoa; phylum Chordata; class Actinopteri; order Cypriniformes; family Cyprinidae; genus Acrossocheilus; species Acrossocheilus fasciatus. Next base: position 19,562,783 of record CM071947.1, on the reverse strand, counting down.
GTGGTTATATCATTTTGGGAGTGACTGGATGTCAGAGGACTCATTCATTAATTGTAGTTGCTATTTCCAAACCTTTGCACTATGCACGTATGCATGCCTTAAAATGCTGTCTATGTAGATTCTTCACTAACTTTTGGAGCTACAATTTTCACAGTTGAAATAATGGTTTATCTTGCACATCTGTCTAGACTGTGCTTATGTAAGACTGTTATCATAGCGTAAGCCTGCGCTAATCTTAGCGGTGCAGCTAACAACTCCAGTGGTTTTTAAAGGCTTAAAAGCTCTTTAGCAACAATAATTTGCGGATTCTTTGTATTATAGTCCTTATTCTGCATGTTGCTTTGACAGGGCAGTGTGGATGGATGTGGGGGATTTCCCTTATAAAGTTCATTGTCTCATTTCAGAGCAGCCAGAGAGTTAAAGATTACTGGTAACTGTTGTGTCTCACCGGTGCATGGACATGCTTGTGTCACGCTGGGTGATTTTGTTTTTCACGGATATTAATTATGCTTGCTTCACTGGTTAGTGTGCGTCATTTATCTGTGATCTTTCATATTAAGTTTTTAATCAGCTAGCTAAATGTCTCTCTCACTCTTGTGTATCATATTAAAAAAGAGTCATATCACATTTTGGCAGAAGTTCATACAAGCACATTATCTTCTACTCCACAAGTGGACTTAAGAACAATTAGTGGTGTTTAGCATTATTAATACTATTGTTCAGGTCAGACTTCACTGGCGAGTCAGTCCATGGGAATAAATCAGCATATTAGAATGATTTCTGAAGGATCATGTGACACTGAAGATTGGAGTAATGATGCTGAAAATTCAGCTTTGAACACAGGAATACATTACATTTTAAAATATATTCACAGAAAACAATCATGTTTAATTGCAGTAGTATTTCACAACATTATATGTTTTACGGTATTTTTGATTAAATAAATGCAGCCTGGGTGAGCGAAAAAGACTTCTTTTCCAAAATAAATGAATACAAAAAACATTACCAGTCCCAAAATTTTGAAAAGTAACGTACAGTATCATTGATATAATGCATGAATTTTGATGGCAATGACATAAAAGTTAAAATAATAGCGAGTCCGTTCATAGTCTTCTTAAAAATCACCAAGAGAAGTGCTGTGACCAAAAACATGTACTCATCCCTATAATGTGCATGTTATTGAGGTGCTTTGCCCCGTAATTGCAGCTTCCAGCTGTATTATTAGACCCACGTACCTATTTACTGTGTTTTTCTGCTTAACATTTTTGCACTTGCACTATTTCTCCAAAGTATTCATCAAAACATGTGCAATCCAGTTGTGCACTAAAGACATCAGTGAACTAAACCAGAAAGAATCACACCTCTTTCCTGCACAGAGATCGAGACTTCAGCTTTGAGCCAGCGCTCATCAATAATTACACAGGCACCAACATACAGAGTCAGTATCCTATCTACAAAAATCTCAGCATTAACTAACAGTCTGTGTAAAGATATAGCAGATGGAGGAGTTTGACAGATGTGTAAATGAGCTTTTGAGGCATCATGCATTTCAGTTTGTATGTTTTAGGTTGAGGGTTTGTCAGAGGAAGTACATACACGTTATTCCTACAGTACAAGTCTGTTTCCATGAAAGAATAGACTTTCTTCATAAGAAACAAGAAAGCCTTTTTGTCACAATTGCACTGATCATTTTTGACCCTGATTAGTATCCACAGAGACTCCTTTCACTGTGAGGAACAACAAATTACATGGAGTCAGGACAGTGGTTAGTGAAATGCATGATCTCAGACATCATTGTGGAACATTATTTTTCCCACACTTTGCCACAGCTGTGCTGTTGTCTAATGTTCCTGGTCCCGTTTCCAAGGGGTTTAGAGTATTATTGTGGCCCTGTTATGGAATTGGGCCAAAGTGTGAAGCAAATAAATAGTGAAGTTAATCGAATGTGTTCTTTAGGAAGTTCTTGGTCATCTGAAGCAAGTAGCCAACAGGCCCAAATCATCAAAAAAACAACCAAAACTACATTTTTACATTGAAAAAAATCAGAGTGGTGTTTGCTCATGCAAAACTTGCTCTGGTTGGTTGCTAAGTGGTTGCTTACTGGCGAGAAAATTTTTATTTTATTTTATTTTATTAAACATCGCTATTTTGAATATAAAAATAAATAATATATTTTATATTATAATTTATATATTGTTATATTTTTATTATTTATTTATATATAAAGATTTTATCTTATATAAATAAATATAATATAAAGAATAGATTAAAATATATTTTGACATTTATTTTTAATTTTTTTTTTAACTGTAAGATTTTTAATGTTTTTTAAAGAAGTTTCTTCTGCTCACCAAGCTTGCATTTATTTGATCCAAAATACAGTAAAGCAGTAATATTGTGAAATATGTTTTTTATTTAAAATAATTGCTTTCTATTTTAAAATGTAATTCATTCCTGTGATTTCAAAGCTGAATTTTTAGCATCATTACTCCAGTCACATGATCCTTCAGAAATCATTCTAATATGCTGATTTGCTGTTCAAGGAACATGTTTTATTATTATCAATATTTAAAACAGTTGAGTAAATTTTTTCGGGATTCTTTGACTAATAGAATGATCCATAGATTAGCATTTATCTGAAATAAAAAATGTAGTAACACTACACCATTCATAGGCTTGGAGTCGGTTTAATTTAATTTAATTTTTTTTTTTTATGGGGAGAAATTATAGAAATTAATACTTTTATTTAGCAAGGATGCTTTGAATTGATCATGAGATTTCTATTTCAGATAAATGTTCTTCTGAACTTTCTATTCATCAAAGAAACCTGAAATAAAAACAACAACAACAATAATAATAATAATAATAATAATAATAATAATAATAATAATAATAATAATAATAAAAGGCTTTTTTGTGCAGCAAATCAGAATATTAGAATGATTTCTGAAGGATCATGTGACACTGAAGACTGGAGTAATGATTCTCAAAATTCAGCTTTGATCACAGGAATAAATTACATTTTAAAATATTTTCAAATAGAAAATATTTTAAAATACTGTTTTTGCTGTTTGGATCAAATAAATGCAGGCTTGGTGAGCAGAAGAGGCTTCTTTAAAAAACATTAAAAATCTTACTGTTCAAAAGCTTTTGTCTGGTAGTGTACAGTACACACACACACACACACACACACACAAAATAAAAATTTAATAAAATTAAAAAAATTATCATTCCTCTATAACAAACTCTAATGGCATGTAACAGAGCACTCCAGTCCAGACTTCTAAATGAATCCAGGACATTTTGTCAGGGTTTCTCAGTGAACATCCTCTTGTTCTCCACTGACAGATCGGTGCAGGGATGAGTTCAGATTGCTGAAGTCTCTAGACGGCCACAAATGCCAAACCGCTCTTCAATCCTCACCAGCCTATCCAGTGCTCCGTTCACCGGCCAATAGATCAAATCATCTAAATGAGTCTATTTAGGTGAATCTAAGGACAATCAGGATGGCGTCACCAATCAGATCACATTTGATCCATAATCCTCAAATAGTGTCATGTCAAAGAATAAAGAGGCATTTTATTTCCTGTATGCCTCTGAGTTTATTACTTACAGCACAACAGCAAATGTCAAGTCCGGTAATACAGTAACCTTTAATAAATAAAAAGCTTTGTTGTCCTGATGTGAACCAACAACTTGATTTACATGTTCTACATTCAAATCATGTAATTTAAAAGTAACTTTGGTTTGCAAAGTGAAATTACTAACACACAGGTGCTGTTACAGTACATTAGGGTATTTTCAGTACTTCTCGTGATTATTTTGTATTTATTGTATTATGTATCTTGTTCTCCAGGCTGCTATGCTTGCTATACAAATCCATACTTCTTATATTTGTTGTACAGAAGACGGGCATATTTAAATTCATTTGATTTGGCTTTTACCAAACTGTACTGTTCCAAATTTCTGAAATGCATTTTTGTTTTAAAAATGGTAATTAAAATAATCAAAAATGATATTTTTATTATATAATTAACTTGTTTTATTAAATAATTAACTTATGTATACATGTATTTATTTATTGAGCAGGAGAAACATCTTCTGAAATAACCTTGAGCCTTGACCTATTTTGACGGAAGTGATTTAAAACAAATAAAGAACATGTTAATTAAAAGTCATAAAAATTAAACCAAATAATGAGCTCTTGTTGTATAAGCTGATAAAAACATAATGTACAATTCGCCTTAAGACTAATAACACAGAAACTATAAATATTAAGTAAACTAATATTAATATAGAGTTTCTGCAAAGAACTAAATATTTAAAATGGATGCAAATAAATATAGCATGTTCATTTAAAAAAATACTATTATCTGGTGTGCAATGCATATATGTGAATAAAGATACCTGTAGTATATTTTGGTTAAAAAAAAATGAAGTTTGAAAGTCATAAATGGTCACAAAAAATATCATTTGCATTTAATATTTTTATTATAGAGAAAGAGTGAAAGAAACAACAGATAAGCAAACACTTAAGTAAATAAATTCTTCCTCACACTACACTATTTAGAAATAAATATTGCATGCATGCAGAAAGAAGAAAGAGTTGTGGTCTGATAAGTTCCTAAAAGCAATAACAGGAGCACTTGTTTCTTCTTCAGTTTCAGCTCTAAATCTGATGGCGTTCCTAGTAATTTCAGCTCTTCTGTTGCTTGAGAAAGGAAAGACGATCTCTTTGAAAGACTGGGAATGAAACAAAAATCAGGGGCCCTGTGGGGGCCCAAGGTAATGTGGCTCCTAAATAGACAATAGAAGCTTTTATACAGAGAATCACACAGACAGTCTTGTTCTTGTTTTACTTCTTTGTCTCCTCAATCTGTTCAACTTCACTGGATTCGTCCACCACCTTGCCATTGATCATGGTTTGCGTTACCACCTTCACTATCTTACGGGTACGAACGTCAGGCTCCTCTGCCGAGAGAAAGACAGACAGAGAGAGCGATGTGAGCGGTATGTCAGGTTCCTTTCAGACAGCGGACTGTAGGCTCTGTGGATGGCTCTGTTTGACCACGTTTAACGTGTGCAGCTCAGGTGAGAGGACAAACGCACTCCCAGAACACTTTCAGAGCCACAAACGGATATCTGATCAATGTTTGCCCAACAGTTCAGCCAGCTTCAAATATACTTAAGCATCAACTCGATATCATACTGTAAATGTGTCTTTCTACAGAACGGGGGACATTTGTGTCCCTGAAATGTGCACTGTAAAAAAAAAAGAAAAAAAGTTGAGCGAACTTAAAACATTTTTTACCAGCTTCAGCAGATTTTTGAGTTTGCTCAACTTGTTTTTGTGGGAGATTCTCACATTTTTGTTGTATAAACTTAAAACAAGTTGAGCAAACTCAAAAATCTGCTGAAGCTGGTAAAAAATGTTTTAAGTTCGCTCACCTTTTTTTTTTTTTTTTTACAGTATGTAAAAAAGACTTGATTTTTGTTTTGGTTTTTTTTTGCTTTAGGGTTAGGGTTAAAGTAGGGTTAGGGTTAGGGTTAGGGTTATGAAAAGTAGTCTTTATGTAAATAAAAGTTTGCATTTTTACTCTAATTTTCCCTGTATGTTTTTAATGTATAATTAAAAAGCTGAGGTTGCGTGCCCAGTTTATGCATCAACCATTTTACCATCATTTTATTCTCTTTTTAAAGTTACACATTATTACATAAATCAAAAATCCTTTATAATACTGACATTATTATGATTTCAATAAGTGAAATCTTCAAGGACATGCACAGGTCTCCCCTTTTTAGCAATTTATCTTATGTTTTATGATGTGTGGCAGTAGAGAATCTTAAAATGTCACCCCTGTTCTTACCATGATTTTCTTTAGTAAGTAACTAATAAGTGAAGGTTTAATTGTAGAAATTTCACCACAGAATTTTTCTTTCCAAAAAGAACTTTGTAGTTTCATGACTAAACCATAAATCTGTCAACCCTGTTACATTATTTATCAATTTTGCATGAATGGTGGAATGGTGAAGTTTTTAATCCAAAAATTTAAATTCATTTATGCAATATTTTTTAGAGTTATGCAAATTTTTCTGCAATGTTTGTTGACTATAACTTGTAAGATCAGTTTGAGCATATTTGTTCTAGTATTTGCTGAATATAGCATGTGACACGTTCTATATGAGTGAGTACTCACTCTTAGGTGGTGGCGGAGTCTCTTTAACCCTGTGAAATTAAAAAAAGAAACCTGATGTAAGTATCAAAATAATCACTAAGCTGCTAAAATCTCAGACATCAATATCAGTGTCGCAAAAAACAACAACAAAGAGACTAGAAGGTCATTACGGTGAGTGAACAGTGACAATTTTCATTGTTGGTGACCTGCAAGAATCTCTTGCACTCACGTTTCCTCCCCCTCCAGCAGCCTCCTGTAGGTTGCGATCTCCATCTCCAGGTTCTGCTTGATGCGCAGGAGCTGCTCGTAGTCCGTCTTGTTGCGCTGCATGTCCAGACGCAGATGCGACAGGCTTTCCTCCAGCTGGGCCAGGGTAGCCTGCAGTCGCTCCATCTCCAGGGTGTACTTCTGCCCCGTCTCACCCAGGTTACCCTCCAGAGCCGCCACCTGAGAGAGGGGTTAAAAAAATGAAAATTCTGTCATTAATTACTTACTCTCACGTCGTTCCAAATCCATAAGACCTTCGTTCATCCTCAGAACACAAATTAAGATATTTTTGATGAAATCCGAGAGCTTTCTGACCCTCACATAGACAGCAACACAACTGACACGTTCAAGGCCCAGTAAGGTAGTAAGGACATCGTTAAAATAGTCCATGTGACATCAGTGGTTCAACCGTAATTTTATGAAGATACAAGAATACTTTTTGTGTGCAAAGAAAACAAAAATAACTACCTTATTCAACAATTTCTTCTCTTCCGTGTCAGTCTTCAATGTGTGTTCACGAGAGTACCACGACACATACATGTCACATGATGTCACATGGACTATTTTAACAATGTCTTTACTATGTTTCTGGGCCTTGAACATTTCAGTTGTGTTGCTGTGTACAGAGGGTCAGAAAGCTCTCAAAAATATCTTAATTTGTGTTCCGAAATTGATTGCAGGTCTTACGGATTTTAAATGACATGAGAGTGAGTAATTAATGACAGAATTTCTGGGTAAGCTATCCCTTTAAATAGGAATTTGTTCCCCGAAGTCATAGTTTGGTTAGTGCACATATTAAAGGTTGTCATTAATCGCTTACCCCCATGTCGTTCCAAACCTGTAAAAGCTTCGTTCATCTTCGGAACACAATTTACGATACTTTGGGTGAAAACCGGGAGGCTTGTGACTGTCCCATTGACAGCCGAGTAAATTACACTGTTAAGGCACAGAAAAGTATAAAAACATTGTCAAAAACGATGTTGCGTCAAAATTACATCACCGTAATTTTACGAAGCTACGAGAATACTTTTTGTACGCAAAGAAAACAATGTTACAACAAAACCGATGTTGCGTCAAAATAACATGGTATTCTACGTGGTAGTAACGTCTCCTCCGCGTCACCATAGCGCCATTTTGGAAAGTATCCAATGGACGCAAATAGCGTATGCTGTTCTATGTCAGCTGCACCACATGGATACGCTGTTTTTGTTCAAATCAAAGCATAAATAAATGTTGAAAAAGTACCCGTGTGGCGCAGCTGACACAGGGAACAGCTATTTGCCTCCAGTAGATACTCTCCAAAATGGCGCTATGGTGACGCGGAGGAGATGTTACTACCACATAGAATACCACGTTATTTTGACGTAACATCGGTTTTGTTGTAACATTGTTTTCTTTGCGTACAAAAAGTATTCTCTTAGCTTTGACGTAATTTTGACGTAACATCGTTTTTGATGATGTTTTTTATACTTTTCTGTGCCTTGACAGTGTAATTTACTCAGCAGTCAATGGGACAGTCACAGGCCTCCCGGTTTTCACCCAAAGTATCCTAAATTGTGTTCTGAAGACGAACGAAGCTTTGACGGGTTTGGAACGACATGAGGGTAAGTGATTATTGACAAAATTTTCATTTTGAGGTGGAGTAACCCTTTAACACATGAAGCAGTGGTGCTCAAATGGGAGATGCACAATAATTCACAATATTTTCCTGTCCTCCCTTTATTATCAATAAAACTGTCAAAAGCCTGAAGATAAAATGAAAATTTAAATAACAAAAAAAAAATATATATATATATATATTTTTTTTTTTTTTTTTGTTGCATGGTTTCAAAATGAATTGTTGCATGATGTAAAGTGTTACATGCCAAAATACATGTAAATGTGGGTATGTGGGTCTGTCTCTGCGTGTTTAGTGAATAATTAGCAAGTAAATGAAGCTATTCCATCAGTAAATATCTCAATTCTATTTAGTTTGCATGTAATCATGTTTAAACTGCCAGCCACAATTTAGTGATAAGGAACAATGAGGCTTTTTTGGCTACTGCTCACGTGCTGATGAGGTGCAAAACCTTTATACAAACACATACAGACCACTATTTCTGCAAAAAAATTAATACACAGTATGTTTTCATAGGAAAGAGCAGCATGAACATTCTCTATCCTTTGTGTTCCACAAAGGAAAGTCATACAGGATTGGAACAACTTGAATTTTAATCATTAGGGGATTAAAAGGTGCCTTTATGCATCAATTTGCACCCTCAAAATAATTGTACCAGCAGAGAAACTACTACAAAACAACCCCCATGTGAGCATCTTATGTCTTGGCTTATTTACACAAGCGTGACCTGTTTATAGTAACTACATCTGAGATGCTGGGAGTGATCTTAGACTGGCATGAGATTCAAAGGTCATGAAAACAAGCAAACCTGTTTCTAAGTGAGTGTTCTGATGGAAAAGTTCCTCTTTGGAGATCTATTACATGTGTATTACTTGTAGTGGGGTTTTTACTGACCCCTTTTTTACTCCATAATCCAACAACAAACTGTGTCTGTGCTTCTTGCCGCTCACATTTGACTTGTGAAAGTAAGTAAAGGCATGCGACGGAGCATTTATGGCCTGGGTCATTCAAATAACCTCAACATAAAGGGCAGGGTTTTACTTTCCAGTGCTAAGCGGTAACTGTATCTGCATTGGCCACGGCTCTAGAGGTTCACTCAGGGAACAGAAACGGTCCTTAAAAGGTTCCTCCTGCCTGGTTCTGACCTGTTTATGAAGGCTCTCCAGTTCCACTTCCAGTGTCTGCAGAAAGCGCTGCCTCTCGGTTAGTTCACTCTGAGCCCCTCTCAGGGCTTCATTACTCTCACGCACCTGCGTCTGCACCATGTCCAACTACACACACACACACACACACACATGCAGTGGATGGGTTACAAAAATGGTCTGCATGCAAGGCCAACATGCAACAGTAGAAAGTAATACATTCTGCTAAAGGTCTGATGAACTGCAACACAAAGACTTATATTATGATTTATCAATCGTAATAGCATGGAGCATTGATATTTACTAAAACAATTACCATGGCTCTATGTCCAAAAGTATACGCCTTGGTTTTATATACAAAACAACACTATGGTATGGTTTTCATGTTCAAAACACAAGGTAATACCACAATAGTTTCTAAGTACCTTGAAATAACATTGTGGTTCCATATTTCAAAAAACATGGTAATACCATTTTATTTTTGAAGTACCTTGGAGTACCTTGTAAATACTTTGGATTACAAAAAAATACCAAGGTGTGGTCGTGCACGTCATGTCCAAAAAAGTACCTTAGAGTAGCATATACCGTGGTTAGCTTACAAAAATACCATGGTATCACTATGGTTAAAAAATCATGATAACATTGTGATTTAATATTATTATTATAAGAAACATGATGATTCCACATTATTTTTGAAGTAACATATGTAAATACCATGGTTTGACTTACCAAAAATACCATAATACTACCATAGTCATAGTGTCGAGCTATATATATATATATATATATATATATATATATATATATATATATATATATATATATATATATATATATATATATACATATATATAAACACGGTAATACCACAGTATTTTTGAAATACCAAAACCATTGTTGTGGTACCACGCCCAAAAACATATTACGAAATACTTTGGAGTAACATGTAAATACTATGCTTTAGTGTACAAAAATATCAAGATATTACATATTGTCATTTAACAAGGTGTTGTTAAATGGTAATACATAGTAATTGGGTTGCACCAAGGTGTTTTTGTCAGTGAAATGTGATCTGGGTCAAGGAAACTCTTAATGGGAGCTAACAGCCAGTGGTTCTGACCCTGATCCTCTGGGAACACCAACCTTTTTACGGTACCAGTTCTCAGCTTCCTCCTTGTTCTTCTGGACAATGCCTTCATACTGAGACCTGAGGTCAGAGAGAATCGTCCCCAGTTCTGGCCCACGGGCCGCATCCACCTCCACACTCACATCCTCTTGAGCAACCCGGGCCCTCAGGCTGTCAATTTCCTGTGGGAAAAGTAATGAGAGAAGGATGTTGTACGACTAAACAAATTGTCTGGTAACTTTCTGTGGAACTAACAAAAATTGTTAGTCTTTGACTAATGATCTATTTAACATGTTTGGATAGGTTAAATGTGCGTGTATTTCGTGTTTGAACATTGGGGTGTGGATTGTGTGGTGATTTGAGACTGCGGAGTGAATGCTGGGAATTTGATACCACGTGGTGGCACAAGGTCGGTGGAAGTTACTTCATTATTAAGTTCTTCTCAATGAATATTTAATAGCGTTGATCTCATGTTGCTCACAAGGGGAGTATGCGTGTGCCTCGCACAAAAACAGACAAACACACCAGATATATTTTGAATATTCGACAACCATGACACCACACCCTTCTTTCCAAATATACCCGGAGTCTATGCGTGAGAAGGCATGAGAGTAGTTCTGTACTTCCTGAGTATTTTTTTCTTACATGTTGGTTTGTGGTTCATGAATGCGCCAGTGACAAGCAAGGCGTAAAACATAGTCTATGTCATACTACAACAAACTATTTCCGAAGGCAGTTCATAACAAAACACAAGTACATCAAGTTATTAAACTAACCAAATACCTTCTTCTGGTTCAATGACACAGACATTTAATAGTAACTCTATCACCCTCTTTTGAACTGGGACTTGTAAGTTTCAAATGAACACAAGGATTAAAGTACTTGTACACCTTCTTTGCTCTTGGAATTTGTTGGCCAAGGATATGCATCTTTGTGTACTTGTGTAAAGCAAGTTTCTGGCCTAAAAATGACAATCAGCACTTGACTCAGTGCCAGGAGGTTAGCTGTGAGGCACATCTTGGATTTCATGAGACAAAAGAACCACATGGATAGAATTACAAATGACTCCAAGCATGGACAGTAGAGGTCACCACTTGAGACTCTTTAAGGGTTTGACAAGCCTGTCACAGAGATAAAAATAAAGACACCAAAAGGGGGTTTTTCGCACATTTGAGGAACAATTTTTGGTTCCTCAAAGAATCTTCTTAGAACCTTTTTTCCTCTATAAAGAACCTTTCATGAAATGGAAGGATTCCATGGATGTTAAAGGTTCTTCTACAATGGAACTATAATGGAAGAGATTACCTCAGTTAACGTATGCACTTAAGGGGGATTACATCAACAGAAGGTTGAAAGGAATAAAAAAACACTGAACTTTGGACTGGTACACGTCCTACAATTACATGGTACTTTTTAACCACTTTGTAAACTGAGGGAATGCAGAAATGAGGAGCAACAGGTGCAGCATTCGTGATTTCGTTTCTAGGTGGAGATCTTACCTCCTCATGATTCTTCTTCAGGAAGTAAAGTTCCTCTTTCAGACTGTCCAGGTCACCACGGAGTGTGGCAATGATCTGGTCATGGTCTGACTTGGCTTTCTTCAGGGCCACACAGTCCCGCTCCACCGACTGACACATCGCACTCTCCGTCTCCCATCTGAAAGCACACATCAAGTCAATGCCTCCTAAAGTTCCTCAGCAGATGTTTTGAGAGGTGCAGGAAGTCATACACTCACTTGATTCTGAAATCATCTGCAGCCAGCTTGGCGTTGTCGATCTCAAGCATGATCCGAGCGTTCTCCAGGGTCTTCTTCCTTACCTGTAAGGTACAGAACATGAAGATGAAGTTGCACATCTCAAACACATTGAAACCACCAATTAAATGATCATAGTGGAAGATGGCACAACCAGGAGTGTCCATTCTTGCTCCTAGAAGACCACCTTCATACAGAGTTTGTCTCCAACCCTTATTAAACACACCTGAACCAGCTAATTAAGGACTTGTGTGTTGAAGCAAGTAAAAGCAAAACTCTGCAGGAAGGTGCTCCTCCAGGATTGGACACCCTTGTCAAAGATGGCACTTATGGAGCAACCTGGGATTATGTTGCTTTTCTGAAAGGACAGAGTTGCGATGGAAACTTAACTCATTAGTTCATGGTGTTTGAACCTAGTACCATTGGGTAACCAGCTGAGAATTTCGACCTCTTTTACAAAGCTATTTATTCAGATTCAGGTACTTTCCTTCTTTGTTAAAAGGTAACTGTTTAGTCTGACAGTAGGTAATTATTTAACTAGTGTGTCTGGTAGGGCTAATGATCAGAGACATTGCAGAGTAGACTTTCAGAGCATGTGCACACCTACACACCACGAGCCATGCAAACAATCTTTGCTTTCATTAAGTTCAAAAGACCTTAAGGGCACTATCCACATACTTCCTGTTCCAGAGCATGGGCTTGGGCCATCATGGAATCAATATCGTGCCCTTTTGGCACACGCTCCAGCATCAGTTGTTTGATCCTCAGCTCCAGGTCGGCGTTGGACTGCTCCAGAGAGCGGACCTTGTCTAGGTAGCTGGCGAGTCGGCTGTTGAGGCTTTGCATGGCCTCTTTCTCATTGGTGCTGTTGCCATGAAGGCCATTGAGGGACAGGTTGCTCAGGCCATTCAGATCTGACATGCTCATGGAAGCAGAGCGAGACAGAGGCTTGGCGCCAGCAAATGAGACAGAGGCTTTGGATCGGGCACGTCCGCTGTCCCTCAGAGACATGCTGGAGAAAGAGGGCTGCCGACCCAGAGAGAAACTCCGTACTGACAGACTGGACGACATGACCTCTGTGGACAGGAGGAGATGTATTTCAGTATGTACTCAACATTTTTGATGATTAACTATAACTAATAGCCTTGTTTTATAAAATATCATCAGAGGTTACAGCCTACATGCAAGAAATGGATTGCGCAACAGTGTTACAGGTATGCACTTAAGTTAAACAACAGTAATGTAATGTGCTTTTAGAATAAGAATAAACTCAAACCACCCATTATTGCCACATTTTGAGAAACATTTGCAGAAAAATACTAGTAACAACAATGTGCAAAGAAAATCATCTGTGACCCTGGACCACAAAACCAGTCTTAAGTCGCTGGGGTATATTTGTAGCAATTGCCAACAATACATTGTATGGGACAAAATTATCGATTTTTTGTTTTATGCCAAAAATCATTAGGATATTAAATAAAGATCATGTTCCATGAAGATATTTTGTAAATTTCCTACCGTAAATATATCAAAACTTAATTTTTGATTAGTAATATGGATTGCTAATAACTTCATTTGGACAACTTTAAAGGTGATTTTCAATTTTTTAATTTTTTTTTGTACCCTCAGATTCCAGATTTTCAAATAGTTGTATCTCAGTCAAATATTGTCCTAACCCTAACAAACCATACATCAATGGAAAGCTTATTTATGACCCTTATGACTGGTTTTGTGGTCCAGGGTCACATATTTGGTGTAGAAGAACATCACACATCTCCACCTAACCTCAAGATCTCCAGCTTAAAATGTTCTCTATACAAATGGACTTTTTAAAAGAAGCCTTTCAAGCCAAGAATTTTCCATTGCTCCCCCATGCTGGATTTTACAGCTAGAAGTAAACGTCCAAACTCTGTAATAAATGACTTCTCAACTCGGGGCTGCTTAAGAGAGTTGGTTCACACCTTCCTAATCCATTTATCTCCTGCCATAAAGTGATAACCGTCTGACAGCCTGCTACTGTTAAAGAGCTCTGGGCTGAAGGAGCTCTTTATGCTGATCTGGGACCAGAATCCCAACTCTGACAGAGATGAATGTCAGGAGTGAATCTCACAAAGAAATGTTCGGATATATCTCAGCAAAAAAAGCCTATTTTTAGGATTGTTAATATTGTGCATATATATATAAAATGTAAGAAAAATGTAAGATATTTTGCATTGTGACTTTATTTTCATGAGAGTTAACCACATTTAAGCCCCCAAATGTTTATTATACGTGTGTGTGTGTGTGTGTGTGTGTGTGTGTGTGTGTGTCTGTCCACTCAGGAAACAAGTCTTAGCTAGCAATGGACAGTTGTTTTAAATGACTTCAGTAGAAATGCTTGTGCAGTCCTTTATCATTTCATGGTTTCTGCTCAATAAAGTATTAAGAGCATCAAACAATGCACAAAACTTGAATGATAAAGATCACATGATACGTAAATGGACACTGCATTGTTGCTTTGTGTTGGCACATCAAACAATTAACCTTCTTCTGATGCGAGGCTTGCTGCCTTGGAGACTAGCTATGCCTCTTGTGTTGTCTAACACAATTGGAGTTACTCCAAAAAAGACAATACTATTCATTTGTGGACGTGCAACATCTTTAAAAGCAGTTATCGGTCATTAAAAAACACCTTAATAAAATTTAAAGTAAAATTTTTCTCAAGAATTTAGAATTACAGAGTTCCTTCATTATGATCCCTGCACTATAACTGAATATAAAGGTTTCAAATTTAATGTGAATCAAAACATATATAATTCCATTTGGTTTTGCCGTTTGACAAGAGGCTGGTGTATATGGGGTTAGGCTACTGCGTAAGAAAACAAGTTAAAAGAGTCTCATACCTGTGGTCTTGGTAGTGGAGAACGGCTTCTGTGCTGTGTGATGTGAGGAGTGTTAAGCTGCGGTCAGTACCTAACGGTGCCCTAATATAGAGCTCGGGTCAGGGGGCGGGGCTTATAGTACACCTGAACACCTGTGGGAGGAGCCCACCTGACTCTCTCTCAAACTCAAGCTGTTCACACTAGTGTAACTCAAGACACCAGAGATCATGGCATGAAATATTCATCAGGTTTCTGCTGTAACGTGAACAAAGAGAATGAAAAAACAAAGCCTGCTCTATGTGCCTGCAGGACAAGATCTATGAGCCAGAACAGTGTTTACTATACTGTCCTTATCTTCCACGATTCTCTCTCAACTAGATCTGAAGGATAGCATATCTTTCCAGTATTTTAGTTGCAAACTGTGCTCTACTGAACAAAAATGATGGTGACCTAGCCTAATTTAAGAGAGACGGAAAGTGTTTGTCAGTCTTAAAGGGACAGTTCACCCAAAAATTTAAATTCTGTAATTATTTGCATACTCTTTTGTCGTTCCAGGCCTGTTTGAGTTTCTTTCTTCTGTGGAACACAAATAAAAGGTATATTGAAGAGTGATGGTAACTGAGAACTGGGTATGTGAAACTTCAAAATAATAATAAAGTACTATAAAGTGTCATAAAAGTGGTCCATATGTCTTTTGCACTATGTTTGTTTGTTTGTTTGTAAGGAACAGACCAAATTCTAAGCTCTTACACTGAACATCTTGACATTTATAAATATAGACATTTATATAAAAAAATAATAATAATTTTTGTTTAATATTTTTGTAATTTTGTTGTGTGCTTTTGTCATTTTTTATCATTTTTTTATATTTCTTTTTATTATTAATTACTTTATTCCTGTTTTAGTTTCAGTCAGTTTAGTAATTCAGCCTTAACTTGCTTTATTTCAGTTAGTTGACAAGCCAACATTTATCATTTTCATTTAAGTTTTTTATTTATATAATTATTTAATTTAATTTAATTTAATTTAATTTAATTTAATTTAATTTAATTTAATTTAATTTAATTTAATTTAATTTAATTTAATTTAATTTAATTTAATTTAATATTTATTTTATTTTTACCACAGCTTTATTTTAAATAATGAAAACAAATAGTCTCAGTTGCCATTGACTTCCACTGCACTGTAAAAAATTAAATGAAAAAAAAGAAAAAAGTTTCATACTGTAATGACAAAAATACTATTTCAGTGTACTTCAAAATGCACTGTTACTTGCCTTTTTGGGGCTGGGTAATTAATTGTGAAATTTTCAAGCAAATATTCTGTGAAAAGTGTTTCTACACCAAATTTTTTCAGTGTGTACTCTCTCAGAAATAAAGGTCCAAAAGCGGTCACTGGGGCAGTACTTTTCAAAAGGTACACTTTTGTAACTATTAGGTTAAAATATGTACACTTTAAGTACTAATATGTACCTTTAAGGTACCAAAATGGACCCTTTAGGTACAAACATGTACCTTTTGAAAAGGTACCGCTCCAGTGACCGCTTTGTACCTTTATTTCTGAGAGTGTATGGACAAAAAACACTGACATTTCTCAAAACATTTTTATTTTATTTTACTAAACTTTACTTTATTTTATTTTATTTATGTTTTTCTGGTAATTAATTGGGGAATTTACTAGCAAATATTCAGTGAAAAGTGTTTCTACACCAATTTTTTTTCAGTGTGTATGGACAAACAACACTGACATTTCTCAAAACATTTTTTAAATGTTTAAATTTTACTTTGTTTTATTTTAATTTTTGGTAATTAATTGTGAAATTTATTAGCAAATATTCTATGAAAATGATTTCTACACCCATTTTTCCAGTGTGTATGGACAAAAAAACATTGACATTTCTCAAAATATCTTCTCTAGTTTCTACATTATTTACAAAGCTTTCTGAAAACGTTCTGAACAGGAATTGTGCTTGAAAATGAAGCTTGTACCAGTTTGAAACCAGCTGTCATATTCCAAGTTACCAGGATTTTCCAGCAGGGAAGCATTACATTTTTATTACAAGTGTGCAATAACTATTTTGCAAAATGCAACAGAGTATTTCATATGATAAGCACAGTCCGATTAAGTCAGGCTGCTCTGGTCAACACCTTTCAAATGTTCACAACAGCAGCGTAATCCTTCTCTCAAACTGTGTCATGGGAACAGGAGTTGGGTAGCAAACAGAGATCTTTTGTGTCAGCTCTAGAAACACAATGAAGTGTCCAGATCTCACAAAGCTGGACTCTCAGAGCTGCAAGGCTGATGCCAAACTAGATGGCACCGCTGCGATTGATTGGATTCACACATCCGTGTGTGTTTCAGGTTACATGTCGCCTTGTCTCAAGGTTTGGTCCAGTTCCTACGTGCCTGTAAACAGGCATTCTGACACGGCAGCAAACCGCAAGGACATTCCTAAACCTGAGCTCACATTTGCTCACACTGAGGGTCAGTGTTTCTCTAGTTAAATATGAAGAATGGTGAAAGAGTACGTAAAGAAGAGATTTGGATCTGTAAAGGTAGTATATAGTTTTACATTTCTTGAGAAGAAAATAGTGCTAGTGGTTGCCCCCAAAATTGTATTTATTTAATTTCATTAAAATTTTATTTATTTAAATGTTTTTAAGCTTACAGCTGTAAACAAAACACAAAACTTTAAAAAACAATTTAAGTGGCCAAAATTGGTCCAATCTCATCATTAACAGAGTATGGTTGAGTATTTACTGTTTAGTCTTCTGCGTCTTGGTCTTTTATAGCACCATGGGTGGGCAAATTCATCTGTGGCATGAAGACGTCGCAAGGGATAGAAAAGAGAGACAAATTAGCAGTGATTCATGAGCTTTTAGAGCGGCTCTGAAGTGCTGAATACTGTGTGAATCACAGATCACAGATTTGTGTGTGAGTAATTACTCAACATATGTTTGACTCACACTCATCCCAGGGTCTTTGTTCTGTAATATGAGGAGGCCGAGTTTTAGTGAATCCCTTCCTACAACTTTCACTGTGTGGGGTAAAAAATGCAGTACTAGAATCAAAATAGTTTTGACAGTCGTTAAAAGAACATTTAATCCGAAAATAAAAATTCTTTTTAAAGAATATTCTGACCATTTATTTCTAGCCCCTCGCTAGTTTTCTGAAAGTTTTGTATAAGAAACAGGCCAAAATGTAAGTTTTTATAATGAAAATCTTGACCTCCATGTTAATCAGTATTATTTTATTTTATTTTGAATTCATTTTTATTTGATATATTATTGTTATTATTATTATTATTATTATTACAGAGAAAGAGAGAGAGAGTTTATCTTAATTTTTTTCTTAGTAATTTTGTCTTCTGTGCTTTTGTCATTTGTATTAGTTTTTTATATTTAGCTTACATTTATTTTGATTTTATTTTTAATGATTATAGTACTTCAACCTTAACATTTTATTTCAGTTTCAAGTTTTTCATGTAATATTTATTATTTTATTTTATTTTGAATTAGTCATTATTTTATATTATTATTATTATTATTATTATTATTATTATTATAGAGATAGTTTTCATCTTCATTTTTAGTAAGTTTTAGTAATTTGGTGTTAAGTGCTTTTGTTATTTGTATTAATTTTTTTATATTTAGCTTATGTTTATTTTGATTTATTTTTAGTGATTTTAGTGCTTCAGCCTTAACATATTTTATTTCAGTTAGTTGCCAAGGCAACATTTATATATATATTTTTTTAATTTTACATGTAATATTTATCATTTTATTTTTTATTTTATTTTAAATTAGTTATTATTTTATATTATTATTATTATTATATAGAGAAATAATATTATTATTAGTTTCTAATAATTATATAGTTATTATTTAAATAATTAATTAGTTGATAATATTATTATTATTAGTTCTTGTCTACATTTTTTTTTTATGTTAAGTGCTTTTGTTATTTGTATTAGTTTTTTATATTTAGCTTCAATTTATTTTGATTTTATCTTTAGTGATTTTAGTGCTTCAGCCTTAACATATTTTATTTAATTTAGCTTGTAATTAGTAACAGTTTTAGCTAACAATAACATCACTGATCAGTATTCCTAGACACATTCAGAGAGTCAGTTTTCAATGAATCAGACATTATCTGAATAATTTGTTCACAAATCGAACTGATCCAACTCACCGACTGATCTGGTTGCTTCAGCTCACTGGAGGGGAAGATTATAAGTAAAGAGCGTCTGTTCCTCACACAAAGCTATTGAATAACTTCAAAAATTCTGAATATAATGCACTAGTCATCTGAACTAATGTCTTGGTGCTCTTTTGTCTTTGTGAAGCTTGAAAGCTCTAGTCACTTTCACTTGACTTTCTTGAAAAACTCAACTTTTGTGTGCCACAGAATAAAGAAGAGCAACAGAAGCATGAGTAAATACAGGATTGTCATTCTGGGGTGAGATAATCCTTTAACACATAATCCACTGATGGTAGAGATGGGACATGGTTTATGATGACAAGTTAAAGACAAACACGTGAGAGATAAGATAAAACAAACTCAAACTAAATACAGACAGATGTGCCATAAAGGAGACTGCCTGTACACATATGCAAACATAACCGCTCTGTACGTCTGCGCAGCTTTTTAAGCGTGTGCCTGTTATATTTGCCTCACATTTTGGGCACACATTTCACATTTCTATGAAAAAGGACATGTGTTATCCGGATATATTGCTGGCTCAGTGTTGAACTGTCCGTCCACACCTCACATTTACATGTTTAACACAAGGGAAAGTGTGACGCTTGGGAAAAACGCAAATGATGTGGCTGGCTTGTGGAGAGGTGAACTGTTGGAGCAAACGCTTTGTGTTTGTTGTCTCAGCTGAAGACAAACAGCATGAGTTTACCATAGAGCCACGGGACGGGTGTAAAGAAGTCTACATTTATAGATTATGTGTCTTATGTGTCTGTATACTGTGTGAAATATCTGGCAAGAAGTCATAATACACTGGAAACTGGATCATGTGGCTTTGGCAGCCAATAACTTTAACCCTTTGATGCTGTTTTGCACCGGAATTTTATGTTTTGGTTTTATAGAATTTTTTTACTTCATTGGAATGGTGCAAAACTTGGAAAAGTCTGTGTCTTGGCTATGTGAACACACACACACAAATCTTTTTTACATGTTTTGAAAAGATTAAACTGTTCTTAAATATAAACAAATAGTCACATTTGTACTGTTCGCAATTAGAAATGACTGCATTGGAAAGTTAATATCATCTAGTGGAAGGATTTGGTACTGCGCCCAAACTAAATCTTACTCATTTTCAAATCTCAAATTTTAGCTCATTGTTTGAGATATCAATCTCAAATTTAGAGCACAACTTGTTTACATTCATGGCTTTGGTTTTCTCACATTTTTAGTTATTTCATTTCAAATTTAAAAATAGTATTTTGTGCATTTTTCATAATAAACTTAAACTGTTTTTAGTTGCTTAAAGTCTGTGCTCCAACGCAATCAAGATTTACTAAATACATTTCATTTTCCACTCAAAAAGTGGTGAATATAGTACATTCATGTCATTGAAATAAAAAATATTCTGTCATTTTTGACCATCACGAACAACACCAGAGGGTTCATTTTAAAATATTGTTTTAAGGTATTATACAATTTGTACGGGGAATGGGGTTGGTTAAGTTTTCTAAAAGGTTATATTCATTTGAAGATATGTGTACTGACTGACCATATAATAGTATAAAGAATTCGGCTAAAAACAAACAAACTGTGTTGTACTTTTTGTCTGTATGTATTTGTGCAAAAATTAAAGATTTGTGTGGTGAAGGTTAGATTAAGGTTAAGGGGTAAGGGATGGAATTAACTCACTGCATATATAATATAATATCATTTATGTGATAAATGTGTACATGAGTAAACTTGGAAAGAACATCTGAAATGCTCAGGACAACATCTCCACCTTGTGGATGCAAGAAATAGTGCTTTTCCATCTATATTTCTGATATTAACAATATCAACAGTAGGTTAATTCATTTAATTTAATTTAATAATTAGTTTTAGGTAATTTAATTTTGTCAACATTTTCTGATGAATATTATTAATAACATACCTTATTACTTAAGACATACTTATATTGCTACAACAATCCCCTTCATGTAGAGATATGTTGTTTTTTCACTTATTACAAAAACAGTCAATCAGTTTGGAGCAAATTAAAGTGCTTTACTTAAGTGAACAATGATGATTGGTTATGGCTCACTCCAAAAATCTGCATAACATTTTTCAAAGCAGGAAAGTATTTAAGAGTATGAAGGCAGCTTCTATTGTTAGTATTTAGCATTTATCAAAAATATAAATACAGTTATTATCAGTTAGGATTAAAAGATTAATTATATGTTTTTTCATTCGTTAATTATTCATTTATTGTATTTATTTTTTATTTGTTTGCTTGTGAGTGACAGAATGAACAGAATGAACAAATGCTAGACTTTGATTTTAGCTTTGAAACTGATTGTAATAACGATTGTAAAACGTTTTCAAAATCCACATCTTGACCAGTATATCAGATAAGTATTACACAGCAAAAAAGGAGTAAAACTGTGCTTAAAACTAAATAAAAGAAATCAATACTTGAGCAGAGACAGCAGGGGTCACTGACGAGCTTCAGTCCTGAAGCTAAAGCCGCTCATGCAGTGCACCCTGTTTCCACTGATCATCCTTGAAATGTTTCTACACCTTGATTGGAGTCCCCCTGTGGAAAATTCAGTTGATTAGACATGATTTGGAAAGGCACACACCTGTCTATATAAGGTCCCACAGTGAACAGTGCATGTCAGTGCACAAACCAAGCCATGAAGTCCAAGGAATTGTTTGCAGACCTCCGAGACAGGATTGTATCGAGGCACAGATCTGGGGAAGGGTACAGAAAAATTTCTGCAGGTCCCAATGAGCACAGTGGCCTCCATCAGTCTTAAATGGAAGACGTTTGGAACCAGCAGGACTCTTCCTAGAGCGGGACGCCCGGCCAAACTGAGCAATCGGGGTGAAGGGCCTTAGTCAGGGAAGTGACCAGGAACCCGATGGTCACTCTGACAGAGCTCCAGCGTTTCTCTGTGGAGAGAGGAGATCCTTCCAGAAGAACAACCATCTCTGCAGCACTCCACCAATCAGGCCTGTATGGTAGAGTGGCCAGACGGAAGCCACTCCTCAGTAAAAGGCACTTTACAATCCGCCTGGAGTTTGCCAAAAGGCACCTGAAGGACTCTCAGACAATGAGAAACAAAATTCTCTGTTCTGATGAAACAAAGATTGAATTCTTTGGCCTGAATGGCAAGCGTCATGTCTGGAGGAAACCATGTACCATCCCTACAGTGAAGCATGATGGTGGCAGCATCATGCTGTGGGGATGTTTTTCAGCGGCAGGAACTGGGAGACTAGTCAGGACCGAGGGAAAGATGAATGCAGCAATGTACAGAAACATCCTTGATGAAAACCTGCTCCAGAGCACTCTGGACCTCAGACTGGGGCAACGGTTCATCTTCCAACAGGACAACGACCCTAAGCACTCAGCCATGATAACAAACGAGTGACTACGGGACAACTCTGTGAATGTCCTTGAGTGGCCCAGCCAGAGCCCTGACTTAAACCCGATTCAACATCTCTGGAGAGATGTGCACCGGCTGTGCACCGACGCTCTCCATCCAACCTGATGGAGCTTGAGAAGAATGGGAGAAACTGCTTAAAAATAGGTGTGCCGAGCTTGTAGCATCATACTCAAAAAGACTTGAGGCTGTAATTGGTGTTTCAACAAAGTATTGAGCAAAGGCTGTGAATACTTATGTACAAGTTAATTAATTTATTTTTTTTGATTAACTTTTGCGACGATTTCAAACAAACTTCTTTCATGTTTTCATTATGGGGTATTGTTTGTAGAATTTTGAGGAAAATGATGAATTCAATCCATTTTGGAATAAGACTGTAAAATAACAAAATGTGGAAAAAGTGAAGCGTTGTAAATACTTTCCGGATGCACTGTACTTGTTTTAAAATATTTGTGACCTTAAGACATATTGATTTAAGTGTCCAAATTCTTTTTACATTCACTAACACACATTTTGTTTTCATAGGAAAATGATGCTAAAAACCAGAACAGATGTATTATTCATGGTAGGTTATGTCAAATAATGCCAACTAAAAAAGTGGAAGCGTAAAATACACAAGTGCATCAGTGTTTGTGAAATCAGCTAAATCAATAATAGGACTGATCAGTGAGTGCACAGTCAGGATGCGACCTCTGACCCCACTTGACCTCTGCTGGCCTCTGTCACACTCCATTAGCCTGGACAGACCCCTGCAGCCTCCCTCTCACTTTCCAACACCACGCCGCCCCCTCTGACCAGTAACAGTGGTGTGTTTACTCCAAATCACAAGATTAGCCACGAATAATGATTCACATTTATCTCATCTCGAGAGATTAAAGTGCCCTTGTAAACATGTTGATGTATAGTTTGGTGCAAAAGTGTGAGGCCACATTAAAAATCATTAAACGATGGAAGTTTTAGGTTAATTCTTAAAAACATCAAAAGTGTTTTGACGAAACATGAATATGAAATCTTTGATTCTGCACTATTGGTCTTGAATCCAAATAAGTAAATTGGTGACATAGACCGTGTGACTCAAATGTTGAAGCTCAAGATGCTCTTTGGATCATCTCAAGTCATACCGGAGAACATGATCATCAGGTTTTGTTCATGTCCGCTCAAGAACTGCTGTCATTAAAGCAAAAGCCAATAGACGCCACTACTTAAAACACTTCTGTTTAGCATTTTCACACTTTTTCTGCATGAGACGAGCTGATCTTACAAGACAACAAAATAAGGGTTCTAAAAAAGTTTTTTTTTTTATTGTGATGGAATACAAGAACCATTATTGTTCCTCAAAGAACTTATCAGTAAACAGTTTTAAAAATCTAAAGAAGCTTTTTCCACTATAAAGAACCTTTTGTGTAATGGAAATGTTCTATGGATCTTCAGTTACTTGAAGTTGTCATGAAGTTGTAATTTCATGCAATGATATTTATAGGAAAAATATTATTCATAAAAAAAAAGAAAATGGCAATTTGTAACTTTAATTTTTTTTTTTTTTTTTTTTTTTTTTACCTACAGTCTGATTACAAACCAGAGTTACATTTGAGAAGAAGGGGTGGAGCTTCATGCTTATTTTTTTCCCTATAAAATTTTCCGAACCAAATAATAGAAATTCATACGAAATTACCAACTTGTTACGTTTTTCTCAAAATCTCCCACTTGTTTTGCCGGAAAGTTGTTTTCTTATGTGGGTTGGATGAGATAGTATGAATTCACCACCAATTTGCCTAAATGTTAAAATAATCACAATTTTGTCATGACACACAAAATATTAATGAAAAAGTCCAATCAAAAAAAAAAAAAAAAATCCTTTCACAAGAGGTCTCAGACTTTTGGACTCAGTACATGGAAAGCAGTATCAGCCTCTCTTCCACTCTCAATTTCGTGGCCAAATTATTGTAGTTAGTGCATTTTTTCTTATCTTTCCCCTCATTTTATCTTAAGTCATTCTTTCCTGTTTGACCGGCTGTAGCGGGCGGCCCGTCCCTGTGTTTACGCGCACAGATGCTGCCAGGGTGTTTACTGTTTGTCTTCCAAACTGCACACAGTGACCACTTAGCAGAATTAGTCTGCTGATATCCAGAGCCCATCTAAGGGGAAGTGGAAACGTTTTCACAGGCTCAGAACACAGTTCAGGTCCTTTGAATAGCTGCCAGCGCGTTCAGCCAGGAAGGCCCGAGCCAGAGACTGCAGTTCATAGCTCAATTGAATCAATGATAAAGATCACTAGTGGTGAAATTGCAAACAGATACGAACAGATGTGTATTACACTGGGGGTCAGCACCTGCATTTGCCTTTCGCTCATTACTTTTTTCTTTTCTTTTCATGCAGTTTGTGTTTCCTCTCCCAAAGCACAGGTTGCTTTTGTGCTTCAAAAGGCCCAACAGAGGCAGTCAAAATGTGAATGGACATGTCTGAGGGAGAGATCGCTATCTAGAGAGGGCCTGTGTGTGAACACTTTAACCGCTGGCCAGCTTACAGCGGCTTTTAAAACCACTGCTTTTAATATAATTTTCCATCCTTTGAGCGATGAGAACCCTGAGTATAAAAAAACACACAGGCAATGGTGAAAAGCCTAAAGGGAAATTGCTAAAATACTGAGAGAGATAATCAAGGAGAAGTATGTCTTCAAAAATGGCTTGAAGTCAAAAGGACAGACTTTGAGTTGCATAAAATATGAGGCTAGTTAATTGTTGGATTTTTACCATAATACGGTGTGGCCAAGATATTCTTAGGCTTCCAAGGGTCTGTATGCTTAGGATTTCAGTTGGCATGTTGTCCTTTCAGGTACACTGTAAAAAGTGATAAGTTGACTTAGCTTAAAAAAATTGAGGAAACCTGTTGCCTTAAAATTTTTAAGTAAATGCTAATTTAAAAAAATAAGTTAATTGAATTGTCAAGTTCACTTAACTTTTTATTTTTTATTTTTATTATTATGTACTTATTTTAAGGCAATTTTTTTAAGTTAAGTCAACTTATCACTTTTTACACTGTAAGAATTTAGTCAAAGAAGCCAATTACAATAGCAATTATCTTTACAGCTGTTCTTTTTTAAATTTCCCTATTAGATTCATATTTTTTAAACAACCGCATGGCTAATAGTGCTGCCTTTTTAAAGAAAACTGACAATGTAACATTCAAAATCACTCTTTAGTAAACAACTGTATGTATTTAGTCATGAAAACAAGAGAACAGAACAATTGTGTATGATACAATTTACTTTGGGCTGTAACTTTGTTAATAAACTAACACAGAAAAACACTTTTATTTTCTTTATAGATGCTTTAGAGTTGGACGTGACATCTTAAAATATATGTATAATTTTTTTAAAGTAGCCTAATTTTTTACAAGAAGATGTGCATCTGTAAGTGTAGACTTTGCCATATGAATATCGAGTCAGCAATTAGCCTACACTAATTATTCGGCTTTCACGAACCGTAAATGGATATCACTGAAAGTAATGATATCTTACAGTTCATAAGATGTTGATTCAGGAATCGATTCAGTGAGTTCATTCTCTAAACTTGCGAGTTTGTGAATTTTTTTTTAAACGATTCATTCAAACAGTTGAATCCCAGCATTCGCCAAATAGACTAGAACATATATCATAGTCAATTTCTCGTCATTGTTATATACTTTGTTATATCTTATATCTTTTTATATAGCCTAGGCTATGTATTTTATCTTTTTGCATCATCATGTTCAATCTCACAACTCCGCTAAAATGTCATTTGGTTCATCGATTTGAGAATCACTGGGTGTGATGTTATGTATGAAAGCAGAAGCTAGAAACGAATCTCATTATGTTATAACTGTAATTATAACCAACTATATTGTTTTAAAGGCCGTTTCCAACCTACAAGACCACTTATTCTGACTCGTCTTGATTGCACAATGCAGCTCTTGGCAGCCTTTTACTTTCTCACTGTTACTTAATGTTTCCTCGATCTATTCATTCCCGTTTTCATATTGAATTTAAGCTGTAAATAAAATTCATTGCTGAAAACGGCTTCAGTGTGGTGTAACAATCACCAATGTATAGATATGCACCATTTTTTTCTTGGTTTGATCGATTTTAATTAATCAAAGCCTTTATTTGGTTGAAACGTGAAAAAAAGTATTTTACTTAATATTTATACTTTGTAAGGCAATTCCAGAATGATGTCTAATGTCTTTATAAAGATATCTTTACAGAGAGATATAGCCTATTTTTGTTCCTGTATTCAAATAAAAGGGAAATTAGGCTACAATAACACCGCAGATTAGCATAATATGTTATTATGGTTATGTAACATACACATTTAGTTAAGAGATAACTTATGCTTAGAAAATAATTATATTTACAATGATTTTGTTAATGCTTTACTCGGACTTTGTCATTATTCAAATTAATAATTTACATTGATAATCCAAATGATTTTGTGCGGATTTTTAAAACACTTAGGCCTATATATTGTGCTACCTTTAATATTAGATATTACAATAGCTATTACACCTCAAGTCACATTTGCTGAATGCTAACTTCATCCGGGAGCGAAAAAAATAATTTACCGCTGCCAAAATTACGTAGGCCTAACTGAACGTAATTGCAATTGTTATAGAGCCTTAGTTAGGTCATAAATAAAATGTTTGGCTATTTAAACTCGTATGCAAATGCAAGGCGAATAACTCTGTGCCGTGCAGATTTGGACTTGAAATAATTTTGCTGCGCTTCCGAAATAGGTTCATGGTGTATGGAAAAGAGCTGGAACTTAAATATCACATGAAACAGGCTTTGTGGGACGCAAAAGTCTTGTTACCGCCAATTATGAACCCCAGGAGAAATACCTTCGACTTCCGACCAAAGAATTTTTCAAGTCCTTTCTAGCTCTTGGTGGGAGCGCTGAAGTTGTTGATCAATATGCAAAACAGCGTGATGAATATGCATGAAGGGGGGCCGGTAATTGCACGTCAGCGTGGCGGCACTGCTAATTTACGGCTCGGGATCCTGCAATCAGCGCGCTATTCATTAACACGGCAGCCGTTTCATCCGCGCGCACTCGAGTCTGCCAATCACCGCCGCAGACACAAAAGCGGAATAAAAAAAAGTTTCAATTACCAGCCAACAACACTAAACACTATATTTACGCCGCTTTATGCTCTGAATGGCTGTTAACGCATTGTGAAAGAGAAGGGAGACGAACTTAATGAAACAACATAATCTTATGCATTTATATCACCTTTTTCCCTCGGCGGGCGCGTGCTCGTTAGAAGCCGCTTGTCTCGCGTGGAGAACAACAATTACCTCCCCATCATAAAGGGAATATGAAAAATGTCAGATGGAAAGCTATAGCACAGAATGTATTTGTCTATGGTAATTCCTGCAGCTTGTGAGAGGGGTGGACTTGTGCTTCTTGCCCTTGGGAACCCCCTCAACATCTTATATCCTTAATGTCTAATTCCATAGAAACACATTCAAGAAGAACTATATTAACCGTTAGAGATAATACATTCAGCATTAACAATTTGAAAGGAAACTAGACACATTTTATGAATAAAATGTGGAGCTTGCCAGGGCTTTGATATGTGTTTTTAGGGGACTGCTTTTCTGGGTGGTGCAGGTACAGGAAAAGTTATGTTTAAGTTTGATACTAATACTGATGCACATGTATGACTTTTGTTTTATCTTGAAGAATGTTGGTAACCCCAAAAAATTATAGTAGCCATTGACTTCCATAGTATTTTCTTTCTATGTAAGTCAATGGCTACCATCAACTGTTTGGTCACCAACATACTTCAGAATATCTCCTTTTGTGTTCAACAGCTGAATGAAATTTCTACAGGTTTGGAACAACCAGAGGGTGGGTAAATGATGACAGAATTTTCATTTTTGGGTGAACTATCCCTTTAAGAGTGTAATTACCTTTTGGGGACATTGTACTCTCTGACAGCAGGGGCGCTCTTGAGCGCAATCAGACACATTGCAGTGTCCGAGAAGGGCGGTGCATCTCAATATCAACAAATGGGCTGTAGGCCAGTATAGACAGGAACTCCGCTGTCTCCACGTGGGAGCTGGTGAACCCATATATCAATATGTTATGACCTACCGGCGTGTGCTGTCAGGTCTGCGGCAGACCCCCTGTCAGATGTTGA
This sequence comes from Acrossocheilus fasciatus, assembly GCA_036784905.1. NCBI lineage: Eukaryota > Metazoa > Chordata > Actinopteri > Cypriniformes > Cyprinidae > Acrossocheilus > Acrossocheilus fasciatus. Next base: position 19,534,044 of record CM071947.1, on the reverse strand, counting down.
TCTCTCTCTTTCTCTGGGTCCCTCCTGCTCTCTCGGACTGGGGAAGCTGGCCTTTCTAGCTGCTCTGCAGGAAGGGAGTTCCTGGCTAAGGGGAAAGAGTCCTGGTTAAAAGTAAGTGTCTGTCCTGGGGACACCGCTGCTGTGTGAATCCCCTATTGTTCTCTTTGACACCCGTCTCTGTTTCCTCTGCAATAAATCTGCCCCCTCGGCCCTGGAACGTCCCTGCGCTGCCCCCCATTGTCTCTCAAAGGAAACCTGCGCAAAAGTGAGGCCTGGCTACATCTTCACTTCACCCAGGGGCCACAGGGGCAGCAGAAGAAAGCAGACAGGAGGGAAGATCTGCAGATGTTTGCAAGAGCATCAGCAATTCTTTACATTTGTGGACTATGATAACAAAAAGAGTAGCATTTAATCTCCCTAATGTCATTCCAGACCAGTTCCTTCATGCTTTTTTCCATACAATGAAAGATCGGAATGAACAGGTGTTAAATAAAATAAAGACTTAAATTATGAGCTGTTTATCATACAAAATGAGTATTCAGAAGATCGATAATAATCCAACTGAGTTTTCGGGAGCTTTGGGTCCCATTGACCTGTATAGTATAATCCAAAACAGCTGAAACATTCTCAGTAGGGTAGACTACTTAAGAATTGTAGTCCATTACTAATTACAAATTAATTAGTAATGTAATCTGCTATAGATTACACATATTAGGGTAATGTATTGTGACTACTTTTTGATTACAGTTAGATTACTTTTGACCTAACTTTGACCTAATATTTTCCATTCTTTGTTATCAACATCATGAATTGCATTAAACATTACATCACAACAGTGTTTCCCAAACTGGAGCTCTTGGAAGAACTGCAAGGGGTTTGATGAAAAGTTGATGAGAAGCTAATAATTCATTAAATCATAAGAATGTCAAATTAATCTAATTGTTTGGCCTTTCCATTTTCTGTGCAATTACAGTCACCTGACTAGTGGTTGGTGTGTGTAGTTCCAAAAAATAGGAGGACTTTCTAATGTATATAAGCGGTAGGATATTTTTTTAGAAAATAAAATTAAGAGAGAAAAAAGAATTAGGGCACATCAATACATTATATATATTTTACTGCCATTATATGAATAATATGTAATCATGTAATAAAAAGTAACTGTATTCTGGTTATGAGCATGTTAAAATGTAATATAATCTAATTACAATGCTTAATTTTTGGAATCTGATTACGTAATCCAGATTACATGTAATCAGTTACTACCCGGCATTGAACATTCTTCAAAATATATTCTTTTGTGTCTAGTCATACAGGGTTGGAACGCCATAAGGTTGAGTAAATGATGACAGAATTTTCACTTTTAGGTGAAATATCCCTTAAACACCTCACTAAATGCTTGATCCAATCACAGCTCTGGAAACCATCAGCAGGGGCCGTCCATCACGCTATGTTCAAAGTCATTCTGTTGTATCAGGGTCACAATGAATCATAAACAAACACACTGGATATCAACCATCAACTGGTAATGTCTGCAGTAGCTACACTGAAAATAATTAACTCCATTGTCCACTCATCTGTGGCGTCTTCCAACTGTAGGTCCATATAATCTGCAACAGATGAAAAAAGAGAAGCTGGTCAACAGAAACATCATTACACTCACTATTTCACTGATTAAAGCTCCAATATTTGTACACGTGTTTATTTTAGTTCGGAAATCTGGTAAATGCGTGTAACGTTTACAGTTTTGCACATGTGAAACAGATTTCATGTTTAATGAAAACTATTACTTTGCCATCAAGCTGCTGGTTGTAAGGATCTGACTTCGGGTAAATAGCAAAAAATAAATAAAAAAATTTAAAAAGTAATGTTTAAAGTTATGTTTAATTACATCATTAAACAGTGTTTAATTTTTTTTCAATTAATATGTTGTTTCTATCCCAGAGAAGACTATAAGTAATATATTTGTAGCTTGGTCCCCTCAAAAGTGTAAACACTGTGATTCAATTTTAAAACATAACTTGTTTGAGCATCAGAATAGCAACAGTGGCTCAAACAGTGGTGGGTTTGGGGCGGAGCCATCAGTTTTTCTGACCAATGGAAGATGGGGGAGTATTATGTAAACCAGTTTGATATTATGAGCACTTTAAATATAGTCAGAAATATTGTATTTACCATATCCAAACACACAAATAGCTGAACTAAATCATATTTAGGAAAATATTAGTAGGAAATACAAGAAGGAAAGTTGGATTTATTAGAATAATTGAGTTAGCTGGTTGTGATGTTGGAAGGGTCGTGACGACTTGACACTATAATATAATATCTATAATCTAGAGATCAGTGAGTGAAAAGCAAGTCTGTAGTAAATTATGTAAATGATGATGTTTGTGCACCATCCGATTTTAGCCCAAAGTATACTTAATTTATTTTTAGGCTTACACTAGTACATGCATATAGTCGAAACTCACAGATAAGCTTAAAATCAAAGTATACTTTGGGTTTTTTGTAACCACGCGTACTTTGTATGCATAGGTCGCGCTTGCTCATCGACTTGGTTTTGCACTAATCAGTTGTTCCACAAGGTGGCAACACTGGCCCGAGTTCTTCTTTCACATTAGAAAATGAAACTAAAGAGACGGAATAACAACAAAACAAGAAGACTGCACAACAAAAGATGGCTGCATTGACAAGCGCTTGTGTGATTATGAGATAGCAACAACTTTAATTTAAAAGAGTACAAAGACTTTTTAGTGCAGACACAAAGATGAAGCTTTCTAGAGCAGACTGCCTGTGTTGGCGTACACCTCAAATGGACTATACTTGGAAAGGTTATGCATAATACTGTGTGAAGTATACTTTGGTCTTTAGTGGCACAGAAATGAGAAATTTCACCTTGAAATGAATGTTAATTCCTTGTTTTTAGGTGCATCCCAAATCGTGTACTTATGTGCTTATGTATTGTATGTTTTGTAGCATAAATAGTGTGAGTAATATGTTCAAACTATAAAAAAATAAATAATAAAAATAAATAAATAAACTGATAATAAATGACAAAATAACTTTATATATAATTCATACACTTCATGGTTGAGTGCCTAAGAACATAGTGTATAAGTGTGTCAACAATATCTGAAATATATATTTTAAAAAAAACACTGGAGAATATCACATAAAAATTGTGTGTAGTCTTGTAATTGACACAGGAATTAAAACTGTCGAAACTCAGTTGTTTCTCCACACAGCACAGGAAAACAAAGTGTGTGCGTAGATGTACAAGACGTGAGGAAGAAAGCACAGAATTTATGGCATTCCTAACAGCATGTAACAAACCACAGGAAGGTGTGAACAGCACGCCAGCTCCGATCCGCTAGCTGGCAATGAATAGGACACTGCCGTCCACGGTCACTGCAGGAACCCTTGACGTGTCTTGACATTTGCCTGTCAATTCCAGTGGCTTAGTGGGTGGCGCTGGAGAAAGATTGTCCTATTTGACAGCAGCTATTTTGCTAATCCAAAACAACAGCTGTAAGGTAAAAATGAGCAAGTTGGGGGCTCGGAAGGGTAGGGAAAATTAAATCCTCATGTTGTCGAACAGAGATGGAAAATAGCACTCCAGATAAAAAAATGGATTTTGGAGGGGGGTGGGTCGAAAAAAAGGAAAAATCTGATGTAGGCGCTTGGCAGAACCGAGCTCACGTTGGTGACAGACTTTTCTCAGCTTGTCTACAAAAGAGGTGTAGCTCTGGGCCAATGACCACACGGAAATGAGGGTGAAGTTTGCGAGGTTCATACGGTCTCTGAGGAGCAGAAGAGGACCACAGTGGGGCTGCACATATTAGCATCTACACGGGAGACTGTCATAGGACAGGTGAAAATAATTACTACTACTAGCACAGCGAAGCTCATTACACATCTGGTTGAGTTTTGGGGGAAACTAGTGTAGGGGTGGTCCTCTCACAACAAGGAGAATGCCCTGTTAGCACAACACATTGCTAAACGTCCGCCCCCAGTACGCAAACCCAGTCTTAGCATTCTCCTGAATGTGGGTTCTCCTGAGCCCAGATCAGATTCTGTGGGTTGATCCAAAAATGTCTTTCAATTGAGCTATACTAATCAATGGAATGCCTGTAAAATTGATTCATTAGTTCATTAGCCTTCATCAGGATACAGAAGGGACTGTGCCAGTAGGAAACCACAGATGTACATCCTTGAGACAAACCAAGCTGCCAAAACTGATAAATCGGTTTTCGAGATGTTCCCCTGGTGACAGTATTGGCAGAGCCCAGAAGGGTTTCCTGTGTGGAAGTGCATACATTTCAGTTCAAGAGTGGAAAGACGAAAGCATGGCTTGTGGCTCCTGCCAAAAAGTAAATTAATAAGCTAACTGAGGCATCAGCTGAGTGAGCCAGTGTTGTCAAGCACAGATCTCGAATTCATTAGCCTGTCGATAGAGCCATTTGACAAAATGATCCTCTATAAAACAACTCTTTCTTTTAGACGGGATCAGCCTGTGATGTTAAAACGGTTAATACAACCAGGACATGTAAATACAAGATTTTCAAAAGAAATGTGAGCAGTACTTTCCCAATCAACTTGGCACCAAAATGCTAAGGTGTTTTGGATGGATTGCTACGTAGTTGCATGGGCAATGTCAAATTATGGTCTCTAGAAATGAATTGGGGTCCCTATGTATATTACATGTATGTGGGAATATTATAGGAATTTAGTATAAAAAAAGCAATGCTAAGCTTAACATCAAATAAAAAATGTATTAATTTCTCAGAGATTTCTCACAAGAAAAAGTGAGTTTAGATGTTTGTCTAGCCTCAGAAAAAGTTTTGTGACATTTTCAAACAGGCACTTTCTTTTTAAATGTCTGTCTTTCTTCATCTTGGAATTCCTATTTCATAATTTTCTGTCATGTTTTCTTTTTTCGTTCATGGTGTCTTTAAGCCATTTTTGGTAAAACAGTACTTCTAAGGAAGGAGCAATGTGTCTATCAGTTCTTGTTTATGAGATCAGTGTGTTTTAAAGGGAAAGTTCACCCCAAAATGAAAATGAATCACTATTTATTCAACCTTATGTTGTTCCAAACTTGTATGACTTTCCTTCTTCTGTTAACAGCAAAATAAGATGTTTGAGTGTCTTTTTGTCCATACAGTGTAAATCAGTGGGGTCCAAAACAATATTGGACCCCATTGACTTTCATTGTATAGACATAAACATTTAGAGGTTTAGAATGACTAAGGGTGAATTATTGTTATTTTTTTCCTTTTTGGGGTCAACTGTCCCCTTATTAGAAAATATTTAATGTAATAGGACAGTTACATTAACACACCCATAGTACTGTGGTTTTGTCAGAATCACCAGGCTTGACCATCTCATGGGGTCTTTGAAGATGTGACCAGTCAGTGGTGATTGCACAGACTTGGTTTCCTTGGCAACCAACACAAAGCAACGCATGCATCTTGGACGTAAGTAGCAACAGATGCTGCACTGACCTCAGCCACTTCCTGGAAACACAAATTTGTCAAAATACGAAAAATAAAGCAGTTAGATTAATTCAGAAGGTCCTTCACTCACTGCTGGAGAGGAGTCAAAATTGTGTTGTAGTACTCCGTGGTTTTACTGGATGTATACAAAACAGTCCATGCGAGATGAACAAATGAAGATGGACGAAAATATCGGATTCAAATAACTGTTTGGACAGAGTACTGAGTTGGACTGCATAAGAGCCAAAAACTTGCCGGTTCGACCGAACAAGTGATTCTTTTTGAAGCAAACCCTTTGAAGTCTTTATAGGTATTTATCAAATTATGATTTCTTTGGCATGGAAGTAAGTTTACTCTTGTATAAAGCAACGCTGTGTCCAACACGTGCACAAGAGCAACAGCTGGACGTCCCCTGCAAAACCTGGAACACCTAGTTGAAATTTCCCCCTTGATTTTTGTCTTGAAAACATCTTGCAGGCCTTCAAGCTTAATTGTAGTCAAATTTCCTCGCCACGTCATGTTGATGGCAGACGCTGCGTACTTGCTGAGTCCATGTGGCCGTGGTCCAGGGCAGTTTGTGATAGTGATAACGGCACACTTTGATGAGAGCACTCCAGTCCTGTGGCGTAATGCCTCCATCTCGCTGCCCTGGCCACAGCGGGGGAAGCAATCACAGTATCACAGGAAAACTCTGACCGCATGATATCACCTTCAAAATGGAGGAAACACGCACCACCACACTCACATGTGATCAATTATTTCGCAAAAACTTATGCAGGGAATTTCAGCCATTAGCTCCAAAGTGGGATCGTGGCCAGGGTAATGGCGGCTCCCAGAATAAACACATTTGGGTAATAGGTCACAAGGAACAGACTTGCCTAGAAGGTGGTTGTCGTTTTAAAACTGTTACATGTCTGGGCGTGTGGCGGAGTTCAAATTTAGGCCGTCGTAATTTCCATAGGCCAGCGGGGCTTCCAATATCCTGATTGCCACTGACCTTTTTGGCTTTGTATAATTGAGATATCACCACAAATGCAGTGCCATCTCCATCCACCAGTCCTAATGCCCTCAGTGATGAATGATGAAACTTCTTAGCAGCTGTGTGACGTGCTTCCACTCTTGAAACTCCTCGGCCGGTTGTGGTTTCATCCTGTTGTTGTGTTTATTCTTGCAGCGCGGCCAGGCAATAGAGCCCAGAAGGTCTCGTTTCTCAGGCGCAAGTCAACTCTCCACAGAGCTGATATCAAAATAGTTTAAAAAGAAATCGTCTGATAGCTCCCAGCGAGCGAACCCACCAAATGCTTCCAGATTCCTCGGCTCTGACAGTATAAACAACAGCACACTGGGAACGAGTTTGCACACTTTGAAATTGTTATAGTCAGACTAGAAGTTAGCAGAACAACGAGGGTGCAGATATGGCGAATCCACATTCCAAACCAATGTTTGCCTGTTTTGAAGGAGAAACCAAGCTGATTTGATGATTTTCCAAAGGTATGTTGCATGGTGGGTGGCTTCACTCGAGAGGATACATTTCAAGGTCTTTTGTGGGTGGCAACCCTAGAACTCAGAGCTCAAAGAAAGCATGCAGTCCACTTTGTTATTATGCAATAAATAAATAAAAATATTGCTAATTGCAAAAGAGCTCTATTTCAGAGCTTTGAAGAACTTTTGTAATGAGGTAATGGACCTCAACTGGTTATGGGCGGGGTGACTCATTAAAACGGACATCACCACTTATTTAACTTGGTCTCAGTAGTAAGCATATGTTAACTTGACAACTGTGTCTGTCATTCTGTAGCTAATACTGTGGTATATTTTCATATTGCTGCTAAACTAAGCCTGGCTTGCATAAAAGTGGTCCATTGAGGTTTGTCAGGTCAAAGGGGGAGGGTTGGGATGCAGGGAATGGAAACCATCCCACATGCATTGCGACATGCAACACTTTATGGATTATCATTGCCTGGATTTAGAGTCAAAACAAACATGTCAAAAATAAATGGAAAGAATAAATATAACATTTATTCAAGCACACAGATCTGGAAAGATAAAAAGACTAATGTCAAATGTAAAAAACACAAAAATGAAACAAAGGTTCTGTATTTTTATTGTGTTTAGGAAAACGACTTATTAAAAAAAAAGATTGACACTGTATATAACAATAATCCACAAAATGGCATAGTTCCCCCAGTGGGGTCATTTTGACTTGAGTAACACTGGCATAGCAAACAAATCTGTTATTGAAATGTTAACTGTTACATTTTTTAAATCCCCACAACCTCTTTACTAAAATCGATAAATGCATACATTTCTACATGTGCCATTAACAGATTCATCAGTGTCACTGCAAAATAAATATGCCTCCGTACTCCTATCCAGGTCTTGTCTTTTTATCTACTACTTGTCTCAGGCCTAGATGGACAATGCAGTAAGGGTCTCAGAGGTGAAGGCCAAGGATAAGCAGGAACTTTCCACCATTTTCTCTCCCCTTATTTATTTTTGTCTGTGTTGTTTTCTCAGTATTGCAATGCATCACTTGACATTACCCAAGCAAGTTTGAGCTGCAGAGTATCAGCTGAAAGCAATTTCATACCGAGCGCAGCTGCCAGGCGGATAAGACTCTCCCTCTTTCGTTTACTTTGAAATGCTGCTTTTTTTTTTACATCCAAAATACACAAGGCAGCCAAATTGCTGACATGTGTGCGAGGAGCAGTGAAATCCTGCATTCTTTCATGCCCCTCTATGCAAAACTCCCCATTGTTTATTTAAAGAACACAGAACACTTTAGCACTATTAAGAAACATGTCATATAGTAAACTAAAGGTTTCCTCCCAGGAAAAATCCCCCCTCATTTATTTTTCTTTGCAAAAAGTTATTTTACTTTCTATTCGCAAACTCACCGCATACACAATTAAAGCCATGGTGGTTGTAATTGAGTTGTGTACAGCTGGACACTAACAGGCAAGGCAAACGTGGAAGTGAGGTGCTTATTTGTTTTCAGGAAGTTGGACGGGAGGACTGGACTCCATCTCTCACTCACATCACATCACATCACATCAATGTTCACACATAACACCCGAACCACGCGGTTGCCTGGCATGAGCTGAGGACTCGCTTTCAAGGTGCGGTTCTGCTTCAAACCTCAGCTACTGTCTTTGCCGCTCACGTCCACAAATTGGTTAACCAATCTCCCCTCGGAAGTGTTCGACTGTATTGGCTAATTACAAGAAGTCACATGGATAACCCTAATTAGTGATGCACCAAAATGAAAATGCTTAACCAAGCCTACTAAGCCAAAACTAAAAAACAATAACATTTTAAATGATCTTTTGATTGAGAATTAAATATTTAAAAATGAGAAATATTAATTATTTAATAATCACTTGTTCTTTCTTCAATTGGCGTTACTACAATAATAACTAGGCTACAATGACTTGTAAAATAAGTGTATAAACCACGGCTGCCAATTTAACATGGTAATTTAATGCGATTACTCAAAATCACATTTAATCATGCCCCTGAACCGTCAAACTACACTTACCAGGGTTATATCCCATTCAGAATTCAATTCAAACAGGAAGCAGAATTGCAATTTGAATTTGAATGCAAGGAATCATGGCTGGGCTGAAGGGTGTTTGGGTGGTGCATTCGCCGCCAAGAAGTTGTCCCACCATTCATTAGAAACAATCCTAAAAGAAAGTAGAATTAAATTAAGAAATTGATATGACCTCAATTTTGAACTAGAAAAGCAAAGTTTGTCAAGACGGATGAAAAGATTCTCTTTCTGTCAAATTCCTGTCGCATTGAGGCTAAAATAATAAAAAGGAAGCTAATTCTTAATTTCTGAAACTGCAGTGCATTCCTACCCCTAACGGTAGCTGGTTAGGTTTGCTTTTACTCTCTGATAGTATAGAAGTCTTCCAATTTTCCCTCAAACATTCTTGAATGAATTTGTGTCAAATGAATGTTCATTTAGCTTCAGCAATTATGTCTATGAAAACCCCATATGTTTCGACCACCATTTGCAAGTCAAGCTCTGTTAGCTGTTGATCTCTATAAAATCTGTTGTCATTCGGCGTTAATCTCAATAGCTGGTGGAAGTGGAAAGGCCAGAAAGGTCACGGTAAACAAGAATGATGTCATGAGACCCGATGAATATGGTTGTAATCACGTCAAAAGCACTGACCTTTACATTGAGTGACAAAACTGAATTGGATTCAGGATCCTTCTACCAGCTAAACACTTCCAGCCTTCCTGTCACTGAATGAGGTCTGCAGTGTAAATATAATCTGAACCTTTAACACACCGACACACGGCGCGAGCACAAACTGATCCTCACATCCTTCTTTTGATTTCCAGGATGGCTGAGTGAATCCATCATAAACAGAGGAATTCTGACTTCATTACAGTGTGCAGAGGTCTCTCTAGACAATGCACTGGACAATCCAAATCCTTTCGCATTCTCATGACAACCGCCAAGACTATTGTGTCGTCCAACCAGTGACTAAGCTCTTGACTTCCCTGGATTTGCCGCTTGTTCCCAGTGAGCAGCTGCAGCGGTGTGGCTTTCAGCAGTAAACAGGATTCTTCCGACCTACACTATCCTGTGGTTACCTGGAACAAACACACCTCCTTTTATAAGTGCTCTGACTCGTGGCTTTACTTGGACGTCCGGGCGGCACGCAGAAACATTCTGCTGAATGAAACAACCACTAAATAATGTCGCGGAGCCAAAACAGCTGGAAAACTCCACAGAAGCTCTGAATGACGTGGCGGTCAAGACCGTATGATTCAATAAAACCTGGAAGTTGATGGAAGATGCAAGAAAGAAAAAGAGGAAAGGTACATGAGAAGGTTAAAAATAAAGATTCTTTATGGAACTTTGGAGCACCTTAGGTTCATGAAAGAATTCAAAAGAGCGGCAGCAATGTAAGTTTTCACTTTCAGTGAAGAACAGAAAAACATAAATTATAGTCTGGTTCCCTGCTGGTCTAGATGGTTGACCAGCATGGTCTATCTGGTGATACTGGTTAACCAAAAAACTTTGGATGGATCGGCTAAGACCATCATCCAGCACTGAACTTGCAGGACAATTAAGAAACAGTAGGAAAGTGACCATATATTTTATATTGTTCACTTTAAAGGAACACTCCACTTTTTTTGGAAATAGGCTCATTCTCCAACTCCCCCAGAGATAATAAGTTGAGTTTTACCGTTTTTGAATCCATTCAGCCGATCTCCGGATCTGGCGATAGCACTTTTAGCATAGCTTAGCATAGATCATTGAATCCTATTAGACCAGTAGCATCGCGTTCAAAAACGATCATAGAGTTTCGATAGTTTTCCTATTTAAAACATGACTCTTCTGTAGTTATATCGTGTACTAAGACCGGCGGAAAATGACAAGTTGTGATTTTCTAGTCCTGTTTGGCTAGGAACTATACTCTCATTCCGGTGTAATAAGGAACTTTGCTGCCGTAACATGGCCGCGGCAGGCGTAGTGATATTACGCAGCGCCTGAAAGTAGTCCCCAGCTAGATAACTAGTTATAATATAGCGGAGATCGGCTGAATGGATTCAAAAACGGTAAAACTCAACTTATTAACTCTGTGGGAGTTGGAGAATGAGCCTATTTCCAAAAAAAGTGGAGTGTTCCTTTAAGACAAACATACTTGTAGTTAAAGAGATGGATTGGACCTATGGTCAACTATTGAAACATTAAAGATAAAGTAAGTCTTGAAAATGGACATTAGAAGGTGAAGGGTTTGGGACTCCCAGAGCTCAGAAGCGTGTGGATCAGATCCAGGCTTGGAGTGGGAGGTGGTCCACAGTGACTGATGGCCCACCACGGCCACGAGAAACTCGAGTTGCAGGGAAAGCTTAACACACCTTGACATCCATAGGAAACTCAAACCCAGCTCCGAGCAGAGTCAGATACGTACCACCAAAGCAGCTCGGCCGCGCCGCTCCGCTCAGCACAGCTTTTAACTCAATCTGTTTAGATGAGCGCACAGAAAAAGAATGTCTCCATCCTGCACCTCCTCCCCTTTACTGCTCTCTCCAAAAGCCCTGAAACCACATACACAAATGCATTAAAATGACATGTAGGCAGATACGTATGGGAAATGAGCAACTGCCTTCAAGGAGCATTCAGCACAGTGCCAACTAGTGAGCCGACATGAGATCTTGCTGTATACGTTTGCTTAGGAGCAACAAATATAGGCTGCTGCCTACAAGACGGTGCCAAGATGTTTGGAGAAATCAAGGAAATAGCCCTACAGGAACATGTCAGTATAGAAAGGTTTGTTTGATGATCGCATGCATTGGCTGGAGAGCCTATGTCTATGATGTAACTCCGTCTCAGTAAGAAAAGGAAAAATCAAAGGAGTGGATGGAAAGATAGTCCATGGGATAATCTCGGGAATACAGGAAATTTAATTGCAATGCACCTAAAAATAAAATAAAAACCGTCATTATTTACTCTCCCTCATGTCATTCCAAACCTGTATGCTTTTATTATTTTCTTCTGTAACCTAAAAAGAAAATTTACATAGACTACTTGGTTCTTGGCTTTTTTTTTAGTGACATGGTCACAATGATAATAGATTTCAAAAATTCTCCTTTTATGTGTTTCTTCATGAGGGTGAATAATTGATGACAAGAAGTTTAATTTTTGGCCGAACTATCCCCTGAACATCTCAGTTTATCCTCGGCCAAGTCTTGCCTGAGGATACTGATTATTCTCCCTTCATTGAGCGAAACCAATGAATCGAGGTTGAAGTTTCAACAAACAATGCCATATATAACACTGCCCCTCTGACAAGAAATGAGGGTAAGGAGTGAGAGAGGAAAAAAAAGAGAGAGAGAAAAGGATTTGGAGCTTGCACGAACACTGTGGCCAGGGCTGTAAATAGTCCTGAAAGCTGTATCTCTGAAGGAGAAATGGGAGGCTGGTCACAAGCCAACACAAACACAGGGCTGGCCCAAGAGGATCTGCACCGCAGGGCCCGTTTTCCTCCTTTTCAAATCCAGAGCCCCATGCCCTCATCAGCTGCCCTCCTCCACATCCCCTTGCAGCTGTCAACAGCTGGGTCTGTCATTCACTGGAACCTCTTTTAATGAGCAATCAATCACTCTGCTATTTGTTTATCTATCTATATACAATATGAAGTCAAGTATGGAGCCTCCAGCCAGGCTTGTTGCATTCAAAGCATGCGTACACTCCAGAGGACACAACAAAATTGCCATGTAAAAATGGTTATTTTGCCACAGGCATACGGTGGATGGAGCTCTGCAATTAATCTTTGGAAACGCGTATAGAGACACCTGCAGGGAGGCCATGATGCGTTTAGACATCGCGTGTCATCACATACTTCAGTAACGGTTTGCAAACGATTTGTGACGCACTGACACTTTTCCAAAACTTTAACTTCTGCCCAGCGCAATATCGCATTATGCAGCCAATTCAGAAAATAAACAAGCGTTCATGCGCTGACACCTTTCAATTTCAACACGCGCGCATTCGCGCCAAAATAACGGTTATTGCGCAACATCGCGTTTGATAAACAAGCTAAAGCGGACCGTTTTCTGCCGTTGCTCAGGTGTGGTCAGGACGGCGCGCACGTGTGCTGTCTTGTCCTGGTTGTAGCACCTCGTTTTGGCTTGTGAAAAGAGTGGCTAAATGGATAGCTCTGGGAGAGCTATAAGGAGCCTTTTCAAAACAGAAAAGCCACTTTACACGCCGTTTGGAATGCAAAGAGCGAAGTGGCCATTAGTTATCAGATGTCTGAAAGTGTCTGTTTTGAAAGGATATAGCCTACTGGAAATTAACATGCTAAATCACCACTGGAGGTCCAAGGATGGTGTGTGTGTCAGCTGAGGTAAAAGCTCGGTGGAATTTAGTTATCAACTTATTTAATGTATATATATTAAGACCCTTATCATTCTAACCACCATCATTTTACAATGGGTATCCATCCATAGAGTAGAAGAGTGGGTAATGATCTCACATATGCCACTTTAATCGACAGTTCACCTAAACATAAAAATTCTGTCATCATTTTCTCACATGTTGTTACAAACCCATTTGACTTACTTTCTTCTGTGAATCACAAAAGGAGACATCTTGAAGTATGTATTGGTTGCTCTTTTCCATTCAGTTACAATGAGTGAGGAATAAAGCTTTCAAATTTGAAAGGACTCATACGTATAATAAAAAAGTGTTATTAACTTAGAATAAAAGTTAATAAGAGAATAAGAGTATGATCTCCAATGTAAAATTTGTGCTCTGATGATAAACCAGTTTAGAAACAGTGGTTTAAAAGTTACCAGACTATTTATGAGCAATTTCTTAGCTTCATGTGAGGAAAAATGTATATTGCAGTAATGAATTAAGAATTCCCATGACTTATTCATTCATGGCCATGTTTTACTAATTTCTTCCCTACTTTTGGTGGTTAAGCTGTACTAATTTGTTTCCTTGTTTTAAACGACTAGTTAGTGTGCTGCCCTGATTTAAAACAAGAAAACAAATTAAGAAGTTGTGGGAAGAAATGATTAATTCATGACTACAATATCTTGGTACTCCAAGGTGCTTTGAAGAATACCATGGCACAACATGCTATATGTCCAAATATCATGACAATACCATCCTATCGATGGTAATCATGATATTTTGATAAATGCCATGGTACTGAATGATTACCACGATATGAACATATTCCAAGTATTACAAAAGACTACAATGCTATTACCATTAATTGTCTAAATGGTACTTTTTTTATTCCGTATTGATGGAAAACTATGCTATTTTTTTAAATAGTCAAGTCAAGTCAAGTCACCTTTATTTATATAGCGCTTTTAACAATACAGATTGTGTCAAAGCACTTAACAGTATCAAATTGGAGGACAGAGTGTCAGTAATGTATAATGATAAGATTAAACAGTTTTCAGTTAAAGGAATTTCATTATTGAATTCAGAGATGTCATTGTCTAGCTCAGTTTAGTTTAAATAGTATCTGTGCAATCAAATCGGCGATAATCACTAGAAATTAAGTGTATATGAAATAACAAGTAAACACCATGCCATATGAATTGGATAATCAGATGGTAAAATAGCATGAGCATCTCAAAGTTGTACCACGGTTGTACTTTTTTTTACAGTCAGTACTTTTTTGGTGGAGACTGTCAAGGTATTGTATTATGCCAACCGCCATTTGAGTTTGCATGTGTGCATGAGTAAAATCAGTCTGTCCTGTCAAACACATGACATTAATCCCATTAAAATGCAGGGCCCATTATACTTATGGTATGGATCAAGTGCTGCGTTATCCTGCAATATGCATGTATTGTTACACACAGTGACATCTGGAGCGCTTGTCTACAGACTGTGGCAGCCTGTGTATTTTACTTAGACCTGCATGTGAGTTCAAAGCCACTTGAGTGAGAGGCCATTTTAAGTGGAAACATGAAAGCGCCTCTCAACACGCCAGATCAGAGACGAGGAGAAAGCCTCAAGTAAACATATAACATGCGGTCTTGTCGTAAACAGATGGACAGAAGGAGTTAAAACTACAGCAAGCCACGTACACCAAGACAAAACCACAATCGATAGGTTGTTTCAACATATCACAAGGGCAGCAGGTCCAGGTTCTGGGGGATCTCAGAACAGGTCATAGCTCACGCTTCAAAACATCGTGTACGATGACTGAACGATAAGGTAACGCCAGGCAACAAGCGGTTCGTGCACATCGCTACCTCAAATATTTATTTGATCCTGTCAAAGTCAGCTGCGAACAATAGGAATATTGACAGTGTAGGGATGAGAATGAGCTAGTTTGTTTGAGTGTTTTAGCACCATGGACTCCCGTGCGGGCTGTTGCTTTGTGAAAGTCCAGTATTGTATTTCTTTCCGCTGCCAAAGCGTGCTTCCTGCGCCGGGGCAGAGTCGACCAACACTGACCTCCATTTCCTTTGTCGAGGTCTGAACTAGCGCTGCCACGAGCCCCCGGGCCCTGCCTCCAGACTCCGGCCTCCCCGCGCGGACCTGCGAAGCGGCCCAGGTCACCGCCACCGCTGTCGACGTTTCCTGCGGGAGTCGGTGGATCGGACCGCACCTTTGGATACCTAGGGGGAATTTTGCAGTTAAACACTTTTGGCTCAGTGACAACAATGGCGCTTGACTTTCTAGACCTTAAAGGGATAGTCCACCCAAAAAAAAAAATAATAAATTGCTCGAAAAAAAACTTCAATGGGTCCAATGTTGTTTGGAACCCAGTGTTCTTCAAATGTCTTCTGCAGAAGCAAGTCATACAAGAATTTTATTTTGTAGATCTATTCCTTTAATTGAACCACATCACAAATAGATGTTCAAAGGAAAATAGCCACTTATGAATTTAGTCAAAACATCAGGCCAAAAAGCATCCCAGACTGGCCATGTTGGTCTATTCTCATGGTTTTGGGATTTTTTTTAGCTGGTGTGTTTTTAGATATGGATAGATTCACTCCAATTAAAGCCTATAGTATATATTTGTATGTTTAACAGTCCACTAAATGTGTACATTTAAATTTAAACCTCTACTTAAGTTGTATTACTTGAGGTGATCAGATCACTAACCCTTAATAGTTTAGTGATGCATACATTAGCAAACACCATTAATGATTGACATGAAATTGAACTAATTGTGAGTCTAAGAAGAAAAACTTGGCCTTGACTGGCTAAGCATTAAATTATGACTGCCAGGATGAAAATGTTGTCTCTTTGCTCTTGCAGCTCTGGTCATAAGGGTGGAGTTTTAAATAATTTTATGATGAGTTCTAACATCTATCACCATATTTTTGGACAAACACATATTACGACATGGAAACAAGGCCATCTGTGGACTGCAGCAGTCCTGTTAAAAGTCAGTTTTCTCACTAAGTAAATCAATGTCACATATAAAACATTTACTTTCTCCACCTTTACCAAAGAGAAGCCTTTTTATTATTGACGGTCCCAACTCTCTTTTTTGACTGGATTACCTGAAGTTGACTAAAATTATAAATAAATACAGTTTTAAAAAATAAGTTTCTTGAAATAGTTTAGGAATAACAATTAACTAATCTTAATTTAGTTCAATTTGATGTACTAAATTTACTAAAACAAATATATATATATATATATATATATATATATATATATAATAAAAATGACAAAACAAAATTGCTAACTTTAAAATTAAAATGGAAAATCTAAAAATAAAAACTAATGTAAAATATTAATAAAAACTATAGTAGTATCTCGATGCTAAAACAAAATTTTTTTTATCATATTCCTGCTACTGCTTTATATAATGCCTTCCATGTGCATTGGAGTCACTGTAATGGATGCCTTCTCGTAGCTTATTGCTTTATTTTATCTCAAACCACAGTTTACTATACTAAGCGTCATTGCCAGTGAGCTTCAACCAGAGAGACCCCATAAAAAATTGTCCCAGGACCTGGTAATTTTAGTAATGACCCTATTGTAAAACATTTGAACATAAGGCAACCTTGTTTTATAACTTAAATATCTTGTTATTGTAAGCTTACAGTTATTGTTTTGCCCCAGTGCTAACTGGTACTCTTTATATGTGTCATACTTCCCTTGATCTGATACCCGCAGGGCTCGTATCCCATAATTCCTCTGTTACTGGCACAAAGCTGGCCCTGCTCTATTAAATTTCTCTAGCCAAGGAAATGTCAAAGCAAATTCGGCAGTGCCTCTCAGGCTGCAATCTGACATCAGCTTACTTTTGTTCTTCAAAGAGTACGAATTTCATCCAGAATGACGTTTGACTTGTATGGGGCAAGAGCGACTCTTGAGCTAAATTTGCACATATGAGGGAAAAAAAGAACAAATTTAGTTCCACAGTTTGATTAAATTTCACATGTGGGACCTCCCAGAAAACGCTCCACATTGATAGAGAATGATACAGAGCCATTTTACTGGGACAATGAGCGTCTTTTACCTGCATGTCATAAAGGTTAACCTTCGAAAAGCTGTTATGAAAATACGCTGCAAAATGGAGCTTTGCACACAGGTTTATTTACTTAAGACAGCAGTGCAGTTGCCTGTAGGGCCAATTGACCTGTGCTGCTCTGGCTGTGCACTACTGACTCTTTGAACTTGTAGTGTTGTTCAGACGGTCCTGCTCCAGGGGCTGGTAAGGAAGTGAGGAGGGAGCTCTGGGGGAAACTGGCCTTTACCCGAGGGGACCGAGTCTCCAGCCCCTGAGGCCCATGACACTACACAGCCACAATCTGGTTTTGAAACACACACCATACTGCTGGATTAAGACAGGAGCTGATGTCTGGCCAGAACAGCAGGCCAGGTGAATGAATGAAAGAAAGCACCTTTATCAAGGGTGAATACGTGATCGTATGAACACTTCTCAGAGCCACAACACCGTTGTAGAAAACACAGACAGAGTATAATACCTGGACTACGTGCATCTCCAAATTCAGAATCATATTTAATCTCTAGATTCAATACAAGTTTGTGCTACCTGTGGCATGCCGTCGATTAGAAGAGACTTGTCTGTCAGTTTATCAGATTTTGCATAAGCAGATTTTGTTATATCGAACGCATAAACCTATTCGGCACATAAACATTATATCAAACTCTCGTTATCGTTTTTCAATGAAAATTATATTGCGATAATTATCATATTATCGGCCAAGTCCTAATATATGTATATATTATATATGTATATAAGTTTCCATCTTGATTTAAATCTTATTTACTAACATTTTAATTGCAATTAGAACACTTAATTATAAACTATTCATTTAAATATGTTTAAATTATCCTGCAGCTGAGAACTACTGGCATGTAACAGTAGGACAACTTTACAGCTCAAATGATTGTCTGTGGTCTTTGACAGAATACATTGCATTGTAATGAACCCAGAACATTCTTAAATCAAAACTATATAAAGTACACAAAAAGCAAACTGAAGCCAAGTTTAAATTAAATCTTTTTACTCCGATAACATGGTTTGAATGAACAAAATTTATTAACATTTCTACACAATACATAAGGACTACAGCGCCACCACTGGCACACTGTCTCTCGTCTGGTCAGAAGCACGTAGATGGTGAACATGATATTAATTGGACAGCGACTGCCCCTCTTTACCAGCTCCAGAAGAACAAGCGGCTGCCGTGCTTGGATGGCTGTAGCTCAGCCTGAATTGGAGTATTAGGCTCAGGTCTTGGTCTTGAAAGGTAGGGGTTTTCAGGCAAGGGCCGAGAGGTTGCCACCTTGGTCACCTGTGGGAGAGGTCAAACTTTTAAAGTACAGGATATGGACCAGGAGACCAAACAGACATCAAAACCACTTCTAATATAAACTGGTTCATTTTAAAATAACAAAGCAACGGATATATTGACCCACTTTGGAAAGGTCTCCCAGCTCTGGCCTCTCCCAGCCCAGCTTCTCCAGCACACATGTATCAAACTCCTGCTGCTGCTTGCGGCAGTGGCGAAGCTCAGACAGGTTAGAGTAATCCAGACAGGTCCAGTAATCTGTGAAGGACTCGGCACAGTTCCCCTTTATCTGCCTGAGGGTCAAGCAATGTGTGATTTAAAAAAAATTAAAAAATTAAATTACATGCTAATAGTGTACGGCTGGTTACACTGTGTCCTAACCAGCCATAACAAATCATGGCATGCTTCTTTAGACAACAACCTTTTTTCTTTTTTTTTTTTGGTTGTTCTTGTTGCATTTGTGGTAAAATATCCTGAATAATGAATCCTGCTTTTATAACTGCTTTTTGTAAAATGCCAGTTAAAGGGACAGTTCCAAACCTGTATGAGTTTTTTTCTTCTGTTGAACATAAAAGAAGATATTTTAAAGAATGCTGGTAACCAAATAGTTGCTGGTCCTTATTTACAGTTTTCAGAGTATCTTTGGAGTTCAACAGAAGAAAGAAACTCATACAAGTTTGAAACAACTGTTTTTTTTTTTTTCCTTTCAATTACAGGTTTTTCACAGGTATTTCTTTTTGGAAGTGATTGATCATAGGCCACACTGATCTGAGCATATGCACTGCAGTTTTTCAGTGAACGTTGTCAAAATTATTCACAAACAATGCTTTTTTCACTCATTTTTTCATAGGGGCAGAAGTGTAGATAAATGAGGCCTATGATCCAAAATTAAATGCTGCTAATGTGCAAACTGAAAGAAGGATCGAATCCAAGATTTGGTGAATATCCAGCAAAAATGAGAGATTTACAAGGAATTTTTGAAAGGCTGTGCATTTCTAACCTGTGAATACCAAAGTAGATTGGAATATTTTCAGCATAGAACAAGGGTAATATAAATAAAGAACAGGACTATTATTTAGCAAATTTTTAGGAATGGATGGTGCTAATCAGCTCAATGCTGCAAAACAGTTACTGGCAAAATGCAGCATTGCTCATCTCTTCCTGTGTCGCACTTATTTGGTAGGTCAGTACAGTATTTGTTCTACTGAAAAAGCAGGAGTCCTATGTTTACAAAGATTCTGATTCTAGTACATGGATTATGTTAACATTGTTTGTAAAACATCTCATCATCCACATGATCATATTTTGATATTTTTATAAGCTTATCCTTTCATACACTTGCCCATTCATGACAGACAATGGTCAGAGTGCAGATGCATGACAATATGAAAACATAAGCCTACAGTATGTTTCACCTAGTTGTTTGCTTAGCTAGTGGTGAGAAAAACATCTAAAAAAATGACAAAAACTACAAAAAAAGGCAATAGTGACTCATGTAAGCATTAGCGCTGATTTTTTTTTAAAATCATTTTATTTTTACTCCTCATTACCTTTATGCAAATAAGGAATTCCAAGTCATATCACAACAAAGAATCACAAGTTTACTTCAATCCGATATACAGCAAATCATCTCTGTATTCTTCTGTTCTGTTTAGCATCTCTGAACGGGTCATTTTAGAACGATAAACACTGAGGATTAAAATTCAAAGGAATCTCTAATTTGTATAAAAAAAGTGCAAATTCCTTCACAAATACAACGTGCTCTTAATTAACACATACTGTGTCTTAAAGATTTTGAAGCAAAAGTCAGGACAAACAGGTAAAAGTGTTGAGTACCTGAAGAAGTTGAGTGCACATTCATTGACTTTCATCCCTTCTTTCAAACACTTTCTGGGGTCCTTCTCCTCCCAGCGGCACAGCATGAACTCTTTGTTGGCCTTGTCACATTGGGAGCCATAGTGATGAGCAGCTGCCTTCAGTACGGCTGACGAGACATTAACCTGCACAGAAAACAGCAAAGTCCTGAGATCATATATAATGCAGCACAAAATAATTCACCTTTAAGTGAAAGCATTATTTTCCCCAGCAAGAAATACAGGAGTAATGCATTTCTTGCTGAGGAATTGAATGCATGACATTAAAGAGAAATGGCTGTTAATTCACAATGTCTGATGTGAAGTCTTGCTACTGCATTAGATATTAATCCCCAAAATAATATGGATCACATGGCATGCCTTTTCACCCAATAACCTACTGCGTCTATAACAAGTCTGCTATAAAAGACAAAAGCTGTCAATGTCAGTTTGATTGGTTAACGATTATATTACCCTTAATAACACACACACACACACACACACACACACACAAATATAGTAACGTTACCACAAAATATGAAAACAACCACTGACACTTAGCAAGTTGCTAAAAACAAAACTAATGTAACTTAGTCAACAAACCAGTTTCCAGTTCGTTCAAACCATGCTTTCTTTCTGATCTTAACTAACCAACATACACTGCAATAATAGCTGAACACATTTAAATGAACTTCACAGGTTAACGTTAGCAGTGCTATCCCTGCAGCTTCAGGCTAACACCTGGATGTGTTTCCATTCTTTCAGACGTAAAGCTACCTCTTCGACGTTCAGTTCCTGCAACGTCGGAACCTCAACCTCACCGGGCATGGTGCGACTTTTAGTAACCAAAACGAGTTTGACAGTTCACAACACAACTCAAGGTCCTCGTCTGCAGCAGGACGAGGCCGCACGGAGAAGGTCACTTAACTGCGCATGCAAGAATTACGGGCGCCTTTCGATGACATCATGCGCGTGGAAACTGAGACGCTGTAGCGCCATCTTGGCTCCAAACAGAACGCAAAGTAATGACACTACTTTTCTGCCAGTACTTTTCAAAACATTTGCCTGGCTCTGAAATGATTATTTATCATTTATTCTATCGCTTTTCATGCATGACCGTAGCATCTGTCCCAGAAGAGTGTTACCATTAAATATGTAACGTCTCGGTTGTGTTTCTATGGAAACAGTATCACGCTCTTGCTTTGCTGTTGATCAACATGGAGTTTATGGGAAGCAGTTATCATGGAGATTACAATAATGGCAGGTAAATCAACTTTTAATGATGGCTGATTATATTTATATGCCATATCATTTGAATCTAAGTTCATGTGAGTGCCATACACTTGTTATATATAATATTTTATACGATGTTTCTCGTTTTTAATGATACCTTCATGAGCAAAGCTAGAGAGAGAAAGGATTCTTGCAATATTACTTGTTCAAATGTTATTTCAATTGCTATATTGTTCCAAAATACACTGTTGTATACGTTCTCTTTTCTTATGCATGCTTTGGCAATGCGTAATGTGCTTTTGTCATGCCAATAAAGCCAATTGAATTGAAAGGTCTTCACAAATACATTTATACATTGCATATACGTGCATATAGATAAATTACATTCATAAAACAAAGTGAATAATAAATAAATAACTTTAAATGTAACGAGATAAAAAAGTTCGTCGAGACAAACTTTAAGTTGGCATATTTATATTGTGTCATGCCATATTTTAAATATGACTCATTATTTTTAAAGTAACAAAAACAATAATGTATAATATAACAATAATTTTCCTTTATGCAATATGTTCATATCAGTGTAGCAGTACTATTTTGATACTAAAGATACAGTAATTTTAAGAATAAGGAAGAAGTGAATTAAGCTGTCTGTTTCTTCTCATCACATGTTGTCTTTCAAAGGATGGAGGGGACGGGTGAATACACACTTCCCACTCACACCAGATATGTCGGAGAAATGAAAGACGGCATGTTCCATGGAAAAGGAGTGCTCCATTTCCCCAATGGAAGCAAATATGAGGGAACTTGGGAGAAAGGAATATGCAAAGAGGTCTTCCCCTCCTCCCAATGTTAATAATAATGATCATGTTAATAGCTCGACATATTTGATATTTAACAAAGTATCGAAAATATATTCTAAAATAATAATAATAAAAAAATAAAATAAATTAAAAAAAAAATATATATATATACTGATCAAAATCAGAAGACAAAAAGTGGTTGTAAACATGTTGATGTAATGAACTACACTACTTTTCTATTGAGTGCATTTGAACAGATGACACTTGATTTGATATTTTGTATCTAATGCAATGACATTTTTAAATGTGCATTAAGTAAATGCTTGGACAAAATGTTTTTGTTACACATAGGGAAAGTACACATTTTCTGATGGCCTTGAGTATAAAGAGACAGACTGGGATTACTGCGATGGCAAAGACAGGCGTTTCTACTCTGAGAGGTGTAATGGCCTCAAACCAGCAGGTATGGTTGAAATTATTGGAATTATTTTGTGTGATCGTTTACAGCTAAGCAGCACCATTCTCTAAAAATATAAGAAAGAAAATAAGCCTCACTGTGTCTTTGAATAGGAGAATCCCAGGTAATTGATCGGGACCCCCCGCGGGCCATCCCTGATGGTTGCTATGACAGCGGCGATGGCTTTTATGTTCCCAGCACTAGAGTCGTCAAAGACTATGATGGCAATTTTCTCAGGAACGCAGGTAAGAGAATGCGTCATGCAGTGCCAGAGCAAGTTTTAGTCTGTGAGTGAGCGTGTGTTAGCAAGTCATTCACAATTTCCTACACAATGTTCCATGAAATCCACGAAATCTCAATATATTTCTTAGTTCAATCCTTTTCGGATCTGAAGTACCTTTTAGCAAACATTTGCCTTTGGTCCTTCCACCTGGAACACATAAGACCACAAGCATTGGAGTGGCATAAATGGATTAGCTAAATGCATGTAGATAGTGTAGAGCTAAAGATTGAGCAGTGAGATTGTAAGATAACTCATCTGTAGGTCTTTTCTTTCGGGCAGACATGCCTCTGTGCTGTAGTCATTTGAATTGTTTTCAAGGAAAATGTAAAACACATTTCCCAGTGCCCGATGTGGGATCTCTGATTTGAGGTGAATTCATTATGTCAGCCTCATAGATAGGAGGCCAGAACCCCTTATCAGCACAAGACCAAGACATGTTATTGATTAGAAACGTTTGTGGAATTAATAACTCCTTTGTTACCTAAATTAATTTATTGAATGTATCTATATGTTTGTATATATTTTGGGCTACAAGCAACTTACAATGTAATACATACTATTCCTTAGGGGGAAAAAAGAAGAAATTTTTTTTATATATATATTATTTTTAATAAATAGTTAATATTTTATTAATATTTGTTAATATAAATTAATATTTAATTAAATAAATAAATAATTACACAAGCGTTCAAA
Organism: Acrossocheilus fasciatus; assembly: GCA_036784905.1. Classification (NCBI taxonomy): domain Eukaryota; kingdom Metazoa; phylum Chordata; class Actinopteri; order Cypriniformes; family Cyprinidae; genus Acrossocheilus; species Acrossocheilus fasciatus. The sequence continues at coordinate 19,509,946 of CM071947.1, read as the reverse complement.
CATTTGGGGTCAGTAGGATTTTTTTTTTTTTTCAAAGAAATTAATACTTTTATTTAGCAAGGATGTATTAAATTAAACAAAATGGACAGTGAAGACATTTATAATGTTACAAAAAATTATTTAAAATAAATGTTTCTATTAATCAAAGAAATCTGAAAATGCTTTTTGAGCAGAATTAATGATTTCTGAAGGATCATGTTACAAGAGTGAAGTAATAATGCTGAAAATTCAGCTTTGTATCACAGGAATAAATTATATATTAAAATAATACAAGCTGTAGTAATATTTCACAATATTACAGATTTTCCTGTATTTTGATCAAATAAATGTTTTTTCAAAACCATTAAAAAATGTTACCAATCCCAAGCATTTGAACAGTAGGGTAGAGTCTATCATTTATTTTTGCAGTTTGAGTAGAGGTGCATGATATATATTATACCGGTAATATGATTATTGTGAAAATAAAATTATCTTCATTACCAAGTTGGAATTACATTCTATAAATGTAAACTACAATGGGTTATGGTATATTTCTCGTGCAGTTTCTTTTGTAATATGCACATAAAACATAACCAGTCATATGCGTGAACATAAAATCAACACTAGCATGTCATGTTGCACTGTGATCAATTTATGATCTATGCACTTTGGCTAGTTTTACTTTTAGATTTATCTGCATTAATTTTCAATATGACATTTTGCATATTGAGTATAAAAATGTGGTACTGTATTCCATTTGCATTTTTTTTTAATTACTGTTCTACGTATACATGTGTCAGACTTACATCTTTAGCTGCTGTGCTTTTTTTCTGCTCTCATATCCAGGTATCTGTATATGGCAGTTTGCTTGGGAATAATTTGGCAGTTTGCTGTATTTTCCAGTATTGTGAGATGCATAATTTGGTAAACACTGTCTAAAGCAACTACATGCAACACGATCTGCAGCCCCAGCTTTCGTCACAGTCTGATTGTGAGCTTGCATCACTATTTCATACATCTACAGTTAGTATAACATAGGAAGACAGACACATCCTGAACAGATGTCAGAAGAGTTCTGTATCAAAACGCATACAGATTTTCTTCTGTGAAGCAGAGCTCATAACAAAGTAAATTGGAAGCGGTTTATTGATATTGTTAAGAAACACAATCCGTGTGTGGTAAAGGAATAGTAGCAGCATAGCGGTGCTAATGAAATTTGTCTTTCTTCCTTATGTGTCACCATCAGGCCCACAGATATTTTCACCTACGGAAATCTGCAGAAAGCACTGCAGATTTCCTTAGAATTAGAACACCCATAATTTACAAAGTGTTGCACATCTCCAGCCCTTGAGTGTTTGTGGCCAGTCTGTAAGACCAACTATATTGGTAGATATTGATATTCTTTCTGAGCTTAGCACAGTCTCAGTGTTTTGATATTTTACTTCCAAGTTACACTAATATGTGTATATGTCTCTTCATATTGGACAGTTATTTGTGTTCCTTCATTTTCGTACACATTTCCATGTGTCAGTCACTCCATGCCTCTATTCAGGGTTAGCAAACACACTGTCACTTCTGCGTCAGTGTGGTACTTGTACAGTCTTCAGATCAGATCATTTCCAGGCCTCTGGGATTACATCCTTACCACATGCGGCTGGAAAGTGAGAGCAAACATCAGAGACCGAGACTTACACAAGAGTGCAGACCTGTCACATTAAACCACATCCTGGTTATGACTCCCAGAGCCAAAGCCCACCCGCTTCCACAAGAGTCTACATCACAGACTTCATTTGCATTTACATTCACGTTCTAAGTAGAAGCTTTCAAACTGAAGCCACTTACAATAAAGTGGACATATCACGTAAGCCGTAGTTACCAGTTATGACTGCTCAACATAACGACATTGGCTCAACCTTTAACAGGATAGTTTCCCTAAAAATTTAAATTTTATTATTAGTTACTCGCCCTCATGTCGTCCCAAACCTGCATGAGTTTCTTTGTTCTTTGGAACACCAAAAATGTGAAAATCTGCAAATTCAAACAGGTGACTGAATTTAAATTTTTGGGTGAAATATTCCTTTAAATCCCTGGGCCTGCTCGGAGATTTGGCTGGCTATCTGTTTGTTAAGCATGACGTCTACCCTGACTAAGTCCCATGGAGCAGGAATTGTTCACATAGACTTCATAGCGGAATTCCCATTAAAACATACATCTGGCCTTCAAATCAACGTCAACTCCTACGTTGGAACGTATTACAATATGGAATATTGTGCATCCTATGGATTTATTTTTATCGCCTTGAGGTGATGGTGCATTTGTCAAAATGGGTGTGAAGACAGAATTTATTGCAAGTAGCTTCCCTTCAGGATGGAGGATCACAGAGGGCGCAGACGCTGAAGAGGCAAATGAAGAGGAACCACGTTCCCTGTGGGAGGATGTTTTTGGGAGGAGAGGAAAAAGAGACAAGTCCAACTACAGCTGTGGGGCAGAGAAACAGTCGGATCCAGGAGGTAGGCACGATGGGGGTGGCAGTCCTAGGCAGCAGCAGCCCAGGCTGGACAGGAAGGCCTGCGGAAATGCCCAGGCTGCAGGCCAACTCTGAAGCTGGTTGGAGAGCTCGAGAAAAGCAGATGGGAGGAAGCCCTGAAGAATCTCAACACACTGGTCATTTGAAGTCAGGGAGGGTGGGTTATTACAAGCAGCGGTTGCTTGCGTGTCATGTAGGACTGCTCCTTGAGATGGGCACGAGGCAGACTGAGTCTCTTCCATATGTCCTGTTCTGCTCCAGTCAACCAAATTCTCCTCCTTCTGTGACCAAAACACAGTAACTGCATATTCCACTCAAGTTTAAAGCCATGGCTTTTCTTTTCAAAAAAGGGAAAATTATATGACCAAAAAATATTTAAATGACCAAAATAACAGTAAATACATAGTTAGTGGTATTTGCTCTTTCACTATTGTCTGTTCTAAACCTCTAACCCCAAGTATTCAACATTGGCGTGTAACCGTTTATGTTGCGGAGATGAATGATACCTCAGATCTTGCAGCTTGTTTAGGAGAGGTGAGCTGGAATACACCAAATAAGTTTTGCCCAAAGTCTTTGCCAAATTTACAGTCTGGATGAGTCACCACTAGATGCCGAATGTTAGAGCCAGTCTGAAGATTTTAGGCAGTCTGAAATATCATAGTTCTCGTAGTGTATGATGGACAAAAAGAATTTTTTGGCTTTAGACTATGATCCCATCCAGTTGAAGGATATCAAAAGTATTTGATATTTTAAGTTTCTTTCAGAACACTAAGGGCCCTATTTTAATGCTATAAGCACATGGTCTACAGCGCATGGCGCAGGTGCACTTAGGTCATGTCCAAATCCACTTTTGCTAGTTTAAAGCTCGGTGGACACCAAGCTGACTTCAAAGAATTAGCAGCAACAAAAGCTGACGGTGTCTGACAAAAAAGCTGCACATGACTTCAGCCAACTGCAAACTGAACACGTGCTTTCTGCGCCTGCTTGAGAGGAGTTAGCTGTCTATATCAGCAGCTATCAATAGTACATATTAGTTATTCAAATGGAGAAACCGAAACAAAGATATACGAGATAAATGCAGATATGTGAAACGTAAACGAAGCAGAGCTTAGGCTACTTACCATTTTGAATATCAGTAAGGTTGATAACTTTCAATATTTTAAGCAGCTCATGTTGTTATGAAAACATTCGCATATTGAAATGCTTGGGCAAGATCATGTCACATCAAAAAACAGTCTTTGTCTGTGCCGCCTTACTTTGCACTTGCCTGTTTGCATCACTTTCGCTTTAATTCTCCCGCACTGACGCTTTCCTAAACTGGACATCCAATCAGAGTTCTCTCTCTCACCAACAGTCAGTGATGGCTTGACGAATCGGGCAAACTACCGCCGACGTGAGCCCGAGAAGAGCCGACAAGTGGCACACATTAAAACAAACTAGCCCGACGGACACTCCCCGACGGCCGACCGTCGGCTTGGCTTGTCGGTACGCCTGGCGCATGGTCTAAAAGGGTTGTACCTATTCTCATAATGAGCAATGGGTGTGTTTTGGGCATAATGTGCAATAAACCAGAGTCTCATCTCCCATTCCCTTTAAGAACCAGTTGAGCTCGCGCCATGGCGGATTCTCTATTTACACGGCGGTATTTGCAAAAGCAAAAACTGAACGCATCTCCAAAGAGGTAACGGAGCTGCTCTTGCGCAAGCAAATAGGTAGCCTAATTCTGATACATGCAATGACTATCCATTATGACATGTAGGCATTTTTATATTTATGTAGCCTACACAATAATAATCTTTTACATTGTAATGTTGCATTGTAATCCTTTAATTTTTTAATATTTGGCATGTTTGTGTGCTGCTGCGTGTTCCTGTGTATGTAATAAGCAGAGTGTAAATGCATTGTGGACCCGCCTATAGGCGCATATTACTAACACACTCTTTAAATAACAAAAAATACTGCGCCATTGACTTTAGACCAGGTTTTAGTTCACAGATGGCACAGTCTATTTCAGTTACCGCAAAATAGCAATGTGCCAACAACGCACCTGAACACACCTCGTTTTCAGACCAGCACGTCCATGACTGCACAAATGGCCGCAAATGCATTTGCTATTTAAAGGGGTCATATGATGCGATTTCAAGTTTTCCTTTCTCTTTGGAGTGTTACAAGCTGTTTGTGCATAGATAAGATTCCTGTAGTTGCAAAGACTAAAGTCTCAAAACTAAAGCGCCATGTCCTGGAGATGCTGTGTTTCGTTGTGAAGCGAAACTACTTTGTTTGGGCTTCCAAAAGAGGACACAACTAGAAATCAGTGGTTAAGTTGTTTTTACAACACTGTTCCAGAACAGTTCAACCCAAATATTACAGAGTGTGCAGCGTATTTTAACGGAGGACTATTTCCTTAACCTGGGAGTAGCCTGCCAGCTGCTCAAAGGCTGTTTCTATAAAGTGGGGCAATTCCAACTTTGCAAGGACAGTCTGGCGCTTCTGAGCCTGTAAGTATGTTTTCATATTTAAAGAATTCAAATGCGTGTTTTGAGCAGTGTAGAGAAGCGCTTGTTGTTTGTCGTTTCTCTGATCACAAATGCAGGCATGGTAATGTTTACATGGCGCGATGCAACACCTCGTGTCTCAGAATGATGAGCTTTGTAAAAATAGGTGCGTTTCAGAAAGGCGGGGCATAGAGGAGCAACAATAATGTACAGTATGTGGAAAATAATGGTTTTTTTTTTTACCTTAAACCGCATAAACACATTGCATTACATCAAATACACAAAATAATGTTCTTTTTAGCAACGTCATATGACCCCTTTAAACAACGTGGCGCAGGATGTGAAAATGATAACTGCGTCGGGCTGAAACTAGCAAAAAAACACTAGCGTTGTGCCTGGCGCCACATTGCGCCTGGTGTATAATAGGGCCCATAATGTTGTAGCCTATATGACTCACCTTTTTAATGTCACTTACCTCCTGCTCCAGCTGCAATCTGAACAAGCCATACTGGCATCTACCCGCCCGGAGCCGGAATTTTTTTTGCAACTCAGAACACAGAGCCAACAACTACTGCAGTCAGCTCCTTTACATCCATGGTTGTTTTCATCAGTCATGCATCTCTTATTAATAAGATGCATGTTTCTACATAAGTTTGTTTTGGTCGGAATGACTTGAAAGTTTGGTAGTGTGTGATCTTCAGTCGTTTAGTGTATGATGCTACGAATGTATGACACCTAGTATTTTAAAATCTGTTATCCGATTTACAGTTTTTAACTGGCAACTTGCATTAAATGAGTACCCAAATTGTAGCTAGGGTTCAGAATATTGTAAAGGCTTGGGCTCATTTGGGAGGTGGGCTCTTTAGGCTTGGACCAGTAAGTAACCAATTCGTAACCACCAAGAATACCCTTGCATCACAGTGGCAGCTTTTGGACAGGCACTTTTCTTTTCTAAAAATATATTTTATAAATGAATTTTAATTACATTACCCAAATCGTTCCATAATGACACCTATTTTTCATTACGCCAGTTTCCTCTATAAGATTCCTGGAGAGAAGGGAAGTATGAGGTTTGTCTGCTATAAAAACATGGGATGATTCCACTGGTTCCTTCCTGGCTAGAAAGGCTTTGAAATGTGAGTGGGGGCGTCAATAAAGCCCCTCTCATTACACAACATTTGTAATGAGCCTTGCCCAGCAGAGGTAGCAGGATTATAGGCTTTAGGGAGTACATGTCTCGGTTGTAGCAAACTACCTGGAGCCAAGCCGGCAGTAGGAGGCAGGCGTTTAGTTTATGATAGGACTGGAAATCCTGTTTACAACCAGCTTTAATAACACTGTGTGTAAATGAGCGAAGGAGGTTGATACACTCCATTTACACTAATTAAATTTGATTGACCTGTCAAGACATACTAATGTATAGACCATATTTAGGACTATCCACAGTTTATTTTCATGCTTAATGTGACTTTTATAGTTTTCTGAGTGGTGATTGCCCATGCAGAACTTCACTGTGGATGTTGTGTGTGGTTGCTATAAGGTTACTAAATTGTTTCGGTGGTTTTTAGTGCATTGCTATGTCATTGCTAGGTGGTTACTTACTGGCCCAAGTACAAGGAGTCCACCCCAAATTTCTGAAATATTCTGGTCTCTAGATATGATTCAGATCCTAATTCAGTCTATGAGAGTTTTAGCTGCTGTATTGTCTGCCAGGAATTCATATAAGGATATTATTCATATCCAGTGCAGGACAAGTGAAGTTCTGAATAGTTAGCATAACAAATTTTAGTAAAAGAGAAAAAATAGAAACAGTATTGCTTGGTGTAGCATTAAGCAATATATTGCTCTATCCAATTAAATATTTGGGGATTTGGCGGTGATTATGCTTTTTAAACAATACTACTTTTGTCTTGTTTTAGCGCCTATTCCTTGGTAATACATAACTTTACATAGCTCTACTGCCATATGGGTTGCAGTGGTTTCCTGCTTCTGTGATAATTGCTAAAGGTTCATGTTCTAAAATCCCTTCGCCAATGAAAACAGCCCAGGCTTGAGCCACAAGTCACTGCTTTAAGGTAATATCAAACCTTGTCAGAAGATGATCATCCAGCTGTTGAGGATACACACACTCAGCTCCTCGAGCCTTTGAATAATCTCAGATGATCAGAGATCCTAAAGCCATTAATAAAAAAAGTGCAGCTCTGGAAGGAAACACTTTTCCTTTTGATTATATTTTAAGGATTAAGATAAACACCTCCTAACAAGGTACAATTACCGCTTCCCTTCTAACTCCTGGGCTTTGATCGTGAAAGACTGTGTATCATATTTGTTAGGCCACCTGAGTGAGGGCTCAACATGACAATGAAGAAAGGAGGGTCAACTGAAGCATAAAACAGATTATTACTAGAAACAAAGAAATGATTTGTGTTTTGTACAAAATACAGGCACTGCAATAAATCTGAGAGAGAAAAAAACAAATGCTGGGAAAGTAAAAAAAAAAGGGATTGTATGGAGTACTTTCTCACGAATAAAAAGTACTATAAACAAAAAAAGATGCAGACAAAAGAAAAAAGTAATAAATTGATAAGGGGAAAATCAGAATTTAAAAAAGCCAAGAAAAAGAAGCTAAACATTAGTAATGAAAACAAATAGATGGTTATATGGATTACGGAAATTCAAGGAGATGAATTTCAGCAAAGTTTGAGGAAGTATGAGGGCTAAGACAGTTCTTTAAACAGCATTCCCACAATGAATGTGCACGACTTATGAATGGCTATTCCCGGTCATTTGTGGTTACCGGACAGAATTTTAAAAAATCATTTTATTGAAATTGCACTCAAAATATTTTATAGGGGAAAAAAAATCCTCTGACTGAAAAACAATTTTAACATTCCCTGCATGGTATTTTTCCATAACCGTGGGAACCCTGTCCAAACAAAGGGACCATATGGACTTGTGCTGTTTATGAAATTGTGAATTGGCCCAAAGATATCAAGAAGACAAACTTTGCGTTGATAGAGAGCAATTTGTGGCCTGTTAACAAATAACTAATTTTTCAGCAGGAATAATATTTTGGCCTATACATTTTGTTATGGTGCTTGTTTCAAATAAGGTGGAAGCCTCTATTCACACTACTGTGTTAGATATGATATATTACATATAAGAACTTTGCTTTTGTTAGCTTTTATTGACGTCTACTGTGGACATACAGACTTACCTGTTACGCAGTTCAATCTGAAACACTACTGTCATGTAAATCGCATGTCAAAAGTATAATTTACAGACCCTTTCAGCCCTCGACGACAATACGGAGGATGATTTATTTGCAGTAGATTTGATGTGAGTGACACGTGTGCTCTGAAATAGGATTGTATTAGCCTATGAATTTAGCAAGTGCATGAATGCCAGGCAAACAATAAGTACTGAGGTGCTAATTTCGTGCAAATATAACCGTGCGAACTCGGTCCATTTACCAAAACCCGTTTACCGAGACGTAATTGTAGACCGACCTTGTCCATCAGCCATTGGTTGAAGCGTCTACGGAGGTATTAATTGGTTTAAAATAGTGATAAAATGTTCCTCTCGAGTGTGACCTTCATGTGGAGAGCGTGAGGTGGGAGCGACTGAATGAAGTGAGACGTTAGCATGCAGCTGTCGCAGAATGGACTGGTCGCGTGCTGGAAAAGTCTCAATTGCCGCGCGCGGGAGCCAGGTAGAAGTGGCGGGAGGCGCGTGGAGAGGCCGTTTAGGGCCATCGCGTGCAATTACCGACAATCAGAGGAGAGCTTAAGACCTGTTCTCAACAATGGGCCCAGTTCGCCACGTTCATGGGGGTGAGCGCTCAAGTGCGTGCAGCTGCGCGCTCACATTCAGCACCAGCAGCAGAACTACCTCGCGCTCCGCAATTAGCAACTCCTTTCAGTTTTAACCATTTAAAAAAGCAGTATATTATCCACTGTTTTTGGTTGCGGAATCATCTCTGGGAAGGCGAAGAAAAAAAAGGGAGTGATTGATTGTCGCGTGAAGTAGGCTGCTGAGAGCGAATTTTCATAATTGTTGTCTTAATCCCGCACGTAAAAAATGTAAATTGCCTTTAACCGCATATGAATGAGTTTGACACATGCCTTTTGGAGCTCGATTTTTGACCAAACAATCAGAAAGGAAAAAATAGCACGTATCTCATTTACAAGTGTGCTGTACGCGTGCAGACTTCATGCTTTTATTATAAACACAGAACGCGTTTTCCCTTATCAAAATGAGTGAAATATGTATTATCTGTCCTTGTAGACGACCAGGAACACGAGTGGATCGTGCGGACCTGCAGGAAGAGCTGGGATGAGTTCACTGGCCACTGTCCAAGAGGCAACACACTGGAGGAGAAGTGAGAATACTCACGCACAGGCAGGCCATTGTTTATCTGAATGACACATTGATGCAGCTTTGTGACATTAATTCGTTTTGTCAATCCTGTTTTCTTTTCCAAAACTGAGCTGAGAGTTTTCACTTTAAAAATATATATTTAAAAATTTGTGATTACCACTACACTGACATCTGTAAAACTGCAACCCACAGAAATCATATAATGTGAATGAATGAATGAATGCTTAATGGAAAACTAAAAATAAAACATAAGTTTGCATTAACTTCTACAAGTCCTATATATATATATATATACAAAGGCTATAATTAAAATATATATATATTCTATATTGAGCAGCTTTCTAAAAATGTTTATTTTGTACTATGTGCTTTTTTATTATTATTATTATTATGAGAAGTGAAAGGGTCCAACTAGAAAAAAAAAAAAAAAAATATATATATATATATATATATATATATATCAAGAACAGCTACACAACAACCCACAATATAATAAAATATCATTAAATGAGTTTAGGTTTTAAAAGCCATTACATACAGTTTATTTCTTAAGACAAAACTATGTTTGAATAGATAATAGTGGAGTTTGGGTACTAACTCAAGTAAGAAAATGTTACATCATTGTTGTGTTCTGCCCAAGCAAATGACCAGTACTGCGAAAACATTCAACAGCTGAATACAGTGTTCTATTGACGTGAATGAGTCAGATTCTTGCTCAGCTCGAAGGAAATAATGCAAAATCTTCTGCATTTAAAAAAAAGTGTGTGTGCTTGAGTGAAGAGAGGATAGGCTAGTGAATGATTATGTCTCAGTGGGGCTTTTGAAACAGAACACGGGATACAAGATCATTCCTGAGATGTGGACTGACAGGGAATTCCTGTATGTGATGGCGATGGAATCAGTGATGGAGTCATTACTGCGCACACTGACCCGTGAAGGGTCTGCCAGCTCCTCCATCAGCCTGTGATTGCTTCCTGCTTCACTCGTGCACACAGACCCAACACTGGCCCATGCACTTATACCAGAGACAGAAATTAACCAGGGCTCAGGGCAAAAATACCACTGAAAGTGACAAAAAAAAAACCCTCTAGATATTTATTTCAAATGATCTGTTATCTGTAATATTTTAAATGTGTCATAATTTCCTATCCGGTCATCATAACCTGTAGCAGTAAGATATAGAATCTGCATTTCATGTCATAAAAGAGTGTTCCTTTCAAAAAATACTGGTAGCACTTATTCACTATTAACTACGACTACTTAACTATTAATAGTTAGAAAGGTAGTTGTTAAGTTTAGGTATTGGGTAGGATTATGGATGTAGAATAAGGCATTGGTATGTGCTTAATTACTACTAATAAATGGCTAATATTCTAGTAATATGCATGCTAATAAGCAACTAGTTAAGAGACCTTAAAAAAAAAAGTGTTACCAAAATACTGTACTGGGAATACCATGGTACTGAATGAAACATTTATATTTATACTTAAAAAAATAACATACAAGCTAGCACAAGTATTTAAAAAAAAAGGCCAAGAAAATGTATTTAACACATTTAAATAGTGCCTTAATAATAATGAAATAATATGAATATATATACACACACACACACACAAATACATTCTTTATAGGCTTTTTTAAGCACTGCAAAACATTTGAAATCACTTTAAAAGTCCTTGTAACTAATGCATTTATTAATTTAAAAAATGCATTTATTTAAAAAAATATGCACAGCCAAGAAATAGGTATAATTAATGATGCACAGCCAAAGAAATAGTTCATTATTTTATTTTATTTTTTTACAAAACAGACATGTGGAAGTGGGGAAAAGTGCTTACAGGCTACCTGTCATAATAAATACAAGAATGTAGAGGCCTTGTCCCCCATTCAGAACACAAGAATGCATTTCTCAAATTTAAGTTACAATTTCAGACTTTTCCCCCGGTTTCAGACCTGTACACAGCTCCTATCTGTTAGTATACAACGTGTCTGCAGCAAGTATACAACACTCCCGCTCCCTCGTCACAGCTGAGGCATATACGGCACACATGTATGAAGAAAACAATGAAACACAGACACATTCGTCTCCCACATAAAGTCAGGACACTACTTAAATAAAAATACATTACATGTACATTTTCTTTACATGTAGCTATCTTTACATTTTACTCAAGTGCTCTTTTTAGTCTCAGTTTTCCTCTTCCTTTCCATCTTACGCACAAAATACCGTTGTTTGTCATTGATAATCCCTTTTTATCCTTAATATCTCTTTTCATTTTTTGTAGAAAATGTTCAGAGCACTGTTTTCGATTTGAAGCAATCTCAAACTAATATCAATGTCAATTGTAGTCTATGATTGCAGATAAACTGCAATGACAACAGTTATTGAAATTCATTTTGGGAAATAATAAAATTAGGGAAGATATCAAAGAAAGGGGATCTTTTTAAACTATAGAAATAATAGTATACCTGAATCTAAAAAGGAAACGATTTCACTTTTCTAAAACTATCTGCTTTCAAAACAAAATGTTGACAATGCAGTTATTTTTACAATTAAATGATGGACTTTAAGTCCTTTATGTATGATTATTTTTAAAGTGAAATCTGTGGACAAAGCAAGACTGCTGTATATTTAGGCCCAAGAAAACACATATGCTTTGCATACGAGTGTTAGAACAAGAAAGCAAGGAATAGTGAACTGAACTGTGGCATAAATTCGTTTCACTGGCTTAGTACGGATTTCAATCGTGGCGTATTTCGGCAAGGAAAAAGAAAGAGAAAATTTGTCTTACCACCTGGTTCTATGCCATTTATTTCCCATCCACATCTCTTGTGCTTTTGCCTTTTTCAATCTAAAATGTTTAACACTGATGCTGGTAACTTTACATTCCTTTTGTTTGCATTCAGAGTCTCCAAACGCTGAACAAGAGTCAAATGAGACTATCAGAAGAGAGGACGCACCAAGAGCGCTAGTCTTTTACAGTGTGTGCTCGAGTCTTTTCTTTTTGTCCAAAAGTCCAGATCCTGGTCTTGGTGACAAAGTCCTAAATTCACAGGTCACGTATGCGGTTTTCCTTAACCGAGAGTGACTAGATGCAGGTGAGTAAAATCCTGTCCAATGAAACCAGAGAGGAAACAGTCTCTCTCTTTGCGAGTTCAGAGGTCAAGAGCAAGAGGGACCGTGACCCTCTCCTTCAGCCAGATCCGACTTCTGGGGTCCCGGAGGTTTGGAGCAGGAGGTCAGGGTGAAGGGGTCAGGGGTCAGTGCGAGGCGGGGGAGTTAGCGGCTGAGAGGGAGCTGCGGCAACGTCATGGCCTGATGAGGGAGGCTCTGTGTGGTGAGCACCGAGAACGGATGACCTGCGAAACCAAAACAAAATAAACACAACATAATATTAATCTCTAGCTATATTAATTCATCGCTACATATTTTTAGACCAGAGAACACTAGTGAAAATGCCACCAGTTTGCTTTGAAAAAAATGTTTATACACTAAGTTTGGAATAATTCAGATTTTAAATGATTTTTAAAAATTACATTTATTTGAACAAAGATACAGTGAAAGATTGTGAAATATTATTACAATTTAAAATAATGATTTCTATTTGAATATATTTTAAAAATGTTTTTTTTTTCTGTGATTATGTGAGCATCATTACTCCAGTCTTCAGTGTCACATGATCCTTCAGAAATCAATCTAATATGATGATTTGCTTATCAGTGTTGACAACAGCTTAATATTTCTGTGGAAACATGACTCCATTTTTTCAAGATTCTTTGATAAATCGAAAGTTCAAAAGAACAGCATTTATTTGAAATTGAAATCTTTTGCAACATAAATGTCATAAATATTTAAATCTTACTAACTTTTAAATGGTAGTGTATTACAGTTTCCACAAAAATGTTAAGTAGCACAACTGCTTTCAACATTTATTAAAAAAAGGTTTCTTGAGCATATTTTAGCATATTAGAATTATTTCTGAAGGATCGTGTGACACTGAAGACTGGATTAAAGATGCTGAAAATTTCAGCTTTGCATCACAAGAATAACTTTTTTCAATATATTACAACAGAAAACCGTTCTTTTAAACTGTGTTACTGTATTTTTGATCAAATAAATGCAGGCATGGTGAGCAGAGGAGACTTCTTTCAAAACCATTAAAAAAAATCATAATTATTCCGAACTTTTGAACAGTAATATATATTACAGTAAATATTTTAGATATCATTATTACCGTTTAATGTATGATTAGCAATAACAATTGGAATGAAAAGTGGCACTGAATTACAGTTTTTCTTGCGCTTTGGCTGTAATGACAGCAGCTCTGAGGAAACACTCACTTTCGATGTACCCATGCAGGGCCACCATGCGTGCTCTTTCAGGACTGCCGAAAGGGGAGTAATGCAGCTCGTCGGGCAGCGAGGGGGGCATGCGGGCCTGCGGGTGAGCTTGAGGTGGGCCGCTGTGCTGTGGAGTGTGCTTTTTATGTCTCGCTCTGCAGTTTTGAAACCAAACCTATGAAAATACAACCAACTATCAAGATGAGCTGTCTCTTTTGCTGCATTTGAATGGAATGGAAGCATTAAGGAAACATTAAGAGATTTTTGTCACCTGTATGACTCGTCTACTCAGTCCTGTCATGTCTGCCAACTTCTGCAGGGTCTGAGCATCAGGGTTGTTGTCCTGTGCAAACTGCGCCTGCATTACCTGTGCATGCAACAAGTGCAACATTAACATTTGCTCAGGGGGGGGAATGCATATTTGTAAAGAATTTATGCATTACAAATAATCACATATATTATAAATATATAATAAATATATTTATATATATAATAAAAAAATGTAATTACAAAAAAAAAAAATTTAATGGAACAATTTATTGAAAGTTTAGATGAAGAGTTTGCATGGGTGTTTTTTGTTGAGTATCATATTTGATACATCAGGCTTTTATGGCTCATAAAGTATGATATATTGAGAATACGGAGCTCATACTTAAGGAGGCCCAAACTGGGCAAAAATATGCAATTTTGTGTTATGTATGTGGCCAAAAAGTGAGCTGAAATTCTCATATCTTGTAATGTAAATCAATGATCTTTATAACAGTATATCAAGCTACTTACATAAACTGCATATGGATATCAGTTTTCACTCTGTATCGGCCAAATAATGTCTTTGTAAGATGATTTTTATATGCTTAGTTTGACGATCATAGCTCTGTACACTGAAAAAAATAAATGATTCATTGAATTTACTCAATTTTTTTAAGGTAAGTGGTTGCAATCAATTTATTTTAGCTACATTTAAATATACAAATTTAGTTGACTAACTTTCAACATATTGTTTTTTTTTTAAATGTAGCTAAAATAAATAGTTTGCAACCACTTACCTTAAAAAAATTTAGTATCTTTTTTTTTTTCAGTGTAGTTTCAAAATGTATGATGCCATGTAATACAATGATGATTGAGAGATGAACAAATAAGCGTTCCATAAAAGCCTGAGGGATCATAACTGATACTCACATTTTAACATGATGATATATGGATAATCAAGTAAACCTAAGTTGCTTCATATACTAACAATATAAATGATTCTTATGTTTACTTCAGAAAATCAGTAAAGATTTAAAATCAAAAAGACATTTTTACAATTATACTAAAAGGCCTTTTACTTATTAAAAAAGTATAAACGCTCAATCAGACGACAGAAAGCATGTAGTAGATTGTAAGCAACAAGTTTTGATCATGTGGATCGTTTAGAGACCTTGGAAATTTGTGTTTTAATTATGATACAGTAGGGGTTGGTTGCTTACTGATAGTACTGATAGTTACTCTTCCATGTGTTTAAAACATTAAATGGAACTGAAATATGAATTATACCAGACAAAAGCATAACCACAAAGAGGGCTTTGCTTCCTCGTTGTGTTTGATCATCTTACCTGCAGCTGTTCTGCAGTGAAGGACGTTCGTGCCCTTTTGGCTGGTTTTGGTTGACTGTCCTGTTCTGACGGCACCGCCCCCTCCAGAGTGAGTCCGCTTCCTGCGTAAAAACCCAGAGAAAGTGGTTAGAAACTCTTTTCAGATCAATAAGACTTAAAGCGAAATGCATGTGAAACACATGTACCGCTCTCAGCAGCCCGTTTCAGGTTCTCCACCATTGTGTCGTAATGGATCCGACAAAGTACTTTCTCCTCCACCAGCCCGAACTCCTCGCCTGTGGACAGCTGCCGTTTGCAGGAGAAGCAGGCGAAGCAGGCCAGATGGTAGGCATTGCCTCTGGCTCGCCGGACCCAGTCGCTGGCGTAGATCTGCCGGCCACAGCGGGCACACTTTGTACCAAACCTACTGTGAGACAGAGAAGGGCTTGGGCATCAATACTTATCCCATAAACAAGAAAACATGTTACACATGCGCTTAGTATTAAAACGCATAAGCTAGTGTAATGATAAAAGCATTTGTGCAATTTGCTTCTTGTTCTGAATTTAGTTTAACAGCGAAGCAGGTATTTTGTTTCTCCACAGAACGCTTTCGCTGGCAGAAGACAGAATACAGATAGGCTGAACCGTGTCCAAAAGATAACCGCTAAACGTGTCAGACACGGCTGTAAAACTCTCAGCACAAACAAACCACTGGTAATTCTCTGAGCTGCAGGTCGACAGGAAATGTCTGCTGATAAACTGTGCTGATAGGATCCATAAACTCCAACAAAGTTCGTAATGCATGTAAGAATGTCTATTTTTAAACTACCCCCACTTTTTCTTTTGTGAAAAGGACTTCAGATATGATTTATACGCATATGTAAATTAATAAAGGCAGTGAGTTGATATATTACCTTGTTTAATATATATATGAGATATAATATTAAACTATATTTTTATTTTAATATATATATATATTACATTTTTTAAATGTTATATATTATATAATATAATAATATTATATAAACTATATTTTAAATAATTGAAAAATACATATATATTGAAATAATTAGTTTATAGTATTATATATATTACTTTGTTTAATATATATACGGTAATATTATTAAACAATATATTGTACTTACAATATATTAAGTGAGAACTGTATATAATTAGTTTATAACATTATATAAGTATTTTTAAAAATAGATAGAATTTTTTGCAATAAATTAATCTGTAACTGCTTACTTTACAAACTTAAAACTCTGGATCATTAGTTTTGCTTAATGAAATAGATCTATATCTGTATGATCATTTATTTATTTATTCTACAATTTATTTACTGACTTTGCTACAAAATGTGCCATTCACCATTAGTCATGATGTTATTCAAATATTTGCAAATGAGATTGATTCTCTTTTTTGCATTTATTTTCATACTACGTTGTGATTCTGTTTTTTATCTGTTTAATTATATCTAATTATATACTTCACTACAAAGTTGATGCATAAATGGAGTTAAGATGCTGCATGTTATTGATGTTACTGCTGACATTAATCGTCACATTCTCAGCCAAGTGTGATTTGTAAACCACATACGTATTCCATATTTACTTCAGCCCTGCATTTTCAGCAGCCGTATGGCCGTGTAGTTGCTTACAGCACTTCTTCTGTTATCCTGCGATCAACAGGACTCTGTAAACAACCCTACGGCGATACAAACCAACTGCTAAAAATGAAGTGTTATTTTGACTGGATGGGGCTGACCGTGCCGTTTTTTTTTTCTTGACCCAGACATCACATTTGGGTGACCAAAGAGGGTTCCAGTGTTGAGAGGACTAGAAGAGACTAATGCTCTGCAGATGGCCGGGCACGGCCCTTTTTTGGCCCGAATCTGAGCCCCCTCCACCACTACACCTCTGTCATTGGGAGCTCTTGTGTAAACAAAGTGTCACACACAGCCTCCTCCGACTGCAAAGAAACACGGGATATCGAGATAGCCATGTTTCCCCCGTATACGCTACTGAAGAATGATGACACCGGCCCCAAAAGTCCCGCAGTGGGGCCCTCGGGGCGTTCATCCACTGGAAATGACATCATAGCCCACCAGGGAGCCCCACGGGGCTCAGCAACCGGGAAACTTGGACCGGCACTTGTGTGTATGTATAATAATTTGTCTCTGCCAATCGGCACTTGAGCAGGATGAGCCAAGAAGCGAAAACAAAACTGAATCAAAAACCTTCAAAAATATTTACAGTCCACTTAGGTGCAAAGTATCGACACATAAAACACGCCTCGCGTATTAATGCCTGCAAAAAGCATTCAAAGGGCTTTCTGTGTACACTGCGCACCATACTCTGACAGCATCATTCCAGACAAAGAATACAACGTTTGAGTAATGATGCATTTCAGACGTGTGTTTAGAGGAGAAACATTGTGGAACGGAGCCGTAATCTGTCAAGGCAGTTCATTTACCGCAAAACCTTTCAGAAAAGCCATAAAGATCTTAAGGGGGTTTTGTTTTTGTTCAGATCTGCCGCACGTCTGATTGTGCGTTGTTGTGCTTATTCTGGATTTATTTCTGTCCTGCAGATCATAACTCGCTGGGGAAAATTCCTGCAGCCGCAAAGCGTTTCCCTCAGCACCGGAGAAATTCACCTTTGGCTGGAAAAGACAAGCTTGTGGAAGTACAAATTCGGTAGATTAAATTTGATATACTCTCAGAGTATTATAATCTGGGGGAAATCTCCCTCTCAGAGACTGCTGAGACATATTAGTGGTGTTTGCTATGGCGAGCATCGCTTTTACTATTGCTCATGGCGGATCGTGAGTATTTAATTTTGGTATGTAACTCATCCCATTCCATTGCTTGTGCTACTATAGTATTTGCATAATACTGCCAATCTTACAACTTTTTGAGGTGTGCTTTACCATTCTTTAGCACTTGCATCGACGAAACCTGGTGGGCGATAAATTGTCCAAGAAACATGGTAGACATATGTCAGCCATATCTAGAATGCATAATAGAGACTTATATCTATAAAAAAAAATTGTCATCATTTACTCTTCTTGTAGTTGTGAATTTGAAGATATTTTGAAGAATGGGTCTGACCAAACAGTTGCTCGTAGCCGCTGACCTCCACAGTATTTTTTTATACTACGAAAGTCAATGGCTACCAGCTACTGTTTGGTTAACAACATTCTTCAAAATATCCTCTTTTGTGTTCAATATTAAAAGAAATTCATGCAGGTCCCATTATCGCAGTTGAAAGTGCCTACTTCCGTACTATATAGTATGCGAAAGACAGTACATGAAAAAAGTAGAACGTCCAAAATTATAGTGTGCGATATGTTTGCTTTTTTGCATTTATTTGCATACTACATTGTGATTGATCCGAACCTATATGAACTTCTTTCTTCTGTTGAAGACAAAAGAAAATATTTTGAAGAATGTGTCTAACCAAACAGTTGCTGTTACCTATTGACTTCCACAGTATTTTTTTTTTCATACTATGAAAGTCAATGGCTACCATCAACAGTTAGCTTATCAAGATTCTTCAAAATATCACAAAACACAAGAAATTAATACAAGTCCCTTTAACCCATTCAAAAATTCTTACTTCCATACTATATAGAATGCGAAAAACAGTAGTAGTACGTCCAAATTTTTAGTATTCAAAAAATAGGGCGAAAAGTAACTAGATGACGTACTTCTGCCAAATTTCTGGATTGCACATTTGATGACTCTTTACTATCCCATGAGGCCACGGGACAGGATTTGTGGATGGCAGTGAAGTGACGCGACGCGACTGACGTCGTAGGTCACATGACAGTAACAACACGTCAGATGTAGTGCGTCCGAATTTTATTCATGCTACACATTTATTCTACATAAATCATACTTTTTATGGTCACAAAGTATCAAACCAAATGTAGTACCTACTAGATCAGTTTGCGATTTCGGACAACCTAACAACACCTTAGCATCCATCCACAGAAAAAATATGATTCTCTTTATTTTTTATTCTCAAATGTATCCATATGTTGATGCAATTTTTTCCTCTGTTAACCAGAAAAAAAAACACATTTCATTTTGTCATCATAAATTCAGTCACTCATATAATTTCCCGCATTCCCCAGCAAGTTATGAGTTACACAAGCTCTGTTTACTTCTGTTTGCATTTAAACACAAGGAGTCCTGTACGCGCATATGGCCATTTCAGTACGTCATCTCCTCCAAATCTAGCGATCTCAGCTCTGCACAAACCCACTCGGGTTACCGCCTTACTCCATCACCCTGTCCTTATCCTTTGGTTCCTCTGATTAACAGCCTCCTCTGACTTCCTGTGTGGCCTGATGCTCGTGCCTTTGTGGCTGTTTCTTTTTAGTGTAGGTACAGTCTCCACTCTGACCCTTACCGCCAGATCTGCCTCCCCCCTCAGACACACACAGCAAACCCACTTTGATTTCCTGTAATTACACTCTATTAGAGCAGCTGTCAATCTGGCCTAGATGAGAGACCAACACAAACGAAACATATCTCCTTATGTTTTGTTTTCCTTTTTTGCAAGAAATCAATGGAGATCCTTTTCCTTTCAGGCATATGATGGCCGTCCTATGGTGTTGTGCAGCACCAGCGAAACAATCCAACTGCCAGAGACGAACATGGCATTGCATTCATAAGCTTGTGCCACAGGTCCACCAATCACAAGTCTACTTATTATGTCAATGGACAAAGAAAACAAATAATTGACATCTAAACTTAAAACCAGTTCATGGATAAATTTATATGTCCAGTTATATAAATACACACTCTTAAAAATTAAGGTTGCAAAATGGGTTTTTGCAGCAATGCCATAAAAGAACCATTTTTGGTTCCTCAAAGAACCTATCAGCGAACCAGTTTTCTCAGTGTGAAGAACACTTTAAAAATCTAAAGAACACTTTTCCACTATAAAGAATCTTTTGTGGAATGGAAAGATTCCATGAATGTTAAAGGTTCTTTATGGAACCATCGATGCCAATAAAGAACTTAAGAGTGTGGAGATAAATGTACAGAATTTGTTATGTCAAATGCTGCATTCTGCTAACTGCTAGCGGTTATGATCTCAATCTCTTTATATGAAATATAAAAAAGGTGAAATCCGCTTATACTAAGAAACACTTCTGTTTGCAGAAGACTTGACAAGAGAGATGTTTCAATGCCACTGGAGAAAAACACGTTCAGTGTACTTCAGATCACTGAACTCGACTCCACAAGCATGAAGCTATTGCTGTCTCTTTTTCAAGGCAAACGTGAGTCAATCAGTATTTCGCTTCCGGGGATGTTCCTGTGATTCCATGTCAAAAAAGTTAACCGAATATCTGATTACGTTTCCTGATTATCTCAGATAATTAGGGGAAAAAAACTTCAACCTGAGGCTGTATTTTATTATGCCAAAACCAACATAAATCCCCATGGTTGCTGTTTTGACATACAGAACTGCAGAGAAACAAAAATACATTAACATTTTATATCCATAAAATAAATGCTGCTTTATTTATTGTTATTATTATTATTATTATTATTTTACAAAATACAATTTTATATGCATAGCTATTTTAAACATCTGAAAAATTGGATACTGGAATTTGCATTTATTTTATTCATCTGAATTTAACTACTTTATTAATTTTCTACAAGCTACAAATCACATGAAAATCACACTTTAAGTTTCAAGGTCAGTTAGACGAAATGTGAATATTTTAGCATATTTAATGCCAATAAAATAATACATATTAAACCACTTGGAAGAATTTGTAAAGCCCTTGTCCTTTTCATTTAACTGCCATCAACACACATTTCTTAAAGCATTTCGTCATTTCAGATTTCTATTGTACTAAACCACAACTCGCCATCTTCAGAATATGGTTTCATCCATAATAAAATCTATAACATAATCCCCTATAAAGTCTATTTTGTGTAGTTTTTTGCATTCCTTTCAGAGTTTCCTCTTGTAAGCACTCGTGGATAAACAGCCTGAGAGATCCTGACGCCCTAGACTCAACACAACCAGTGAAGATAAAGGCATTGATGCACCATCTCGTGGAGCATCTCTTCAGATTATTGGCCTTAACGTAGAAAACAAACCCTCTCCTGCAACACAGCATTGACTTTAAAGGGGCCAGTCATTCACATTGACGGGCAATAAGCAGGGAAGGCTGGCCAATATCACACTGCCATTCACAGGCCTTGCTGAGTGCTCTGCAATCATGCCATATCGCAGCCCTTCTAGCCTCAATGCAATTTCACAGCTTCCCTGTCGGATCTCCCTCACTCCATGCCTTCCCATCAGCATATTACTGGATCTTAACCAGAGCTTGATACTTCTGAGATTGAATTATGTAACTTGTGTTTGATTTCTAACACTATTCAGTCGCATACAAGGAAATACTGGCAAATTTAATTCTACTAATAATCAAGTAATCAAGTACTATTTAGACCTCTCATTACTACTATTGACATCATCTCCTTTTATGGACAGTAAAAGATTTTTTTCTTTTTTGCATAATCCAATGCACACAGTAAAAAAGAAAAAAAAAAAAGTTCTTCATGTGGTAACATCTAAATTGGTTAAAAATATTATTTAAAATGACTGAATCGGAACACCAATTACAGTATTATAAAATATTTACTTACAATAAGCTACAACTATTTTGGTCTCAGATCAATTGTTTGTGTGTTTTACTATTATAATAAAAACGCAGTTCTAATGGAGCTTTAGAGAAGACAAGCCTATAAGATTTTCTAACTGATGAATAAATTAGCTACAAATACGAAATGCTTCTAATAAATCGAATGTCATGAATATCACGTTTTCTGATGTTATTGATATTTTAAATTGTTGTATGAGGTCTTTTTTCAAAGATTTTATCACTAGACAATTAACTAAATTACAAAAAGCGTATTGCATAATTATATGTATTTGCTGTGGTAAGAATTAGATCGCTACTTTTGAAAGAAATCGTATTTTTAGCATTAAACCCAAACACGCTACACTCACGCAACGCATTTTCAACCAAAAGTTAAAAAATTAAGCTGTATTTCGTTAATATGCACTCCTGATATTTCTGAGGACAGAAAGTGAAAACTTACCCTACCTGAAATAATCCATTTTACAGAAGATTTCCTTATTTTTGATGTAGCAGCTGCTGTGTTGACGTAGTGACGTCCTGCAAACGGAACACTCCAGACACCTCACGTGCCAGATCAGATTATTAACCTGTAACAAACAGAACAGCTAATATGAAATAATAATAATAATAATAATGGAAAATAATTAAATTAGCATATTCTTTAAAAAGGCATTTCATAATATTCGTCCTGCATAGTTTTGTAAAATGGAATGTCAACGTGCATTAAAATGAATAAGTCGAACCGCACACACGTGTTTCTGTATGAACAGTCTCAAAATGACTGCCATATATAATCACATAAATATGACAGGCTACTAAATAAAATGTTTTGTTTATAATTAAAGGTGTAAAATTTAAAATTAGATTTTGGTAAATATTTTGCGCTGTGTGCAAAGGTGTTTAAATATAAATGTAGATGCATGCACACTGCGTAGCCTATTTTGTTGAATTTTAAGCAAAACAAAAAAGTATAATTTAATACTGTTAATCAAACTAGCAACGTATTCCGTGCAGAAATGTATAATTATTGATATTTCAAATTTGATTACTGAGATTTGGGATTTAAAATTATGATTATAACCATGTTCTCTGTGGAACATTTACGACACACATAAGGTGCAATTTAGAAATATTTATTTAAACATTCTGTCGAAAAATAAAAATAATAAGTGTAATTATATTCCCAGACTCTCAGATCCCAAGAGCTGAGGAAAAGGGAAATGCACAAAACTGGTCTAAATTCGTTCATCCTGACTAAATTGTAATAAACTCACGCACTGTTTTATTAGTTTCCGCAAAAGAGCAAAACAGGACAGTCAGAGAGCTCGCGCTCTAATGATCCTCACGCGCAACACACGCACTTCCTGAAAAACAAGCAGGCCGAGAGCACAGCGATACTGTCAACACCTAAAGACGGCTAGTCATTTTTAGAAAGCAAAATACAAACAACTTTTACGTTGAAATAAAAAAGCAACATCTATATCTGTAAATTTAACAAATCGTAATCATTTGTATCCATCGTGTTATGCTGAAATTTACTTTATTATATGATGTATGTGTAAAAATAACAGTAATTTCTAAATTAACCTCTTTTTCCGTTCACATTATTATAATATGCTTCTCTGACCAAACCAAAACACATGCAGACATTACAGAAACCTGAGCCCAATCTGTTATATCAAAGTTGGCATGCAGTTTTCAGAAATACTATTGAAAGGTTAGTAATGTTTCTGCTTCTGATCAATTTGACCTCAGCAAAAAATAAAACAAAAAGAGAAACACTGTAGAAAGAACAAACAAAACAAAAGCGTTATTTTACTTTTTTTTATAAATATATTTTTTATATAGGCCTATTTACTTATTTATAGGCTACATGAGGACTCTGAGACCCAAAACATAGGCTACGTATCCTCATGTAACATTTATTGAAGCGGTTCATTAATTTTGTTTAGAATCAGTTATCATGCGATTAGGAAAATTACAAATGTTAATTATTTAGTCGATCACTTTAAGAAGCCTATATTTTTAGATCTATTAAATTGGCCGCGGTGTATCAGACCCCAAACATGAGAGTTAAAACAAATAATAATGAATATTAAACAATATAAAATAATTATAAGAGCAACAATAAGACAAAGCATACTAAATCGTTCCAACTACGTAAAGTTGTGTGCAAAAGCTTTACGAAATTCAGTCAAAAGCTCCACTCAAAACACTTCACTCGTCACACCAGACGACACACACAAACACACTCGCGCCCTCGCACCTTGAGCAGATATCTGTCCAGGATCTCGAGGCCGCAGCTCGCGCACACGTTCTTCCCGGTGGACGGCACGGAGGAGGCGCTGGAGGTGGGCGAGCAGATGGACGGCGTCGAGGGTGGACTGGGTGAAGAGCGAGGGTCCTCTTTCTCCATATTAGACCTGTGAGATTCTCCGTCAGACTGTGACTGCAAGAGGAAAAAGCGCGATAAATATCACACTCTGGAAAGTATGAGGTTCAGAAGGTTGACAGGAATTTTCTGTTTTAAAAATCAAAACTGAACACTTAAACAGCAAGCAGTGATTTGCTGCACTTTTCCAAACATTTCGAATTTAATTCGTGAAGAAAATCGAAACTCTTCTCAAGTAGGAAAGCCTGAAATAGTCGCGTCAACTTAAATAGAAATAAAGAGGTTTTCTAGCATTTGGAAATTCAGTGACATTTGTAACGCTACTAATAGCCTATAAAAGCGGTTTACGAATCCAAGTTGAAATAATCCATTAGGCTACATCAGTAAAGAGTGTTATGTTATGTCTGAAGGCCTTTTCTGCAAAAGCAAAACTCTCTGAGCTAGCAGAGACGCGATGAAGGCGCATTATCGCTCGTCGCGCGCACTCACCATCGCGCGACCGTGTTGTCCGTCCACGCAGCGCGATGCTCCCGGTGTGCTGTGCGAGTCTGGAGAGATCACCTACAACACAGTCAAGCCACAGTGCTCCATGTCAGGCATGGTCCCTGCTCTATATATGCGTCCAAAAACAATAAAAACGCTTTTAACTGTGCATTGAGAGCCTCGCAACAAAAAGCCCGTTTTAATGAAGCGATTTCAATTTGGATTGATTTTTTTCCCCACACTTAACCCGTGCCTCTTCCCATAATCGTATTTCCACGCAATCCAGGGAGCTGAAAAAAATAAACTACCTGCAATTACAAATAGCTTGAAATGCTCGCGATAAGAGGACCCCAGAGTGTCAATTTCAACTGCCAATCAGAGAAAGCAACGGGCCACCCAAAGAATTGCAAATTTGATTTTTAATGGCAGTAATTAAAATCTAATTTTTCCTCTGCAGACTTGGCATGTGAAGAGGATGGACCGCAAATCACACTATTCAGAATAGATCCTGATTCTCATGACATCACTTTAAGGTGAAGATGTTACAGGCTGCAGGAGATGATATAGAGGACTTTCACATCGAGCAACACGTTGGCTGCTTCTCCAGTGAAACGAAGTTTTTCTTTCTATGCAATTAAATGGATAATAATAAGCACGACTGCATTATCGTCCACGCTTGAATAGGATACGATAAAAACCTTACCTGTTTTGAGGGAATTCCTTCGGATAGAAACTGATTTCCCTCTGATAGAGGGGCCAAAGCCTCATTTTTCCAATACATTTGACGGCTTAACCTTCTCTTTCGATATCTTCAAATTGCTTCAAGCCTTTTCTGTTAAAGATTCGTTATCCCATGCGGTCAAAATCGGTCTAATATGAACCCAGTTCGCTGTTTCCTTCCGTACAGTCAATCAATAATGATCGGTAAACTAACAAAAACGTCGAAAGCAAGTCTTGACATTGGTTATAGGTCAGTAAAGCGGCAGCAGACGCGCCGAGCGCGAGCGGTTCGTCGGGACGCCTTATTTAGGACCGTTTGCAGGATATTTCCTACTTTTTCCCTCTTTTGGGATGCAGTTGCTTGAGTACAGGAAGTGGAGAAAATTGAGGGGCTGGCAGGTTTTGCTCCTGCTCTCCTCATAGGCAGTCAGAGCACAGCCTACCTTCTGAAAGTTTACAGATCAGAGGGGAGGGAAGAGATGTGGCCTGAGTATGTATCGACATTTTGTGATGCTGAAACCTTGCATGATGTTTGGGTTTTAATTGTCTGACAAATTAGCGATTAAAATGATAGCCTTTTCGACATTCGAAAGTCAACATTTAGCCTATCAGGGCTGTTAATGGTATCGAGCATATGAGATTTAATAGCAAAAAAAAAAAAGTTTTAATGTGTTATACAATTTCAAAGATTTTAAAGAATATTTCATAGCACGTTTGATTCATAAATTATATGAAATAGGCTATGCTTGATCTTCCAGTTTATAGAGCATAAAAAAGGCTATAAAACAAAATTAATTTTCATAATTTTTTTTTTTTTTAATTTCTCTTTTCAACAACAGAATGTTCAAATATTTAGGTTCTATTCGTTAATAGTTGGATTGGTAATAGCAAGTTTTTGTAAAAACAAACAAAGACATTTCTTACCGAGGCCGTTTATACGCGTAATGAAATGTCCAAATGCACGATTAATTGTTTTTATTTCATAAGAAGTCCACTTGGATAAGTGTCGTGTTCTATTGCGATTATATATCGTTCATGTAGCCTATTTAAATGCCAAACTGTAGCCTATATAATTGATATAGATCATATTTTGCGATACAGTCATCTGCATAAAAAATATGCATTCACAATGTTATCCGTTTCTTGAATTGGTTTAAAATGGGCATGTGAGATAAAAAAATATATGCTTCACCAAGCCTGAAACATCATGCTATTATTATGTCGGGGAGAAGCAGCGGAAAAACACATTTCCATCAGATAATATGCAGGTAGAGGGAGCGGCGTACCTCTTCTCTTATGCAACAGTTGCATTACGAGGAAAGGATCGTCTGGATATATTCATGTGTATTGTTAGAATGAAGGGTTGCATTTGCATGTAAGAGATTATAAAGGAAAGAGTTCAGGTTCAATGGGAGCATCAGTTTTAAAACCCAACTATTACTCGCCTTTCATTTGAATTTGAACTTATTGTTCGGGGTTTGGAAATAAATACGAAAAAAAAAAAAAAAAAGAGGAATAATGTGACGTGACCTTGCAGAATTTATCATATTCACCGACAGATTATTTTACCTCTAACGGTTCCAAAAGTTTTATTTATTTATATAATTTATTTTTAATTATTATTATCATTTTTATTTTGCCATAGGAAAAAAAAAAAATATATATATATATATATATATATATTTGGTTTTCCAAAGAACATTTCAGCGAACAGTTCTTACAATAACATTTTTTCCCAGTATGAAGAACATTTTGCTACAGTCAAGAACATCTCGTGCAAGGGAGAGACTCCATGGATGTTGAAGGTTCTTCGCAGAACCATGCATCAATGCAAATGAAGAACCTTTATTTTTAAGTGTATGGCGGAAACTTGCCTCCGTTAGTCGATGTGACTGATTTAGGCCTATATTTTTATATCACAAAAATCTGAAAAAGTAGTAGTGTCGAAAAAAAAAATGAACCCAGTAAATTAAAAACAGTAGCCTAATAAATAAATAAAACAGAATCAAATGAAATGGACAGGGGGTCAGATTCGCTATAGTTGGGAAACACCGCTAATGACGCATGCTAATTCGAATTTAAAAACGAAAGAGTTTTAATAAATAAGAAAACAGATTATTTTAGAGTCCAGCTGATATTGAAATAATTAAATTCTCCTTGCGGCAAAAGACTCTCTAGGCCTGTTCGTAGGCTAATTGAAAACGGTTGCAGTCTAATAAATAAACGTAGGCTTTTAAGACAACGGTGCTTTAAAAATGGTCACTACAGGCACTATTATCGATCATTACAGGGAGTTCAAAGCAACGCAAAAACAGCACAGCAGACCTTACTGTGATTTAAATACACAAACATATCCATTTCAGATGAAAGCACAAGAATCCAGTTAGGACACCTCATAGGAGGACCTTTTCATTTATTTTTTAACACGACAGGAGCAAAATCTATCAAAATACCTGGATATTTACACTTGATCTAAACTGTTGATGACATCCTGTTATGATGCCCCCTCTCCAGATCATGTGATAAAAGCCCTTTTTCACTTTAGACTTAAAAAGGCAAGATATTAATAGTTAAATAAACAATGCATAATTTTGTGCTTCCTTTACACATACAACAGTGTAACAAAGAATAGTAAAGTCTGAGTAGTATGTAGATTTAGGATCATAAGACTCACAACACACAACAACACTTTCGCAAGCAGCACACCGGGCAGTTTACAAGTGAATAAAAAAAACAATGGGAGATATATTCCAGAAGGATATCAAGAAAGGGTTGTGAACTGAGATTTTGAAAAGTTGCAAAACTCATAAAAGGATAGTGAAATTTCTGTCATGGTTTATGTGCCTCCATGTTTTTCCAAACCTGTACAATTGTTGTTTCTTCAGTGGAGCACAAAAGAAGATATTTTAGGGTTCAAACAACATTGGACCTCAATGACTTGACCAAAAAAAAAAAAGAGGTTAATCAAAATCCTCTTACTGGTTTGGAATGACAAAAGGTGAGTAAATGATGACAGATTTCTCATCTTTCGACTGAACTATCCCTTTAAATCCAGAAGAACTGAAATGACTTGGGTAACATCAATGTTCAAAAAAGGAAAAATGAATTCACTAGAATTTTGTGGTTAGATTCTGCTTACATCAGCTATCTTTCACAGTAAAAAGACTCCTCCACTGGCCGAGAAGCAGAACAGCACTACAAATCAAAGGTGTTGGACTTTCTCGTCTCATAATACATTGCAGTCTCTCACTGGTCAAGAGACAAGAGCAGCTTAGCTTATCTCCACACATCTCACAGTCCCTTCAGTGCAGCAACACTTGGACAGTTGTTGGAGAGGTCATCTCCTGAATTTGCGGAACGGCTTGTAGTAGGGCTGGGACCTCTTGTCTCTTTTATCGGGGGGTTTGTTGTAGATGTACGCAGATGGGCCAGAATAGTCATCTGGGTTTTCTTCCATCAGCTGCAGCTTGGCTTCGATGGCACGAATCTTTGCATTAACACTTTAAACAGCACAGGAAAGGGAATCGAGAGAAAAGAAAAGAACATTAACCATCTTATCCAGTCCAAATGGGTCACTTTGGTCAATGTAAGCTCAGGGCAATTTGGAAAGAGAACGGTTGAGAACAAAAACAGGAGGGAAAGTGAACAGGAGACATTCGAAACATGGAAGAAAATGAAAGGCAACTGAGAGATTTTGAGTGGGAATATCTCAAACCTCAGTGTGGTTGGCAGCTCCTCGGCTTCACTGGATGAAGGCTCTAAACTGGCCGGCACATTTTTGTCTCCTCTGAAGGGTTCGAACTTCTGAAAGACAACAAACACACACCAGGATGGATACAAGACAACATGCACTGAGGGGTTGTGTAAGGGTTGTATAACTTGCTGGGCCTTTAGTAACTTAAACTCATTTGGTTGCTTTAGAGACCAGAAAAAAACAAGAGTTGGCTGCTTATTAGTCATATGCTCCCTTGGAATAGTGTGGGAAAAGTTGGGCTATGCAACGTCATAAACATTCATTCCACTCAAAAACGTCCATCCAACAACCCTTGCGAGTTGCGACCATGAGGATGATGATAGCTCTTGGGAATCTGTGCGGAATAAAAACAAAGAGAGATTTGATGAGAGACATGAAAATTCTTTACAACTGGTGAAGACGTGGATTTAGGAATTACAGATATTTCTCCAACCCTTGGATTTCACAATGCATTCAACTTCCATAAAGAGACACATTTATTGAGTTCAACTGAATATTAGGTGTCAAATATTGTGAGCTGGGAATTGTCTCTTTTTAGGATGGGGAATTTTATCTGCTTGGATCGATTTTGTATGAATAATAAAGATTTTGCCAATGTTGAGAAGAGCATGTTGTTGTAAATTCCTAAACTAAAGTAAGCTTTGGCATGTAACTATAACATACTTTAAATCATTCATTATGAGAGGTGCTATTACTTTTCGAAACAATCAGACTTGGTGGATGATAAAACAGGTGAAAAAAAAACTTCTATTGAATGACACATTTAGGGACCAAAATATCAGAGATATAGTGACACCCTCCTTTGAAAGTAGTAAAACCTTTTCACAACCCCATAATATAACCATCTGATTATATCTCATTCATTTAAGTGAATGTGTTGAGTGTGAATGTGTTACTGAAAAACAAAATAATTTTCTGTACTTTATTTCAGCATTATATTTTCTCAGATAATCTTTTATTGACAACAAACATTTTTATTGACAACAAAATGATGAAAACAGCATTTTTACAGTTCCAAATTTTTGTTTAATAATGAAAATAATGAACATGTGGATGACTGATATTGTCAGCAGGGCAAATAGTTTTTTTCTTTTTTGCAAAATCCAAAAATAAATTACCAAAGTTTTTTTTGAAGTACTTTGATTTGGTCGATATACGGACAGCAGCGCAAATACATAATGAAAACATGCTTTGCTCAGGAAAGCAGTTTCCTCAATAAATAAATAAATAGAATTGTTGTATTTAATTTATTTGTATTGCCTGCACAGCTTTTGTTACATAAGCAGAAAATCTTATGTAAAATAATGTAATTAATTTATGAGTACTAATAAATTGTATCTAAAATGAAACAGGGTCAACTTTTGTAAAATCAAAATAAAACAGTTAACCATAAAGCAACATTCTAACAGCCTGTTTCTGATCCTTTAGGTTACAATCATTGAATCATTTAACTTCTGTTTATTTTCCTTTAGATTGCTGCACTCCACCCAAACAACCAAGTATAAAGAGGAAGCCATTTTTTAAATACACCACATTTATCAGAGAGCTTCACTGAACCAGAGGCCACGGCTGATATAAACACAGCGCTGAAGAATACACCGATACCCACACATGGCCTTCCCAGACCAATCCAACACTTTCACCAGCCTCACAATGAGCACAGTGTTGGGTGGAGGTGGTCAAGAGGACCTGGAACCAGACCTGTCTGCTGCTACTTGTTGTCAACAACTCTGCACTGTTGACCTTGACCCCAGCCTGGTGTCCCGCTCCCCTCAGACAGGGAGGGGCAGAGGGGGTGCGCAGGAGGGGCGCGATTCTCAACCATACAGGATTTCCTCACTCCCAGCGGCAGCTGCCTATTGTTAAGGAGCCGGGCAGCCTCAGGAGCCCCTCTCCATAGCTTAACTATACATGTGAACCACGATCTACATGGTTTGTTTTGTTGTAGCGGCACCCAGGTACTCCATAGAACAACATTAGAAGCATTTATTAATGTCATTGATGGACTGAAGTTACAGGCATGATGCTATGGTGTTTTTAGGTTGTTGCTTTGTGGTTGCTAAGGTGCTCTGAGTGTTGCTAGGATGTTTTGAGTGGTTACTGGGTGGGCTTAATGGCCCAAGTCAAAACAGCCCACTCTCAAGTCTACATAGCAATGTACACACTTTTCTGGACGCGTTATTTAAATGGCAAGTTATATGCTAAACTGTTTAAACCCACCATGCATGAGACCAATGCCATCTCATGACCAATTCGTATATATATATTACGAGGTGGTTAATTCGTACGAATTCTTCTGACCTCACTCGTACGATTTGTCTAGACTCCAGTAATGGATAGGTTTAGGGGCGGGTTTAGGTGTAGGTCATTCATACAAAGTCATATAAATTGTGAAACTCGTAAAATACGTCCGATTTAGCAAAAAATCCTATATATTTGTACGAGTGAGGTCGTATGAATTCGTACGAATTAGCAACCTTGTAAAATATGTACGAATTGCCGTGAGATCGGTTTGGTGAGACTTTAGCAATGGAGTGCAGTATCAAAATCTGAACATTTATCACAGACAATGGCGTAAAAAATGGTAAACGTTGGCCAGTGCGTTGTTTGTTGCACTGTCATTGTATCACAGTTAAGCAACAAATACTGACCCATGAAAACAACAATGACTGGTGGAAAAGTAATTAGCATTGCGTGGTATTAATAAATTTTTTTTTTTAAATGCGATTCCAGATTTCACTGTTGTATGTATACAATACCGTTCAAAAGTTTGGGGTCAACAAGTTTTTTTGTTAATACTTATTTAGCAAGAATGCATTAAATTGCTCAAAAATAACATTTGTAATTTTACAACATATTTCTATTTCAAATAAATTAAGTTATTTTGAACTTTCAATGCACCATAAAATGGTGGAATATTACCTTTTACTGTATTTACTTTTTAATAAAAGCAACCTTGGTGAGCATAAAAGATTTATTTTTCAAAAAAATCATACTGATCCTGAACTTTTGAACGGAAGTGTATGCGTTTAATATTTTTTAATTTAATTTATTTATTGTGGGGAAAAAAAATACTGAAGTAGGATTAAAGAACAGAATCAAGAAGTTATGTAATTTTTCTTTTATTTTTTATCAAGCTCAAACATTTTTCTCAATTAACTGCGTAATTATCTCAAATTAAGCAAATATTATATAAAATAAATGTTAATTTTATTTGAGCAATGTTATGTTTTATTTACTATTTTTAAATTAAATTGTGTTATGTTTTTATACACTTTATAACAGCCAACCTGCTCTCAAAGATATAAGTATCAGCCATTGAAATGTCACACAATGAAAAATGAAAACCCACATGAAATTCAGTCGGAACAAGGCCCATGATATTCTGGTCTCTAGATACGGCCTTCTTTCAATATAAGATGAATTTTGTATTTTGTCCTGTTTTATCATCCTTAAGGCAAAAGTCTGATCGACTTAAAAAAAAAAAAAAAGGTAACACTTTCTTTTAAGCTCTAATTCTCACTATTAACTAGTTGCTTATTAGCATGCACATTACTAGCATATAGGACCTATAAAGCCTTTTTAAAATTATTATTATTACTAATAATGCCTTATGACGACCATATTTTATATCCCTTAATCCTACCCCATACCTAAACTTAACAACTACCTTACTAACTATTAATAAGCAGCAAATTGTGTGTTCTCCCTTCTAAAGTGTTACCAAAAAATGAATGATTTGCAGCCCTCCATAAGGCAAAAACAGTTACTTAGGATAGACTTTAACAAACTACTAACCTAACTAACCTATACTATAAGCAACAGTAATAGTGATGATTGTCTAAGCAAACACCACAACTTATGCGATACCCACCTTTACCTGAGCATGAGCCCAACGCACCACTAACTTCTTAGAAAGTGCCAATTTTCCATTCAGACACTGAATAGCCCGTTCAGCCTCCTGTGATGGACAGAAAAAACTGATTGTTACAAATTTTATGCTTTTATAATGATCACAATCATGCATGCATCTATACACAAGTCACTATACTCTGCTAACACTATCAGGATTACAAGAGTTTCATGTCGATTTTTGAAATCCTCTATTAGTGCTGTTCAAAGATCATCTGGATTCTGAACCTTCCTGTGTGTTTGTTTGCTACTTTCTA
Source organism: Acrossocheilus fasciatus (assembly GCA_036784905.1). Taxonomy (NCBI): domain Eukaryota; kingdom Metazoa; phylum Chordata; class Actinopteri; order Cypriniformes; family Cyprinidae; genus Acrossocheilus; species Acrossocheilus fasciatus. Next base: position 19,476,457 of record CM071947.1, on the reverse strand, counting down.
GTTTCTGGCTGTTGCTGGAAGCATGGCGTAATGATAGGGAACAATAATGGCTGATGATGGATCACTAGTTTTCCAAGCTCTCATGAAGGGCGTGAATGAGATCTGTAAACACACATTTCCCCTTCAACAACACCCTTGGGACTGCCTCATATTACACTCCAGAAAGCCAACGGTTCCTTATCTGCATCAGCTGTCTGGGTGCCTCTTAAAGACTTGCATATCATTACTGGATCAAAACCGACACTTCCTTTGGTATTTTGGGTGATTCATTCTCAGATGTTGTAAAGAAGAATGAACAGAACCTCTTTGGTGTGGAAGTTGACAAAGCAGTATCCTCTTGGCTGGCCCTCCAGAGGACCTGACTTATGGAACAGGAAGTCAAACTGCTTCACTTTGCCAAACTTCTCCAGGAGCTTCACTAGGTGGTACCTGCAGAAACACAGAGTGATTTTATTTTGAAGTCTAATTGCCTTTTAGCAACATACTTCTGAAAATAGCACTCATGTCATAACTAAGGACACTGGAATTATGAGTGATTGTAATAGTAATGCTACCTTTAACAAATGGCACTAATAATTGTACTGAACGAGAATAAAAAAAAAGAGTGATTAAGGCCACAAGGGAATAATGCATGTCATGGTATCATAATTCTTTGTAAGCAAGGCTTGATCAGAATGACAGGCCTCTTTACACCTTTTTAGCTGCTGTAAATCTTTTATTCACACAATACAAAGGATACAGCAGAGGGACAATGAGGATATAAAAAAGCGGAAGACTGAATTCCCTGAAGAGTTTAATTTAAGACAAACAATTACGACGAGTACAGCTTCTATAACCTGCTGTCATGGAAGAAATAAGTCCCTTATTATTGCTAAAAACAGTGCTGATTATTTTGTTAATTAATGAAGGTCGACAGGGTTGAATGTCATTTTGGACCCACCGACTTACACTGTTGACCAAAACAGCTGAAACATTCTTCAAAATATCTTTTTTTGTGTGTGTTCCATGAAAGAAATAAAGTGATTGCGATAAAAGACAGGCGAATTTGAAATGTTGCAAGCCAGATTCAAATTCACAATGCCCACATGATCACCAAGGTTCAATGTGTTGGAACACGTCAACATGAAATGGCATTTGCAACTCATTAAATTCCAAATCTGACATATTTACAAGTGAAAGTGGGACGTGCATCCATTGGGAATTGATTTGTAAAAAAATGTGTGTTGCATACAAAGACCAGCTTGGGGTGGTCTCTATATGACTGAACGTCGGAAAAGAAAATAGAGGTCCAAAAATGAAAGTCTAGTAAAAGAAATTCTTCAATACAGCTAGCTTTTCTCTTGTAAAATAAGAATAATGAATTTCTTTCCAAGAGAACTTCACGCTGAACCTGTGCTATTCAAACAAAGAGAGCTTCGTACAAATAGGCTTCTTCAAACAACCATGTCCACAGCATTCGAGAGCAGTCTAGCATGCAGTCTGTGCATAAAAGAGAATGTTTGCAAGTATCCTTGCTTCTGCATGTTCACCTGTACGTCATCCGAACCATTAACATTTAATGTGACTTAACGCTGTATGAACACGACTGCATTTGCACCTAAAGTTTTTTCAAGTTGTTGGCCAAACAACATCTGTGACGAAAGCAACGTCAAGGTTCAATGACATGACGCTTGTTTTGTCCAAATCTATGAATTTATCAAAAACAGAAAAATTTAATTTCTATAAACAATTACTTGAAAAACATGTTCTTCATAAAAGAGGTATTAATGCAAAAACAATTTAGAGCATACATAACATAATTGCTATGTGTACTGCGTTAGGCTAACTGAGACTTGTTATAGCATTTGCTTATTATTGCTCTTTTGTTGATTCTGATTGCTTCCATTGTCCTCATTTGTAAGTCGCTTTGGATAAAAGCGTCTGCTAAATGACTAAATGTAAATGTAAATAATGTAAAACAGATCTGCTATTATAATGAAGAAGAAAAGCCTCTTAAAAAGGACAGAACTCTTGAAAAGAAAACATCTAAAAAAAACCTAAAAAAAACACCTTCATGTGTCAGTGCCGATAGCCTGGGCAGAGCGCCGACATACAGCACTCTTGCGAAAAGGGCGTCCTGAGTTCGAATCCCGACTCGAGGACCTTTCCCAATCTCACTCCCCTCTCTCTCTCCAACTCCGCTTCCTGTCAGTTCTGATCTGTTCTATCATAATAAAAGGCAAAAATGCCAAAAAAAAAAAAAAACTGTCATGTGGTGCAACCAGTGTGCAGAAACATGAAGGGGAAAATCAGGACATCTCATGTCAGCATGTCAAGGTCAGTAAGTCATTATCTTCGAAGCTCCTACTTGACATTAAAACTCAAGTAAATATGAAGCAACTTGTTGATAGTGTTGGCATCATCTTCAATGATTCATCTTGACGTAGAGGCATCACATGGGCATCCCTGAAACCAAATTCTAAAGATTGAGTAATGCAACTCAGGAAGGCATTCAAGCATTTCCTGCAGCTGGGAAAAGGCTGGGAAAGCTACCGAACTGAGAATCAGGAACATGCTCAAGACGCACTCAGGATAAACAACACATTTGTGGAACTTCTTACTATATGTATTGTTGTTCTTCCAGCATGACAGCCGGAGCGTCTGGGAGTTGCCTCCTGCACCAAGACGAGGAGATGCCGGGGATTTCTTTATTGTTTTGGATGGTTGAGGTTATTTTTAATCCTGGAAAGGTAGGAACGCAGATAGAACTGGGGGTCCTGGCTTCGGTATTAATGTTTTCCCCTCCTCTCCCAGGAGCTTTTCTCCAAGTAGTACTTCGCACTTTCCCAGCCACCACCCTCTCAGGTTCGGGCCACGGGATCTTCCTGACTTGCCACAGATTGAAGCATCGATAGTGACCCGATTCAAAGGGAAAACCTGTATTTTTTTTTTCGGACCACAATGCATGCCCCCAGAGGGCCATAACATGTGCCGTTGGGAGGAAGAAGGGGTCCGTCCAATGAGCTTGGAGTATTTTGAAAGTGTTGACTTGAGCCAAGCATGTCATCTGTTTGGGCCAAAGAAGTCGGAGCGCTGCCCACCCACCTGCAGCGTCTCCCGTTTCAGTATCGCTGTGCAGCATGCAGTTGGAGACCTTGAGAAACATTTGTCAGCAGCACAGAATCAAGAAAACAGCACGGATATCAAGGTCAAGGAGCGATTCCAACAGACACGTGTCTATTTCAGATGACTGGAGGGTGTGGTCTGAGGCCAGTGCTGTTTTCCTCCTCGGCCGTCCCATCGGATAGGCCTCCTGTTCCCTTCTGCCCGTGTAACGGACAATGCAAAGCAGGCCTCCAAAAGCACAAATAACCTACGGCACATGGTAGATCCATCACCGGCCCTAAATGGGCCCCAGCGGAGCATGGACAGGTCAATATGTCAGCCTGTTATTACGACAGCAGCTCCTGCTTTGTGTGAACGGCCGCGTCCACCACAGGTCTCAACTATGGGAAACCAAACCTGAAAGAAAGTTTGTATGTTTGTGTCAGAGAGACTGTGCATGTGTGATGGGGTGGAGCTCTGTAAACGTTGATGGATGTTTTCATTAGATGGAAAATGTGAAGATATGTTGTCATCACTGTTCTCTACATAGGTTGGTTGAACTTCAGCACCTGGTATCTGAATGTCACTCAAGCTGCAGGATTAGTGAAGGTGGATCTGACAGAGGCCAAAGTGCTTGAGAACTTGTGAAACACCTGTGACATGGTATACAACACAGTCCTTTTTGGGCTGTGTCCCATTACACATCCTAGTTCCATATGATGTGAAATGGGTGATATTGGGACAGTGATGACTAAGTGTGTGCTACTGAAACAACTTTCCAGTTTAAGAAAGATTTTGACAATGGGACAGCTCTAGAAATGGCTGACTCCTCGGGAAGTGTACTTACCTCACTAGTGGATTGAGATACAGCCTGGACAGAGCGCTGGTGCAGGGCTGATTTGACAGGTGGAAAGTATGAGACTCGTGCAGTTTTCAGTAATGTGACTTGTCATGGTGCCCAAGCACTGACTATACCACAAATCAGCGTCATACATTTATACCACATTTCAGTGGAAAAGAAATGAGAGGAATTAAGCAACTGTGTCCAGAAACTGTAATTTTTCCATCTAGCTACAGTTTGTGATTAATATAACGATGATGGTGAAACTTACAGTCAGTAAGGTAGATGGATTAGCACTCAGGAGAAACTGTTTACAGTGAAAGAACAGAATGATTTTCTTTTTGTCTGACTGAAATTTGTTGGTGACTATTTGCAGAACTGTAAATGTGTATTTCACAGACTTTTCCAAACCTGTGATGTATTGAGATTAATCATATTAAATAAATGAGGCCGTTTGTGAAGTGATGGAGTGACTGACAAAAAAAAGTGTTTTTTCAATGCATTACTTTTAAATCAGAATCTAAGCATGAAGGCTCACAGCTAATTTTTCCTAGATTTTAATTTCCAAAATGTTACTTTAGCTTGCTAATTTATTGCAAACTGACAGATGAAAATTGTTTGTTAATGCACAAAGGCCAGGGAAATAACATGAGAATAACATAAGAGAGACAAATGGAGTGTTCGTACTGTGCTTTTGTTTTCAATCCCAAAAACTACTGGTTAAAACGCACAAAAACTGTCAAGAAATGTCATATTTCACACAAATATTTTACATTAAAAAATGAAGCCTGTATTTAGGACCACTAAATTATTTTTGCATTGTGATATAATTTTTATTATAATTATGCACCACTCCTGTGCAATATCAGGTTATTGTAAAGCCAAAAAAAAAATAACCCACATTTTTTACTACTGTAGTACAAATGAAGGAGGATATTTTTGTTATGCTGGTAAGTCTCTTCACATCCCAATAGAAATAACTAAATGTTAATAAAATGTTAATAATTAAAACAAAATAAGAGGGATCATGAAAATTGCATGTTATTTTTTATTTAGTACTGTCCTGAATAAGCTATTTCACACAACAGATGTTTACATATACTCCACAAGACAAAATAATAACTGAATTTATAAAAATGACCCCATTCAAAGGTTTACATACCCTTGAATCTTAATACTACGTGTCATTTCCTGGATGATCCACGGCTGTTTTTATATTTTGTGATAGTTGTTCTTGAGTCCCTTGTTGGTCCCGAGTAGTTCAACTGCCTGCTGTTCTTCAGAAAAATCCTCCAGCTCCTGCACATTCTTTGGTTTTCCTGCATCTTCTGCATATTTAAATCCAAAAGTGACTGTATGGTTTTGAGATCCATATTTTCACACCGAGGACAACTGAGGGACTCATACACAGCTATTACAAAAGGTGAAAACATTTGCTGATGCTCAAGAAGGCAGCACAATGCATTAAGAGCCAGAGGGTGTAAATGTTTGAACAGGATGATGATGTGTAAATTCTTCTCATTTTGTTTAACGATCATATTTTTTTCATTTAGAACTGGACTTCAGAAGCCACATAAATACTTACGTTTCCCAGCCGACAAAATAAGTACAATTTACCCTGATCATCTAATTTAAAATGTTTACACCCCACTTCTCAATGCATTGCATTGCCTTCTTGAGCATCAGTACACGTTTTCACCTTTTATTTATTAAAAGATGAATTTCAAGATCCTACAGTCAATGTTGGAAAGGGTTCAAATATGCAGAAGGTGCTGGAAAAATCAAAGAATTTGCAGGAGCTGGAGGATTTTCTGAAGAACTGCTCAGGACGAACAAGGGACTCATGAACAACTATCACAAAATATAAAAACAGCCGTGGATCATCCAGGAAATGACACATAGTATTAAGATTCAAGGGTATGTAAACTTTTGAGTGGGGTCATTTTTATAAATTCTGTCATTATTTTGTCTTGTGGAGTATATGTAAACATCTGTTATGTGAAATAGCCTATTCAGGAGTGATTTTCAGGGAAGGTGGGATCTTATGCTTTCAAAGCTAGCATGCTAATTGCTAGCCTCTCCGAAATAGTCTACCCTACCTTTAAATTTAATAAATGCAAAAAACGTCCCAGTGCAAAATAAAAAAATTAAAAAAAGTAATTTTTTAGAAGCTTATTTTGACAGCGCTAATAAAATATTTATATATTTGATTTCAAACTATGCCGTGTTATATCCAGTGTGTACTGTATGCACAATAAGGTTTGCCTAGCTTTTATTTGAGAATATATGATTCCCAGTGTGCACAAACTTAACAGATTACTTGGTTACTTTTTATTAATGTTTTAACATCAATTATTTATTTGTGAAAAAAAAAAGTTTATAAATTATTATTTTTTTAATTAACTCGCAAAATTAATAATATAAGTTCAAATTATTTTTTCATATTGATTGAATTTGATTATTTAAAATTTAGTAAATACGTAAAATAAATCTAAATTTAATTGCAGCAATTGTTATGCATGTTATTTAAATTATATTGTGTAAAATCATATATATATCTGCTTTATATCACCCATTGATCATCCTGCTCTCTAAGACATTGGCACTGGCATCAGTCTTTAAAACAATATATATTGGTTGACTTCTACTGACCACCTGTGTTTGGATGACCAAAAGAGCATATTAATAGGTGTAAACAAGACCAAAATTCCTAATCGTTGTAAAAGTTCATGGCCATCCAATTCCTCATCTCCTCGGTTTCTTCATAAATCTCTTCAAAAAACTGCTACAGTGCAGTACCTAAAGTACTTTTTCACCTCCCAACTCAATTACCACTCTCCATTATCCACTTACTTGGAAACCCCAGGAAAAATTTGCCTTTGGGTGAATGCTGACCTCACATAGCACGACTCTGTGTGTGTCTGTGTCTGTGTCTGTGTGTGTGTGTGTGTGTGTGTGTGTGTGTGTGTGTGTGTGTGTGTGTGTGTGTGTGTGTGAGATCTGCAGGACCCTGAAGTGGAACTCGCTACTACAAACACTCCCAGCATGTGAACTAATTAATCTTCCCAATCACCAGCCTGTGGGCATCACGGCTGTTTTCATTCAAGCAGGTTATTTAAAGAAAAACAGAGGAGCGAGAGGGAAGGAAACGCCTGTCTAGACGCCAGCCCGGGCAAGCCGTACATTTTCCAGGGGCGCTCCAGCAACGTGTGCTATTTCTCTCGCGCTTCCCTTCCGTGTCACCCAGCCACCCCCTCTCCACCTTGAGCAGCCGCTACAGGTTCACAAAGTAAACACGCCAGGTGAATGAGAAATGATGGCAGCCCCTCAGCAAAACAGGTCTCCACGGACGAGCGGCTCTCTTTAACACGCCTTGTCGTCATCTGCTCATTCTCCAGCACAAAGACACACTTGGCTAATCAATCACCCGGGCAGCTCCACAGGTCTGCCTGGGAGGCAGTGCAGCGCTGGCTTACTGCACAGGCAAACACTCACTCTGTGATTTTGGGGTCAATGTTGCCGATCCAGAGCCGATGACCGTCCTGTGCCGAGCCACCTGACAGGATGGAGGCATTCTCCACAGTCTCTGCAGCAGACTGCATTAGGCTCCTGAGAAAAGACAGAGAGCTGTTTCAATGACGTTCAGGCAAGTATGTGCCTCAGGTATTTGATGTGTTTGAATAACTTTTTTCTATCTATCTATCTATCTATCTATCTATCTATCTATCTATCTATCTATCTATCTATCAATCAAAAGTTTCTATCAATCAATCTGTCCATCTGTGTGTCTATCTATATATCAATCAATCAATCAATACGTTTCTCTTGCTGTGTCTATCAATCAATCTGTCTATCTATCCGACTGTCTATCCATCTGAATGTGTCTATGTTTCTGACTGTCTAACCAACCAACCAAATGATTTATCTACCTAGCTGACTGTATCTAACTGACTATATATCTATCAGGCTGTCTATCTATCTAGCCATCTATTTGAGTATCTATCCATCTATCTATCTATCTATCTAGACAAAAGTATATATCACATAACAGATCACCTTTACATAACTGATCTGATTGATAGCCACACGTTTTATTATATAATACATTCTGTTATGAGAGTGTGATACATGCAGTAGAGTTATATCTTAGGCTCCTTAGTGTGATAATAATCACGACAATTACGTTAAATGCAGTATGAAAACGATAATAAAATCAACAATATTTTACAAATTATGTAATTCTGAAACAAGCACGTTTAGTATGCAAACACTGTCATATTATAGAAAAACTGTAACTGATAAATAACATTAACCTAGGCGAGAAATAATTAACTTTCCATATGAATGGTTGTTATGCTAACAACTAGCAAGCAATGTTAACAGATTACATACATTAGCAGAGCACTCACCCTTCTCTCGTGTCCCTCTCCTCTGCTCTTTAAACCTAAACTAAAGATACGGTGTACAAAATTTGGTGGCAATGCCTCAAAACCTAAAATTCATCTCGTATCTCTGCCACACGAACGAGCCAGACAAAACATTGAGTGTAGCCAGTTAGCTTAGCACTCATAACATCAACAACGGCGCCGGAGAGTGACGTTGACAGCCTGTTTTGATGACGCACAACACTCAAACGTGATGACATGTGTCCTTGAGCTGCCCATGTTGTCAAAAAGGGACTGTACTACAAGCCATGCCTGCTAAGACACATTTTTCTACATGAGGAAAGTGAGTACGTGTGAATCACACTTGTGTTGTTTATTACATTAGCGGGATTAACTTAATTTATTTGTGCTCGCTGTGTATGTTTATGTTTGTCTGTAATGTGTGGGTTTGATTTCTGTAACGTTACTCTTATGTAGCCTAGCAGCATGGCACTGCTCTCAGTCTCCGTCAGCTGACAGATGCTTGGAGTACATTTGTTATGTACTGCATTAGCACACTGTAGACTTGATTTGAGGTCAAATGAACAGCCTGTCTGTGCTGCAAAAAGCATGGAAAATTCGTGTTCCTTGTAAATTATTCCTTGGGTAATGCTTGGAAACATTGGTATTAATACCACAGGGTATAAATAAATGGAAGGCAAAGGAAAGCATGTGTTGTTATTGTTGTTTCAGAACAAAATATCCATATATCATTGGTTAAGGTGTTGTTATAGGTTGCCATGCTAAGATGATGAATTATTTCACTTTTTCACCAAATCGTGCTTCTGTTCTGCGTTTTCCTCTCATAAATGATGGATCATAAACTTATAACTGCTTACTTCTCATCACTGTATTGAATATACAATAATATTTAATTAGTTGTAGGTTTTAGATTAAAAAAAAAAAAGAAACTGGAAAATAACCTGAATGCACTGTGCAAGCATTTATATACATTAAAATAAAATCATTTAAAATGATTAAAAAATAGATTTATAATGAATATATATATATATATATATATATATATATATATATATATATATAATAACTGAACATGATTATTATTTTTGCAGCCACTCTCTATTTTAAGGCTGTTTAATTAAAGACATAGCTCTTATCATGTCATTTATTTATTTACCTCATTTTATTTATTTATTATTATTATTCATTTTATGTATTTATTCATCGTTTATAAATGTAATATTTAATAATAAAAATTAATTTATCCAAAAAGACATTAAAATACAATTCTTAAATAATGACTTGAATAAACATTTTGTATTATATATATATATATATATATATATATATATATATATATATATATATATATATATATATATATATATATATATATATATATATATATATATATATATATATATAATTTTTTTTTTTTTTTTTTTTACATTTCTGAATTAAAATTAATTTTGAACTTTTGGGACAAATACCATACTATATATTTTATGCAACAAATCTAAATTTATACTATATATTTTTGGCAAAAACTGTATTTCCAGGCTTTTTAATTAAAGGCATAGCTCACCTAAAAAGGAATATCGTGTCATTATTTATTTATTCATCCTCATATATTCATTAAACACATAAGAGAATTTTCACAGAATGTACACGCTGCTCTTTTCCATACAATTCTAATGAATGGTGAGCAAGGGTTGTTAAAGGAATAGTTCACCAAAAATAATTCTGTGATTCTCTGTGACTGGAATGGTGTGGATGTTTTTATCAGCTGTTTGGACTCACATTCTGACGGCACCCATTCACTACAGAGGATCCATTGGTGAGCAAGTGATTTAATGCTACATTTCTCCAAATCTGACTAAGAAACAAACTCATCTACATCTTGGATGGCTTGAGGGTGAGTACATTTTCAGCTGTTGTTAATTCTGTCAACACCCATCAATTACCATTCACTAAAGAGCAGCAGGAGCATTCTGCTAAACACCTCCTCTAATGTGTTCAACAGATGAAATGAAGGTGAATCAATAATGACATGCGATTTCTTTTTGGGTGAGTCATGCCTTGAATTAAAAAGCTTTGAAATACAGTTACTGCACAATGTCAATTGCGAGCAGTGGCTTAAACATCATGAAATGCAACCAATGGTTTATATTACTGCAATCAAACCGATGTGCAACACTGTCTCAGTTTTTACAGTAAGAACTTTAAAAGTTCACACTGTAAACATTTCTTTCATGAGGTGAGCTCACGCAATGAGGGTACGCCAACCGCTCTCATTCCTACCGGTATAAATCAAACGGCGGCGCACTGTAACCCACAGACCACCTGTGCAACAGTTTTTCTGCTTGACAGCCTCTCTAAAAACCACCATCACCTCTTTCTCCATCCACACCCCGTGGACCAAAACACCCGTGTCAGACAACTCCCATCTCCTAAGAACGACAAGAAGAGTCACGCTTTTCATTTTTTGATGCGTCTAACCAGAGCAGCTGCGGCTCCCATTGAAACTGCAACAAGCATCATCAAGGGCCGATAAAAATCACAGCTTGTGCGTGTTTGGGGAAAAGCTGTAGCGGCTGCTATTAGACCCGTGCCACAGAGTTATCTTTTATCACAGCAACTGTAAAAACACACGGCCAAAAACTTGTTTCAGTCTCTATCCTTTGGAGAAGCAGAAGCCAGGCTGTATTTTGACTAGCGGGATACCTCATGCTAGACAAAACAAAGAAGCAATGACAGAGGCGCAAGCAACCCATGAGCTGGCTTGTTCCAGAGCACCTGCAGAACAGCACTGTTGTTACGGTCCACGCTGATAAACAACCACCATTTGAAGATTTCTGCTACTAAGTGAATCGGCAGTGACACACACATTGCAGAACTCGGAGTCTCTGCTAATGAGCTGATGAGTTGAATCAGATGTGTTCGATTAAGGAGACATCCCAAATGTGCAGTGTTGGGGGACCTCCAGGACCAGGATTGAGGAGCGCTGCCCTAACCCCGAGTATTAAACTCTGCACTGTTTGTGCTACGGACATGAATGATACGTCAAATCGTGCGGCTTCAGGGGAGTTGTGCTATTACTTTTCTAAGCCATCAGATTACAGTTTTCACCTGGTGGACTATAAACAAGTTGGAAAAATGTATAAACTTACATTGAAGAAAAGTCCTGAGACATATCAAGGGACTAGAATATCATTGAAGGGGGTCCTTTCAGGGGGTGGACTCTTTTGACTTGAGCCAGAAAGAAACCACCCAGATAATCTTTAAAACCACCAAGATAATCAGGACACAATACAAGGATTGTTACACTTTACATTTATATATTACTTTTAATTTAAATATTTTAATAATTAAAAATGAATATTTTATGATAACAATTAATTAACACAATTAATTTTTTTTAAATATATTCCAAAATTTTAAAAACTTTTTGATGGGGGGGGGGGGGGGAAGAAAGAAAGAAAAAAAAAATTATTGTTTTAAAGTAATTTGGCATATGGCATGGATTATGTTACATATATAATATTTTACATTTTATATATTAATTTAATTTTATAACTTAAAAATGAATATTTTATGATGACAATTAACTAACACAACTAAAAAAACACAATTACAGTTTAATTAAAAACCCACAATTCATAAATACGATTACTTGAATAAAGCCTTTGTATGATACTTAAATTTTTTTATTTTTCTAATTAAAATTCATTTTTATGTTTTGGGATATTAAATCTATACCATAATTAAAAACTAACTTCTAAAGAATTTTTTTTTTCTCATCACCAAATCAAAGTAATGTGGTGCAACTAACATGCAGGGAAAACATAAAACAGGAAATGATATCACAGAGGACCACCTCAGACCCTCATAACTGTCCATCAAGTTCAATACGTCTTTTAAAATAATTTGTCATTTGACCTTTTATGACAATAAGATACTGAAATTAATAATTAAATAAAAATGTGTATTCAGTGTGTTCAAGGTGAAGGTGTTATGCACAGTAATAAATACAGTAAGTTCATTTCTGTGATCTTTGCACATGCATTTTAAAGATGTTTAAAAAAAAAAAGGTTCCTTTTCTTTACCTTGAACTCTCTTATTTGTCATTTGTCACCCACTTGTTCAGTTCAGTTTGACTCTATTGATGAAACTGATGGGTTTGCTTGTCTGTCTCTGTTATGGGTCTTTTTTAGATTTTAGAGACGCCCCCTGGTGGCAATATTGTGTTGTGGCTAATGTGTTTTACTCCTTTCTTTCTTTTTCTTTTTCTTATGGAGTATCTATATTTAATGTGAAGTTGCTCTACGTGTTTATCATCCTTGCATAAATAATTTTCTCCCAATTTCTTTAGTATCGTGACCACAGACATGGCATTGAGTCATCTTAACCACCTGCGACCAGTGCTGTGCAGATTTCTGCCCTCCGCTGTGAGGACCCCGCTGGTGACTAGTTCAAGAGTCCCCTCTCTGCCCCACGCGAGCTGTCCCGCGCTTCTGCCAAATTATGTCCGTCATTATGCCACAAAGAAGAGTAAAGGTGAGTGGAGCACGGCAGCTACTTATCCCTCACAGAACCACTACAAAGAACGTCCAGCATAGGGGTAGAAGTGATATTGTGTTTGTTTCCCATAGCAGTGCTTGTTTAGGTTCACTCAAGTGGGCTTTGAGCCCATATGAAGGGAGGAGAAATTCCCTCTTTCCCCGCCTGACCTCCAAATCCTGCTTTCATTTGTAATTGCTAAGACAATCAGCCAGCATGCTGGTCGCAGTCTTTCATTTCTATCTCCAGCTCTTCTTTTGAAGCCATCAGTGATGAAGACATTAATGTTTCTTTCTTCTTTGTTGCTTTTTATATGTTAGCAAAAGCAAAAGGGCAGACAGCTAAAGTGAACATCAATGCGGCATTGGTGGAGGATATTATCAGCCTGGAGGAGGTGAAGGAAGACATGGCTGCTGTCCTGACTACTCTGAAAGAAGATTTCAGCCGCAGCCTCAGCATTCGCACATCACCAGGTCAGGACCTTGCGAGACACTGACACGCAGGCAATCCTGTGCTTTTTAACCCGTAACTGTGACCAGTTAGCCCCCACTGGTGAATGTTACTACTACACCATCTGGCTGCTTCTTTGACCATTGGAAGCCATTCAAAAATATGTGAATATTCTAATGAAATACTTTTTTTTTTCCCAAGCTACATTTAACTCATAATATTTCAGTTTATTATAAAAGCTATATTATCAGTGTTCAGTTATTTTTGGAGAGCTCTTAAAAGCATTGAACTGGGATTGGCTAGACCTCACAGAATTTGAATTAGAATGACAGAAAGAGGAAGTGATGGAATTGCAGCTGATAATTCTACACAGGCACACAACAGAGGAATTACATAATTAATTTTGACCAGTTATGCCTATTTAGTCACTGATGTGTAGAATATATTTGTTTCTCAACAGATTTCTCTAAGTTTAAAAGTTCAATATTGTCAAAGCAGTAAATTTCCATCATATTTTTTTTTTCAAATAACTTTTATTTTAAAGTTTGAATTAGTTGATTATATAATTTATTATTCAAAAAATTTGAATTCATATTATAAATATTAAATACCTTATGTGTGATGTATGATCATGTGAATCACATTTATTGATAATTTATTTTAAAAAAAATATATTATAGTATGTATTATTATTCATTTCAGATATGACCGATACGATTAAATGGATGCACAAATCTTATCCTAAATTAAGACATTTTTAGCCTTTTGAGGACATTTACTATATTTTTCTATTTATTTAATGAGAATTCAGAATGTTTCATGTTTTTGCAAGACAAAAAATGCTGTAAAAATGACTGAATAATGAATTAGTTTTCATTAAATTAACAAAGGAATCTTTAATTATTTTAATGTTTTAATATACCACATTTCCATTAAGCCTTCCTTGATTTTTGAGTAACAAAGTGAACAAACAATTGAATCAGAATTAAGAAATCACAGAAATAAATGTGACTTCTGAAGCCATAAGAAGCTTTATTCACTCAAAAGCTAGGATCACATTCTCATATGTACTCAAGTATTGTATATACCTTGTGCATCATATTCAATTACAAGACACAAGATCCAGTGCTTTTTGGTGTCAATGATTTCAACCTTGATGTGCCACGTGGTCTACATCAGTGCTCTTAAGCTTCATTCCTGGAGGGCCAGTGTCCTGTAGACTTTAATTTAACCCACCTATCTGTTATTTGTAAGCAACTCACCACACCTTTATGAGCTTGTTCGGATGTGTTTGGTTAGGGTTAAAACTGAACTTAGCAGGTCGTTGGCCCTCCAGAACTGGACTTTAAGAGCCCTGATCTACATTATCAATGTCACTGAGGTTACACAAGGCTAGAAGAGCATTGTGTTGCTTCGTCCTCCCATGAGGATCAATGCACGACGATCCACCTTTGCACGATCTGGCCGTGACCATTGTTCCAAAAGGTGGGGTCACCCTGTTTGCGATCCTACTTCCTGAAGCACATCCAGGTCAACCCCGTTCACTCTAGCCCAATCCCAAAAGACCCAACAGTTGGGCATTTGGGACTTGTGGTTGTGGAGTCCGTGTTCTTTCCTTTGACCTCTTGACCTTGCCAGTCCTTCCCTGCCTGCTCCTTGATCCAGCTTGGTTCCTTGGAGCAGATATGGAAGGTCGGTGAGATAGCAAAATGAAATGATGTTCTTTTAAGCAAATGACGGAATCATCTGGATTTAGTTAAGCAGCAAGTTTATTATGAAGGACAGGAGAATCACCTTGGCCGAGGGAACGAGGTTGCGTAGTGCAGGATTAATGTGGTGACCCGGTGTCTGGGCACACAACATGAGGATTACGGCTTGTCGGTCTGTCATCTATAGGATAGACCGCTTACACTTGGATCTCCACAAATATACCTTCTCTTGTTCCAGATAAATCTGCCGTCAGAGGACATCGCTTCACAGAGACATTTGTATTTTTCCAAACACCTCATCGGTTTAGTGTTTCCAACAAAAGGCTCAAACAGCCATCATATTGGTGGTTCTTCTGCAAGCAAGTAAACTTAAAATTGAGCCAGTGTTGCTTCTGAATATTGACTAACCTTCAGGTTTTTCAAACGGAGAGGGCAACAGGTGGTACCATGACCAAGAAGAACCCATTTGGCTAATAGCTTCCCTGTTAAACTTCAAGGTTTTTTAGTGGAGGAAACGGCAATATGTTTCATGGAAGCGTTAGCAGATGTGAAGGCTTCCAGGTAGCACACATACAATCTGAGGTGGGATCTTGGCCCAATTTGAGATGGAGGTTTGGGCAAAGTCCCATATGCACTGTTCAACCCCTTAGAGATTGGACAGAAGCTGAAGTATGATCGTCTTAGATGTTACTGTTCAACTGAGTGGCAAAGTGGTGCATATATGGAGAATTTGAAGTTCTTGAGTGTCTTCTTTGGTCAAAAAGGCACATGCAGGTTCTGAAAGATCAAAGTGCTGCGCAGTGTGTCTCAGCTGTTCTCCAGTCTTTTAGAAGTGTGGGATAAAGTAAGGTAAGACTGGGGACAAAGGGCGGGAGACAGAAACATTTCTGTGTGAGGTAAGGCAGATGAGGGAAGGAGACATGCTGGAGAAATGCTCTGGTTTTCTGTCTGGAGAGAAAGGAATGGGTGCTTTCATCCCTCAAGGAAAGCGAGACATGTCGTCACAACAGACATCGAAAAGTGCCTCTTCTTTTGCAACCTTTCATTTTTTTTTAGACTGGTTGGGAAAGGATACATAATGCAGGCAAGCGTCTAGTTGACAGACAGTGAAGGTAGTTATTGCATTGTTTTTCTTGAAGGGATAGTTCACCCAGCCTTACATAATTCCAAACCTGACATTCATTCTTCGGTGGAATTTAAAAAAATGCCTCTGTTTTTTTTGTACATACAATAGTATACAGTGTTGTTTTGGGCCCTAATGACTATCATTGTATGAACAAAACTGTCTGAAAATTCTTGAGTTCAGAAACATTCTTTTTTGGTTCATGCATTTCCTGAGAATGGAGCCCACGACCTTGGTGTTGCTATTGCCTTTACTCTTTGAGTTTCAGCAACAATGCGCAACATCTTGTCAGTTGCTTACTTTACATTTTTGTCGCAACTCACTGGGTAGCTTTCATTGGTCCAGTATCCCATGGCTAATAACTAATAAATATTCTGCATGATGACTGTATTTTAGATCTCGTAATCCTACCTCATCCCTAAACTTAACATCTACCTATTAATATTCAAATTCTGAGTATGGGTCACCATACTTGGCTGTATGTCACTTCACTTTCACTTTCACTTTTTTTTTCACTTAATAAGCAGCAAATTATGAGTTTATCGAGGGGGAAAAGTAGTAGTTAATAGTTAGGTGAGAATTGGTCCCAAACTACAGTGTGACCAAATTTTCCTATAATGTCTAATAAGAAGGAGGTGTTATGAAACTGTATGACGTTTTAACTGGTGTATTGCATGTTTATTGCTATGGGGTTTTTTTTCTATTTTAATTGGCAAATGGTTGAAATTGTGGAGAAATGCACTGGTTAACAAAGGATTGTGTTCTTGTGTTCTCAGGTGCACTGGACCACATTACAGTCACCACAAAGGATGGCAAATTTCCACTCAACCAGCTGGGCCAGATATCCATGAAGTCTCCTCAGCTACTTGTGGTCAACATGACTGGCTTCCCAGAGGTACAGAACCAAACTACAGATGGCTTCCTAGCAGAACGTCTCAGTTCATACTGCTGCATGTAATGTCAAGCGCACACACACCAAAAACACACTGATTCTCCTACTGAAACCTGAGTGTGATGGACTCTTTCCAGCCTGGTTTCAGAGAAATTGATTGATTGTTGGGGGAAGCCCTTTGTTCTTGGAGAACGATTGAAACGTAGGCCAAGACTCTGTGGTTAGCTGTCAGGCCAGGAAATGACCGCAAAGTGGCCTCTGGAACTTAGACCTGAGTTAATGTGTGATATCTCTCTCTCTTTTTGGTGTCTTTCTGCCTCTCTACACGTTATGAGTCGGTGTCTTTCTGCTTTTCCTCTCCTCCTTCTCCCGTCACTACACTCTCACCATTGATATATATGAGTTCTTTCTGCCTGATGTTCAGATAACCCTAATGAGATTAATGCTCTCACTTCTTGGCCTATGTCCACGCAATACCAAAGGCTCTGGTTTCCTGGTGGCTCTAAAACCCACCAATCTACCTTCGTCATCCATCCTGGGAGACTTCAAGCCAAAGATTGCATGTATGTAAGGGATAATGTACAGTCAGCCAGTCATTATTGCAAAATAAACCTTGATAGGATGATCAAAACCAAAGCACAGGGGTTTTGCATCACCCTGAAGGTGATACATGGTTGCTTGTAGCTTTGGCTTAAAGCTTCTGTTAAGAAAAATAGTCCATTACAACATATCAGTGGATCAATAACACTCCAATAATATTACAATGTTAATTTATTATATTACATATTATATTGTATTTTATTTCATTCAGGGATGCACATAAGTGGTGTGTAGCTGTGCATGCACGACCAAAATAAAACATGCACTGGGTAAATAAATTCAGACCAC
This sequence comes from Acrossocheilus fasciatus, assembly GCA_036784905.1. Classification (NCBI taxonomy): domain Eukaryota; kingdom Metazoa; phylum Chordata; class Actinopteri; order Cypriniformes; family Cyprinidae; genus Acrossocheilus; species Acrossocheilus fasciatus. The sequence goes on along the minus strand of CM071947.1, from coordinate 19,458,525 downwards.
TCATTTGCATACCGACATGGTTGACAGCTGTTAATGCACAGTCACCGTTCTATATATACTAACTATAATACTGTATAAGATTTCCATTCAAACTGGAGCATAAATCTATACTATGCGCTGCCGGTTTCACGGCAAGTCTCAAAATTATGAAATTTCATTTACTTTTGCACTTCAGTCAGCAGCGCATATACTTACTTGCCAGCAACCCGCCATAATAAAAGCTTGCTGATTTTAGATTTGAAAATGCTACAAATTTATATGATATTATAAAAAACTTTTTTTTTTTTTAAAAATGAAAATGTAAGTATTAGCATTGTATTTCTATGTGAACTATAAAATAATTGTATTTTTATTTAATACTAACTTTTTATTTTAAAATAATACTATTGTCACACTTTGTTTTGTTTATTATTTTATTAATATTTAATGGGTCGCACTATGTGCGGTGTGAGCACCAAAACAAATATCCAGGTGTTCTCATGAGAACCAGATGGAAAAACTTATGTGCATCCCTGATTATATTATATATGCTGCCATGGACAGCAGTGAAATATACAGATAAGAAGTCATTATACAAAAAACATTTAACAGCTGAATGCCGTAACTGTCCAATCAGAATCAAGCATTACAGAGAGCCATGTAATGAATAGAGAAGTATTACCTATAATTTTAACAGCTGGGGTGGCACGTTATGTTATTGATCTAACAATTAACCATTTGCAAATGGGTTTGCCTTTCTATTCATCACAACATAATACTAAAAACCCTGCATAGTTTTAAAGGGTCAGTTTTTATGCTCAGATGACCGTAATATCATATGCGGCCGTTTAGGGTGTCAGGAAAAACTGGCCATTACCTAACAGGCCTGCAAAAAACAACACAGAGGTGACTGGCCCGGGCCGAAAGCAAACAGCTTCATGATTGTTCTAATCCATTACACACTCTCTGAGAAGAGGCTGTTGTTTTCCAGTCATTCATTAAAGGGCCAGAGAAGGTGCAGCCTTGTTGAGAAACCCCAGTGGCTGTTGTGTGTTGTGGTGCAGAGAGCAGTCATTAGCTTTCGCTCTCCGTGTGCCTGTGTGGTATCCAGGATCATTAAGAAAGTGAGGGTTTTTTTTAGCCCACAGTTTCTCAAGCTGACTTTGAACCCTCTTCTCTTTTTAATCACAAGTACAGAGGGCTACAGGGTTTTTTCCCCCCGCTTACTAACCAGAACAATACTGGTTTTACCGTAAAATTATGAACCACTAGGAAGTAATGATGGATGACGATCAGAGAGAAATCGCATGCACACAATGCCTGTAAGTGAGTCAGACCTCACAAGAAATGCATATTAACATTAGAGGAATGTGCGTACAGTGCATGCGTGTATACTTTTTGGCCTGTTTCTTCTTGTTTGGTGAATGAGTTATTTGTATTGTTATAATAATTTCATAGTTCCATTTATTAATTCGTACAACAAAATTCTGTGGTGAATATGTATCTTTATTTACACACTGTCATATGAATAACCAGTCAATAAATAGACATACACAGTGTCTACAGAACCAAACTCGACAGGTAGTTAATGACGTATTTAAACGCGTATCAGAGTTGTGTCTGCTCTATATGTAAAATCGCAGGGCATGTTTTGACTCATTAGTGTTGCCAGATCTTCCTAGAAAAAAACAACAAATAAGAAGAATCCCATAATAACTCCAATCCAAATCAAATCAAATTAGCCACATGGCAAAACATCGCAACATGCCTGCCTGGAGCGCCTTCTGCGAAGTAGCCTTTGGATACCAAACATGAGAGACACCTGGCATGGTGTCAATCATTACAATTTCAAGAGTGAGTTCTGTTCCATACAAACACAGAACCATAATTTAGGGGATTCAGTTTTGTTGTTTAACGCAATAATAGGCATATACAGTATATATTGTGCAGTATGCACTAGTATTCCAGTCCAAACAGACTAAATCCACTATGATGTATACACACTAGACTGCCTGCACACAAGTTCAGAGTGTAATCTCAGGCTAGTCTGGCCACAGGAGTTGTAATAGGTTATGAGGTGAACAGGCAGAAACCCCCGACACAGGGTCACTGTGGGTCATCGCCCTGCACTGAAACCTCTCAGCTCCGTCCCACGGGATCAGGCGCTGACAGCGCCCTGCGGCGCTTCCTACACCACACACTCCACCCCTCTGCCCCGCTCTCTGGAGCTCCATCATGGGGAGATGCTGCCCAGCTCCTTCTGGATCAAAGGGCCCAGGGTCGGGGTACTCCACTGATCTGGAAGGGGGTGGTCTAGTGAGATATGAGGGCTGGAGAGATGCAAAGGGTGTGTGAAGGTTTGCAGCAGGTACTGCAAGCCCAGCTGGCTGTCATTAACTCTGATGTGTGTGTGTGTTTGTGCGATGTGTCCTCAGGCCATGGCAACCGTCACCCGTGCCTTACAAGAGAGCAGCATGGGACTCAACCCGGAGGTGGAGGGCACCATCATCAGGGTGCCTGTTCCCAAGTGAGTGTTTTACCGCCCAGGGCCTGAATCCCCATGACCACTCTCACCTTTCCTTTTAACAGCACTTTCTACAAGCTTTGTTTGCTTTCACTCCAGTTCCTGTCTTTCTGTCTCATTCTTATCCTGTTTGTCTGTGCAATGCTAATGTCTCTTTAATGTGTTTTTAGCTTGCTAAGACATGCATCATCACTGCTTTAGGACATTTTGGTTTCAGAGGGATTTTGGGCCCTTTCTTAAGTTAAGACTGGAGTTAAGAAAATTAAGACTTTCTAAGTCTTAAGACTGGCGACCACCTAGACCAGCTGAAAACCTGCTGGGCTGGGAGACCAGCTTAGGCTGGTTTTAACTTTTTCAGCAGGTTGAAGGAGCACGTCTTTTCACTAGGGGTAATAAACAATCACCCTAGGAACAATGCAGAACTGGGCTGTCACTAATGATTATTTTGGTAATCGTAGGGTGACCATACGGTCATTTTTACAGGACGCGTCCTTACCAGGATTACTATATTGCTGTATATAAACAAGTGCATATATAAACTGTTTGCACTTTGCAGATCGATCGTTGTATGACATTCACGAGAGCCATAGAGAGCAGAGCAGATGGCTCCTTATGCATTCAAATCACTCTTGCGGTACTTTGGTGTCATACAATGATCGGTGCGCAGTGACGCTTCAAGTCGAACAAACGAACAAGTCACCTTTATTTATATAGTGCCTTTAACAATACAGATTGTGTCAAAGCAGCTTTACAACATTAAATAGGAAAATAGTGTCAATAATGCAAAAGGACAATGGTAAACACTCAATTTTCAGTTAAAGGCAGTTCATCATTGAATTCAGTGATGTCATCTTCCAGCTCAGTTCAGTTTAAATGGTATCTGTGCAATCAAGTCAACGATGTCGCTGGAAATGAAGTGTCCCCAACTAAGCAAGCCAGAGGTGACAAAAACTCCATCGGTGACAGAATGGAGAAAAAAAAACCTTGGGAGAAACCAGGCTCAGTCTTCAATCAGCAGCACTAAACCCGGAAGCGCATATACTTACTGGCCGGGCAACCAGCCAAAATAAAAGCCTACTGATTTTAAGGTTGAAAATGATGAAAATTCATATAGAAAAGTAGTAAATATTAGCATTTTATGTTTACTATAAAATAATTGTATTTAATACTCCCTTTTTCTTTCAAAATAGTTTTATCACACTTTATTATTTTGTTTATTATTTTATTTAAAAAAACTAACTAAATAATGTGCAATAATATTATCACTATTATTAATTTATTTTTTATAGTTAATATTTAATATTTAATGGGTCACACTATGTGCAGTGTGAGGACCAAACCAAATCTCCAGGTTCTCTTATGAGAACCAGGCTGAAAAACATATATGTGCACCCCTGGATATAATCCTTGTTTAATATTGACTAAACATTTCATTCAAATGTTCACTTAATCTTTAATATTTGGCCGTTTCTTTATAATAGAAATGCTACGGCACTGGCATTTCTTGAACAAGAACATGTGGACATCAAAACATGCAAACACAGAGCGAGGGTTTAAACTTTTATTTTGAAGTCGCAATGAACAGTTTACATATTGAGAAAGATAATGATGTATTCTCCTTTGTTGGCACAGGTTTATAATTGATTTACCTTATAGATCTGATAGAATGGTGCACATTGATCCCAGATGAACATTATAATAAACCCAAATCCAAATCAACAATATGCAGAGATGGAGTTTGAGACGCTCCACACATGTAAATGATAACTGTTTGTGTGGAGCAGCATTTACTGTGAACAGAGCTGCTCTGAGATGCACGTAACCTACACACATAAACTGCATATTAAACTCGCAGCGCTTATATGTATTTAATTGAATCACAGCCTTTGTGAATTCACAATAGCATTCCAGTCGGTCAGACTGGAGTGAGACCATCTCTCAAGCTGACCAGATCATCCTTGCGTCTTTTGACCAATCAGAATCAAGATATGGCCATCCTCTTCTTTTCCATGGACAACTTTTCAAGGTACATCAACCCTTCGCAAAGACCTGCCCCCCTTAGTTACTGTTGCTATGTCCAACAAGCCATGCCGCTTTCATACATATGTTCTCACGCAGTGAAAAATACATCGTGGAGCAAAGAGGAAACTGACAACATGCTGACAGACAAGACAGAGCACGTTACTTTTAGTATGAAACAAAGTTTCCGCTTTAAAAAGAAAGAGCATTCAAACAATAAATACCGTTTTGCGGCTCTTTAATGTGTCGTGACAGATCTCTGTAGCGCCTCAGTTCAAGCGGCACGTTAACCGAACATCTCTTCATTTGACCATCTCAAAAATAAACTATATTGCATCCCAAATGACGCAGTATACACTATGCACTTAGCGCTTAAGTAAATCATGTATGTGTACTCAACCATGTAGTGTATGAATTATAATAGGTTATTTTGTCATTAATAAATGGAGTCTGATAGCCCCTACTCCTCCACAACGCAATTAAAGCTGCGACAGTTGAGTGCATGAAGTGTTCAATATTCCACAGTCCGCCATCTAAATGATAGGGAATCTACATATGTATCTTGTACCTGCATGAATGGTCATGTGATATGCGTTTTCGGTTGTGCGGTGTAGATGGAGATCACTTCTAAAATGCAGTGAAAATGCCAGTGTAGATGAGGATCGTTTTCATTTTAAAACTAAAACGCACTAGTGTAAACAGGGCCTTGGTATCAACTGTGCCAGCTACATAGCTGGACCTTAGCAACCACCCAGAACACACTATCAACCGCATAACCATCCCAAAGCAACCATTTAGAACACCCTAGCAACTGCATAGTGACTCCCTAGGAACCACCTAGATCACTTAATCTAAACACCATAGGAACACCTTGGAAACCACTCATAATACATAGCATAACATACCAACTGCATGCTTTTCTTAATGTTTGTTTTTATCTCAATCCAGTCATATCCTGTTCTTTTTCATATGATAGAGGCTATATATATATTTTCAGACTTGCTCTGGGAAAACTCGCCTGTTGTGTTAGTGTTTAAGATGGCTTTGTATTGTAATTTTTCATGTTCCCTTCTGTTCTCCGTACACTCTCTTTTATATATGACACAAAGAAGCAAACGCAGCGGTCTTGAACCTCTGAGCGCCGCTGCTCTTCCCTGCCAAGCCAAAGAGTCTCACCGCACGGCCTTCTTTCTACTAACCACAAAACTGTTTGATTACGAGGCCGCGTTGCAGCTCCAGCTCCAGCAGCAGGTGCTCGTCTGGCAGCGTGTTCGGAGGGGCCGAACGTCTCGCCCGTAATCAGTGCAGCCTCCTCGCATGCATTTGCATTTCTAAAGAGAGCGGGAGGCTTGATTGGCTCCGAATCAGTAATTATGAACATTGTTTGCAGTAAACAGACACTACTCTTGGACTGTTTGCAAATGGCTGGCAGCAAAATGCCAATTATAAGATGGGGAAACTTCTACACCTACAGCAGAATTTGGGCGAGAACAACAGTTTGTTGATTGTCAAACTTTTTGTTTTATTTTCAAAGACCATGCTTATAGCTATTTCTGGCTTGCAGCCGTATCATAAACACAGATTGTCTGTCATAATATCAAAGTGTAAATAACAGTCTGGACTGTCAGATTTGTTTTTAATGTAGTAACTCATCCTCTAAATGTCATTTGGTCTAAAAATATTAATCAGCACAACTGATCTTCAGTGATTATTATGATCTAAAATGAGTTAACCGTGTATTTGACGTGCAGGGTGACGCGCGAACACAGGGAGAATCTGGTGAAACTGGCGAAGCAGTTCAGTAACAAGGCCAAGGATTCGTTGAGGAAAGTACGAGCCAACGCCGTCACACGAGTGAAGAAGTCCAAAGAGGGCGTCTCTGAAGATACCATTCACTTGTTAGAAAAACAGGTGACACAAATGAGGATGAACTAAGAAATGAATAAATATTAATTATACATTTTTATTTTATTAATATCAGTAGTGGTAGTAATAATTATAATAATAATAAATATTAATACTTGTTTATTAATAATAAATTCATTTACGTTATTATTAGCAGTGGTAGTAGTAGTATTAATAATAATAATAATAAATAATTATATATTTTAAATATTATTATTATTATTATTCATTTAAATTTATTAAAACAACAATAATAATACTACAGTATTAATACTTATTTCATTATTAATGAATTAATGTATTATTAATTCACATTAGTAATTAATGTATTATTAATTCACATTAGTCACATTAGTATTATTCACATTAGTAGCAGTAGCTGTAATTTTAATAATTATTATTACCTATATTTTTAATTATTGTTTTATTAATATTTTTTTAAGTAGTAGCAGTAGTAGTAATAATAATAACTAATAATAATTCTTATAAAAATACATTATTAATAATTATTTTATTAATGAATTAATGTATATTATTATCGTTAGTAGTTGTAGTAGTACTAGTAGTAATTTTAGTAATTATTATTACCTGTTTAATTATTGATTTATTAATAAATATTAATTTCAGAGTAGTAGTAGTAGTAGTAATAATAATAATTTATTTCATGTCAGTACTATTAAATTAATGTACATTAATAGTAAATTATTATAAATAATATTTTAATTGCTGTTTTATTTATTTTAATTGGGACGTTTTAGTAATAGTAGTATTAAATATATTAATATAAATAATTACAAATATTAATACTAGTCTTTATTAATAAATGAATATAGATTATTACTAGTGCTTTTAGTAGTTCCAGTAGTGTTGATAAAATAATGATTAAAATGTTATTAAAAATTGTTGTTCTATTAATAAATAGCCAATAATTAGCAGCTAGTAGTAGTACTGATGCTGATCATTTTTTTATTATTACTAATAAATATAATTTAGCATTAGTACTAGTAGTAATAATAATAAATATTAAAAAAACTAAATTATAATTATTGTTGTTTTATAATAAATAAACCAACCAACCAATAAATACCCACAAGGTATTTTTTTGCAGTCACACAAATATGTATTTGTGTAAATATTGTACGGTATTTTTTGTATAACTAGTAACCATATACATTTGTTTTGTCTTGTGTTCTCCAATATCACCAGATTCAACAAATGGCAGACGCTTACGTGGCAGACATTGACAAACAGCTGGCCACTAAAACCAAGGAGTTACTCGGATGACAGCAAGGCCTTCCAGACTTTCACAATGCCCCCGACCCGTTTGTCTCGCTATCATCAGGTCAAAGGCAGTCAGCCGTTCTTGTGACTGGAACAAAAATCCCCCAAACAGAAAACAGTTAATGATCGTGGTGATGGAAGCGGCGAAGGTGGCGTTTAGGATGGTGTTTGGGTGTTTTTCTCGTGCATAAACAAATGTTGGCGTGGCACGCCAGTGGTTTATGGTGCTTCTTGTGTTCACATCTCCAAACAAACAAACGCAGGACAAATGAAGTTTTAATGTGATTTGGGGTACTCCTCCTAATCAAAGCGATGCCACAAACGTGGTGTTTATGTAAAAGGCACCGCACTGAATGTAAACGCTGTGGTCTTTACAGGAGGCTGAAAGTCACACAGGATGGAGAATGAGAGCACAAAACAACATGCTGCCAACATTTGTTTCGCATTCACAATATCGGCCTAAAAATAGTCATTATTTTAATCTATATGATCAGATCTAGCAATGTAAACTGAATAAAACGCATCAGTTATTGTCCTGGTGCTGTAGTCCGTGTGTGTGTGCGTGCGTGCGTGCTTCGCCTTTTGAATCATATTTCCACATCCGCTGTTCTTTGTTTATTACTGTTGAAACTTAATGCCCAAGATTATTCTAGAATGGCAATGTGAAATAATATATCTTCTTCTACCACAACATTTCTGAATTCTCAGTGCTGAATACTGATTCTTATTGGTTGATGAATGTTCCAAGGTTTTCCGGCTACTCTCTTTAAAATAAAAGGGGATTTTCACAGAAAGTGCTATAGAATAACCATTTTAGGTTTCCTGAATAACTTTTCAGTGAACAGTAACCATTTGTAACTAAAACTTTTTATCAAAACAACCATTTTTCCTGAGTGTAAAGAACATTTTAATCATCTGAAGAACCTTTTGTCACTATAAAGAACATTTTATGCGATGAAAAGGTTCTACACTTTTAAAAATTAAGGTTCTTTATTGGCATCAATGGTTCCATTTAGAACATTTAACATCCATAGAAATTTTCCTGTGCACTTTATAGTGGAAAAAAGTTTCTTTGAGATTATTTAAATGTTATTTAACCACAGGTTATTTTAGGAACGGTTTACTGAAAGGTTCTTTGGGGGAACCAGAAATGGTTCTTCTTTTGCAACACTGCACAAAGCCTCATTTGGAACCATAGATGCCAATAAAAATAATTTATTTTTCATTCAGGCTTCATATGACTAGTTGCAGGGTTAAAAAACCATTAAGATCTGATAAAAATGGCAAATAATTTCAGCAGCTGGACAAAGGTGAATGGGGTGAATGCTTAGCCAAAAATGGCAATAACTTGACTAGTCAACAGGAACTTGGGCTGTTTCTAATCTGTTGCATATAAAAGAGACAAAAATGTTATAAAAAAAAAAAAAAGAAGAGTTTGCGATAAATATAAATGATAACTTGATTCTGGGGCCATTGAAATTTTTTAAATGAAAACACAGCTTTGTGGTTGCATTATCGCCTCCTGATTGCGAAATATTTTATTAATACAACATTCCGTCTTCAGTTTTTCCATCCATGTCCAACAGTATTTCTCGGCAGTAACCGAAAAGCATTGTCTCTAATGGATGAAAACGTGGGGTCACTAAATAAACAAAAGTTTAGAGGAGCTAGTTCGCAGACAGAGGAAATGGGCAGGTTTCCCCCGGTCCATATGTCAGCAATTTGGGGGCATTGTATACCTTGGCCTGAGAGAGAGGCTCATGATCGATGGAGGGGTGAAAATCCCGAGTCGCTGGCTCCGCACGCTGCCCCGAAAATTGCTTTCAGCTGATAGCTTCATTTCACTTGACATTTATCAAGTGGATTACTGTGTGTTTCTCTGTTTACCGCTACCATGATGGAGAGGATTGCGATAGCAGCGGGGAGACCAAATGTTTTTCCTTCTGTGTCGCTGGAAATATATACATGTAAATTAGCTCTGTAAACTCTTGAATTGACAGTAAACTCGCATCGCAGAAATATATACGCTGCGTTACGTGGACCGTCACCTCTTGACCCGTGTCGGAACGGAGTCAGTGCGCGCGCAAAATCAAAACGATACATCTGCTATTAACCGAGGCAAGTGTCCAGCGGCATTTTCTGTCTTGCCGTGCAAAAACGCACGGAAATCGTCCGTATTTCCCCCCTAGTTTGCATGTAAATGAGTTAGGACTGCACTGCATTATTCATCCTCTCAGTCTTGTGACAATGCTAGAACACTGATGTGCTGGTTAGGTGGGAATATGAGCACTTTACAGACAACGGGGTCTCCAGCGAAGGAGCAGAGCGGTGCTATTATACTTTCCCTGTCCGCGTACGCTGATTACGGTCCACGCACGCATCCGTACGCGGAGATAGTTACCGGGGGCCTCGAGAGCGCGTTTAATCACTTCAGTGGCACCGAATTGGCTCCCGCACGCTCGACGCGTCCTCGCCTGAAGTGCGCGAGCCACCCCGACCGCCTCATCAAGAATCCAATCAGTTTAAGCGCGAGATGCACTTCGCTGGAGATGAAAAGAGATTTTCCGTTGGGATGTCGGTGCCATAAGGGCATGATCACTGCATATGCAAAGTGGAAGGGAAATTAGCACGGATTCTCTTCCCTCTGATAGTCATGCATATATCAGGGGAGCGTGTAAGGAGTTCAAAACGAAGCCTTTTCTGCCAAATGCATTATTCATTCTTGATCTCGGGTCAATCTGAGCGCTTTTTAAAGAATTACACAACTTAATATGTGGCTTGCTTGTGAACTGCATTGTAATGCAGGCATGATGATAGCCTGCGTGAATGCGCGGTTAGATTTAACCGCCGCGTGCTCATGTCACTTCACACTTGAATTGGACTTTGAGCTCGCTGCTGTTATTCGATATCAGCCTAACAAACTTTTCCTCCCTGATCATTTATTATACTGCCTGTGAGAAACACAGAATCGAAATCCCTCCTTCTTTTTTAATTGCAAATTCTTTTTTTTCTGCAGTTGTCTGTACATTCATGGAATCTTTCAAGGTTCTTTGTAATGGAAATTAAAATGTTATTTACACTAAGAAAAACAATGGTTCTTTTAAGAACTGTTCTCTGGGGAACCAGGTTGTTTCGAAGGCAAAAAAAAAAAAAACCTTCTGGAACCTTTATTTTTAAGAGTGTTCATGGAACTTTTAACATTTCAAGAACCTTTAACAACCATGGAACCTTTTCATTGCACAAAAGGTTCTTTAGATTATTAAAATGTTCTTCACACTAAGAAAAACAATGGTTATTTTAAGAACTGTTCACAGAAAGGGTCTTTGGGGAACCAAAAATCATTCTTCTATGGAATCGCTGCTAGATATACTGTACATATTTTAAGATATTTCAAAATTTATACTTCTTGTATGCAGAAATGTGACCCTGGACCACAAAACCAGTCTTAAGTCGCAGGGGTATATTTGTAGCAAAAGCCAAAAATACATTGTATGGGTCAAAATTACCCATTTTTCTTTTATGCCAAAAAATCATTAGGATATTAAGTAAAGATCATGTTCCATGAATATATTTTGTAAATGTCCTACTGTAAATACATCAAAACAACTTAATTTTTGATTAGTAATATGCATTGCTAAGAACTTCATTTGGACAACTTTAAAAGTGATTTTCCTCAATATTTAGATTTTTTTGCACCCTCAGATTCCAGATTTTCAGATAGTTGTAGCCAAATATTGTCCTATCCTAACAAACCATACATCAATGGAAAGCTTATTTATTCAGCTTTCAGATGATCTATAAATCTCAATTTGAAAAAAAAATTGACCCTTATGGGTCACAAATGTGGTTGGCAGTTTATTTCTTGCATCTGTTGAAAGTCCCAGTGACATTATTTGACATTATTTTACTCAGTTTTCTTTCCTTGTGTTTACATATTTCCTAATGAAATTTGGAAGTTGAGACAGGACAGACTGATGAACTTATCCCTTAAAAAATGTCTCTATAATAATAATAAAAATAGACAGTAGCCACAGCTTTGAACTATGATTTGCTCAGTTCAGGTTGTATTAGAGAAATTAAAAGGAGGGATATGCTCATTTTGGGGCCATTTGATTGGACAAAATGAGAGATCAATCTGTGTTTTCCATGAAGTGGAAATATGGACTTTTTAATATATTAAATAATATACAAGAGTCAACATTTGAAGTGGATCAAAAAAGTTCATCAAAGTTGTCCTATATGACAAGAATGCATTTTGGTTTTAGGACAACTTTGTTAAAAGGTTTTGATCCACTTCAAATGTTGACTAGTGAAGCTTTATATATTGTTTAATCACATTAGTTACTTTTTATGGAAAGTATGCATTACATTACTTTTGTGTTAGCCTACTTTTTGTCACCTATGCTGGGCTTGCTTATTAATTTTTAATAACAAAAAAAAATTGTTGTCAACTGTAAAGGCCCTTTCACACCAAAAGTGAAATGAATAAACCTCAGGCTGATCAAGTGCCTCCTCATTTATTCATGAGGAAGTGGGGACAGGACAGGAGAGCTGTCAGTGAATAAATGGGAAACAAAGCAAATTGCATTTGAAAAAGTAACTTGTAAGTAAATTTGGTAACACTTTATTTCTATAGTCCACTTTAGACATTCTACTGACAGTAAGTAACTTTGCAACAACATGTCAACTAGCAGTCGTTAGAGTATTAGTAGACTGTCTGCTTAATATCTCCTAACACTTTTTGATGGGTCCACAACATACAACATTCAGACTATGAGAAACTTTGCAAGTAGCCTGTCAACTTATTCTACTAACCCTAAACCTACCCTACTGAGAGTTAGTAGACATGTAGTTGCAAATTAATGAGAATTAGTTGACATGTAGTTACAAAGTTACTTATAGTTAGTAGAATGTCTAAAGTGGACTATCGAAATAAAGCGTAACCGTAAATTTCTTGAAAATGTAAACGTAATGCGTTACTTTACTTTAAAAAAAGTAATCTGATTACGTAACTCGCGTTACTTGTAATGTGTTACCCCCAACAGTTGAGTACAATGACACAAACTGTAAAAAGGTCCTAGTTCGTGAAGAATATTCGGAACTTGCAATTTTTGTCAACTTTTTTTCTTTCGGAAAGACGATTTCATCAGCCAACAATCGGTATGTTGTTAAACAACAGCACAATCCATTGAACGCGCTTACTTTAGCTTCATTTTCATTCCTGTCATAAATTAAATATGGCGCAAACCTGACTAAGGTCTATTCTAGTTGGGATTTTAGTCTGTGGAAATAGTTTCCTTCCGGTTGCCCTCCATCCAACCTGAACGACCTAAACCTGCGCTATATGTGCAATTACATCCCGGCCCAGGGTGCGCTCATTAGATGAATCCTATTGAACAGAAACGTCTTTGAGTTTGAAGTGGTTAAACTGTCATTTCAAATCGTCTGGACCTTGTGATTACCGGCACGGGAGGAATTATATATTTAGCTTTAAGTCCGTAGCGATTTCCTGCCCCTGTCTTGATCCTAAGTGACTGGAGCTCTAGATACCCCCATCTCCACGGAGTCTCGATATCCCCGCGGGAGGACTGTAATCAACGGCTCAAAGCACGGAGAGACGCGAGATGAGGCGAGTGGGGGTCACGGCATAGGCCTACATGCGCACATGCACAAAACTGTCTGTGCTAAGCGCGTATTATTCATAAGTCTTTACTGCACAAACGAGAAAGGAGGCACCTGCCATGCAAGTTAGTTAAAGGGACACGCGACTGGGGTGAGAGGCCTCTCGCTGAGCTCGTGATCACTAGTGACAGTGCCGCTAATGCTGAGGGGAATGAAAGTGGACTGTAGTTTTGTGTCGCGAACAGATTTAAAGATTGGTAGTGGTGTGACCGCTGTCTGAGGTCACCAAGATCTCTCAGCCGGTAGCATCTAAATATACACTTTACTTCAGGAATTTGAGGTGGTTGGAGTCTCACACACATTGACTAAACATAAAGGTTCCAAAAAGGGGTTTTCGAACGATTTTTGTTCCGAAAAGAACCTTTCAGTGAATTGGGGCCGGTTGCATAAACGGTAAAAAAGTTAGTCATCTAATTTTTTGTTCCGTCGAGACTGGTCATAACTTTTTTAATTCGGTTATGAAAAAGGCCGATTTGTGTTATTTGTATTGGAAAAGTAAGACTGATTACCCCTTAGCAACTGCAAGTGGGTCAAACTAGTTCTTAAGACACAGTCTTAACATGGCGGCTAAGTTTATGCAACTGGCCCCAGTTCTTAGAACTTTTTTTATTGTCTCAATCTGAAGAACATTTTAGTAATCTAAAGACACTTTTATCCACTGGGAAGGTTTCGTGGACATTAAAGGTGCTTCACTGAACCATTGATGCCAATAAAGAACCTATATTTTTAGTGGCATAAAGTCTGGTCAACTTTGTAGTGCATTAAGTGACATTGTATTTTGTTTTTATGTCCTTCAGAGGAGGTTCATCTGAAATGACACCAGGATAATAGGCCAGCACAGAAAGAAAAAAAAAAGGCAGTCATTTTTGTGTGGAAGAAATCGGCGCAAATCAGGAAAGATCTTTATATATATATCAAGTGTATAACATGTGCCAAGTTCTTAGTAAATCTAGCCTCTTTTTTTGAATAAATCCAAAATTATTGATTCATCAATGACTAAAAATATCATGTGGTCCAACAATCAAGTAGAAAGTAATACCATATTTTCCTTACACTGTGAGTGTACACATCTTAATCGTTATTAAAAAAAAAAAAAAAAGATTTTGTATGTTTTTAAAGGAATTTTTATTTTTTTAATATCATGAATGATTAATTCTTTATTATTAATACATGTTAAGGAATCACATCATGACATTTTAAAAATGGAAATAACTTTGTCTATGCATAAAAAATCTAATTATGTGATATTTTAGGTGATTTATTGATCTTGACAGACAGTCATAATAAGGGTCTGCTTGGTCCTCTCCATGATCATTTCCTGTTTTTATGCTTTTTTTTTCTTTACATGTTGCTGGACCACATGACTGATTTTTTTGTTTTTGAATTCTAGTTAAAAATACTTCAAGTTTGTCTTCATTGTGATATCAGGATGGTTGTATCACAGTTATAAAATTTTGATACATGCTCTTTACAGATACAAGTCTTTTAACATGTATTTTTAGATAAATTAATGAATAGGACAAACAATTCCATATGTTAATTAGTCATAATGCGAAATTAGTCATAGGCTAATGCCCCCCCAGAGTTCAGTGTCATCAGAGAGCAGACTCATGATGCCTTACAGAACCCCTCTTATCAAAGGCTAAGTCACAAAGAAGAAGGATTAATGCATCTGAGTCCAATACATGATAAGCTTCATTAAAAAGAATTGTCTTTTCGAGGGAAAATGCACGGAGTGGACAGGAAGTCTACTAATCTGTAACCTGATGCGCAAGGAAGGAAGGACTCAGGAACCAGCCTTCAGAGCTTTCACCAATCATATTCATCACAGAACCCAGTCCAGCCTCATTAGACCACAGCGCTGCACTTAACTAAACATCTTTTCCATAAAATAAATGCTTCCAGGTTACCCTCCGAGCAGGTCGTGCTCGCATCTGATCTCAATTACCGCCGTGCAGCGGTCGAGGCCCGAGCCCAGCCAATGGCGCAGTGTTGGACCTCTGAATTCACCGGCTGAACGCGTCAACTGTGGCGTACATATGTCCTGTATGTCACATTAAACAATGGGGGCTGGGGGTCTTATTGAATAATTGGTTCCTCATGGGTTCTTTCTTGAGGAATATTAATTACGAGATGATTAAAACCTTTTTGGGGTCTTTGGGTGAGCGTTGTGAGGGGAAGTGAGGCCTAGTGCAGCGACGGTGCACCGTTTGATGGGTTTAACTGTCATTTTGGGAGGAGATCGGACGTTTGGTTTGTAGCTGAAGAGGAGGCATTTCTCGTAGAGGGTAGAGAATTTCATGTGGATTGAGGTTTTGGCAGTGTTTCCTAAATTATTAGAGTCTTTCAGCATCTAATTTTTCTTACGGTCGCTGGAAATGAAGAAAAGAAAAGAACAACTAAGAGCTGCACTGCATGTGCTTTCAGCTGGCACAGGAAAAAATACTTGTTTTCTCTCAAACAGGACGCCAAAATACCAAAAAAAAAAAAAAAGCGGAAAGAGTTTGTTTGTCTATGTCTCCTGTGGTCCTTGGATCCTTAAAGATGCATATCAATCTCTCGTCTTTTTAGTCTCGCTGTGGTTAGTCTTAAAAGCAGCAAAGGCTTCATTTTAATGTGTTTGTTATGAAGGAGAATGAATACGCAATTGTAGCCTCCTGATTTAGGCAAGACTCCACCATGTGGCGACAGACAGAACAACAGCCTCTCGGCTAGTCATCTGTTATCATTTTTATAGGATTTGAGCAATTTTAGTATTTTGTTCTGAAGCAAAGACGACTAAATAATGTTTTGGGGGTCTGTATTCAACAACTTTCTTTTTTTCTAAATTTGCTTACATTAGAGTTCATACACTTTAATGGCATGATTAACAGTAGGTACAGTACATCGGACTCACTTTGTACTCAACTGAATATTTTTTTAGGATATACAGTAGGTTAATAAAGAAAAAACAACACAGTTAATTTAAAACACGATACAGTAGTGTGCCATAAAAAGCAACCTGCTATTAAACGGCATATCGTAGACTTTTTTAGATACAATTAAATCGTATAACACTTTTGAAACCTAAAACAATACATTAAGCAGCAAAAAAAAAGTACTTTAAAAAAAACATTTAGGCATGAGATATTGTAATTAATACATTTAAAACAATGTTAATTTTATTATTATATTTTAAAATGATTTTACATTTATTCCAGTAAATGTATAACATTTAAAACATGTCAACTTGCTCCTGACAACAACAAAAAATAATAATAATAATTTGTGTTGTCCTGAGAATACAGGTCAGCCTTCACTTAAAATCTATTCCATAATTATAGTTGTTGATTGTCTGAATGTCTGCTAGTGTAGTTTTATTGTTTTCATTATAACCCAGCTTTAGCAAAAATCTGAGTTTTCAAAGAGGAATTTAGTTTTATACATTTTTAATGGAAAAATATAATTTTTTTGAATACATTTCTGCCCATATTTACACAAATTGTCAAATAATAATAGCATTATGGAAAGTATAGTAAAAGTTTGGTTGATGTATGTATGTTTGGTAGAAGTCTTATGTGCAAAAATGCTGAAAAAAGTTTGATTCATATGCATTTCAGTATGCATACATTCAGCAGATAAAATAAAATTTTATGAACATTAAAAAAAATGATATCAGAGCATGTTAAAAAAATATATATATATTTGAGTTTGAGTAAATGGTTTTGCCAGCGGCCTACCTTTTTAGTATAAACAATACAATATGAATAGAAATACATTTTTTAAAAAGACTTTTGTCATATGTTCCAAACACTAAAACACTCAACTCTAAAAATCCAAAATCTGATATCTAATTTAATATACGTTTGTTTTTGTTTTTTTATCTCAAATGTGCTTACTTTCCAGAATGAAATTTTATATGTCATATTTCATAAATGGAAGTAATTGATTCTGGATTTGCCTCGGCTACAGGGCACAATCTTCAGCGAGCACCAAGCTCTTCTGGGCTCTCTGGGACAGACTTGGTATCCCACAGTGTTCTGGATCAATCTGCACTTAAGACGTTATTCTGGCTTGGATCCTTCAACCCACAATTTCCTCGAGGGTGCTGCACTGGAGATTAGACTATAGATAAAAGAGGACTGGTGTTTTACATACACTCAGCTGTCCTCTCCTGAAATTGAAATATTAATGTATCTACAGCAGTGGTGTGGAGAACAGGTGATTTAGCGAGGCTGTAAACCTCAACAGCTCTTGACGAATGAGAGCTGAATCAGTGAAGCTAGACTTTCATCAAGCTCTTTGCTTTTCACACTATATCCGTTTCTCGTTTCTCAGAAATTTCCACGAGGTCGGGGCTTTCGAAAAATAAAGCTCAGTTTGTATTTTGCACAGTAATGACCAGCAGAGGGAGACAGCAGACAGTGTTAGAACCATGTCCCAAACTAAAATCACAATATATTTTTGTAATAACTGTAAACATCTGATCATTTTTTTTAAACTAGATTTTCTTTAGACAAGATTTTTGTTAATGTCAGGTTGAGGTTAGATGTCTAATATAAGCTGTTTTGAATGTTTACATTTATGCATTTGACAGATGTTTTTATCCAAAGTAACCTTCACTGCATTCAAGGCAATTATTTTAATTATTAGTATTATTTCAAAAAGATAAAAGTCATTTTAAAAATACATATAAAAATAATAAATTCAATTCAACACCCTCCACTATTTACATTTTTGATATTTCATGAATTCTTTTGTTTTTCATAATTATTTATATTTTTAACATTTATTACTATTTATTTTTCTGAAAAGCCATTAAATAGCCTAAATTAAATACACTAAAAAAATTGATTTACTTTGAATTTTTTTTTTAATTTTCCACTCAGAAATTGCTAGTAAATTTCATAAAAGAATTACAAAAAAAAAAAAAAAAAAATTTTGAAAAATATTTTTTTACATTGTACAATTTGAATGTAATTAATATTTGTACATTGTGCAAGATTAACTTTAATGTTTCAAAAAATGTATTCTTCTCAAATGAGTGTCAATAAACAGAGGCTTCCCGTTGTGACAACTTACCCCGTACAGTATGCCAACATAGTTAACATGTTTAATGAACTATATTCTTTTTCCTGATCAATCACTGCAACGATTCAATATCTTTTTTGTAGCAGAGACTGCAGAAATACATTGTTTGGACACTGTTATGTTCCAGCAGTCAGCAGTACTTTTATGCAAGCATGTCATTTCCTGTGTATATTCCTTATTTACGTGTGAATGTGAATTGAGTTGTGCTCCACATAAATACTATAACAGTGTTTGTTAAGAACTCATTTTTATTACTCCCTCATATTTTTCCATGACGTCAAAGTGATTTTTGTAACCCCACTATCAGATACTTCACTCTCATGTCTGTGTTTTGTCCTGAAGTAAGGATGCAGATGGAACCTGTGGGTAACCTGTTGCTGTTTGTTCTGTATGGGACGGTCATATGGTCGGTGGTCTCCATCTATCTTCTCATCTGTGTCTACTTGCTCTGCACTTTACGCTGTAGGATTCAAAAAGAGGAGAATCACATTGAAAACAACGACTTTGGAGCTCATCTTATAATGAGCTTGTAATTTGCTTACATCTGTCTCTGCTGAGAATTGTTCTTGTAAAGATCACAGAGTTGGCTACCGATTGTGCTTTTTTCTTATGACTGATCATTTAAAACTGATATCTTTCTTTCCTCTGGTTTTATATATTTAGAATGACTTCCACAACTTCATTGAACAGGAAAGGACTAGTTAAATGCATTCTTTGTATAGTTAAATATGAGTAAAATAGAGTTTCTTCATACTGTTATTACTTTTCAGGAAAAGATACTGTATATAAATGTTTGTTTCTTCCCACTAAGATCTAAGACTTCATTAAAATAATGTACTCATCAAACAGGAACGTTCAGTTAGCTCATATAAACATATTTATATTTTAATTTTATGATTGTGCTAACAGCCGCCGGTCCTGGCAAAAGACCCAAAGTTAATATTACAATCAATCAACTTTCTTATTTGCACAGGAAATTATGAAGTGTTGTTTGATTTTAGTTAGGGTCACTTTCCGGATATGAGGTTTCTTGCTCATTTTGGCATCAATATGCTCCCACGACTCATTAAACTTGTGTGTAGCCATGTAAAATATGGCCTTCATATGTCACAAACTACAGTCCATTGAGACCAGGTCTAATGATCTGGACTTCACAGAAGTGTTTGTTCTGGGAACATGAGCTTTTCTTTCTGAAAACATGTATTTATTTATAATAGTTGGAAAAGAATTTTAAAAAATAAATATTTGCTGAAGGGAAATGAAACTTTATTTTCTACTACTTTTGTAATAATAATAACAACAACAAATTTCAAGCAGTTTATGATGTTGAAAATATAATTTACAAGCTAAATATATATATATATATATATATATATATATATATATATATATATATATATATATATATATATATATATATATATATATATATTTGTATTTTAAAATACGCAAATGCAAAATAGAAGCCATGAATAATGTGAAATATTTGGCCCCCACTGCACATTTATCACATAGGCTTTGTGATTTGTGGCTCTCAGTTGTGGCCACTTTGTAAAACTGGCGTGATACACGAGCTCATGATCTCATTTTGATCTCATATCCTCTGGTGTGTTTGGGTGTTGTCCACAGACACAGAGACCCGTGAAAGGTGTGGCTTATAGTGGACGGAGACGCTTTAGCAACGGTAAAGTTGAAAGTTTTGTTCCTTTGTCTATAGAAACCAGTGTTAAAGCCAGTCGCGCACTTACCAAAATAGTCGAGTTTGATGGTTTGTTTGTTACGATGTGTGTTGCCAAGTATTCATCTGTAAATGACGCCAGATTTTCACGTTATGTTGGGTTTGCTCTCAGCGAGCACATAGTGATGTTAGCGGATTTTGTCATGCTCGCATATGAAATCGCATCAAGAATAAACTTTGCAATGTGACATGTAATCGGGAATTTATGTTTAATATAACTAACTAATATCTGGTTACAGAACTGAAACCCACTCACAACAGCAGGGATGTCTAATGTATGGGTCAGTACGGCTGTTTATTTCATTTTTACTTGAGCCATTTCAGGAAAAAGTGACTCTACGTTTACATTTCTTGCTCTGAAAGTGATATTTACTGAAGATTATCATTTTTCAGGAGACTTTTCTATTTTCTGTTTTCAGGATGATTTGGATCTTCTCTTGGACTCCCCCTCCTCTTTGACTGTAAATGTAAGATTGTGATTGTATACTGTTATACATTTCATATACTAAGCTAAACAGGTTTGTATCAACATGATTCATGTTTTACTAAGTCAACAGTACGTGGCACCATTAAGGAGAAGCCGGGCTTTAATCCAGGCGAGGATGCCGCCGCTTTAAGGAAAGCTATGGAAGGCATTGGTTAGTCACTTACCTGGGTGTGGACTTTTAGTGAACTTACACTGCACACATCCAGCTGAGATGTTGAAATCCTGTTGCTTTCTGTTTGCTGACTGTTGGCCTTATGTCACAATGAGGAACTTTGTGTTTGCGTTTGTAATTCCTCAGGCACTACTGAAAAGACTCTTATTGACATTCTGACTCAAAGAAGCAATGCCCAGCGCCAGCTGATCTGTAAAGCGTATCAGGACGCCACTGGGAAGGTAAAACACCAATATTGAACAAACTGTTGAAAGTTGTGTGAATATTTTTTTTTTTTTAAACATGCGTATGTTTTTCATCTCTCAGACTCTTTGCGATGACTTGGAAGGTGATACACACGGACAGTTTGAGGATATTTTGGTGGCCCTGGTCACTCCTCCTGCTAAGTTTGACTGTCAAGAGTTCATACGGGCTATAAAAGTACACAATGCATTTTCTTTTTGACTGCTAATAGTTTAGATGTCTTTATTTGGAATTTACCCAAGATTATGTCAATGAAGTTGTTAACGGACTGAGTTTGATCACAGGGTGCTGGTACAAACGAAAGCGTTTTGATAGAGCTGTTTGCATCGCGCTCCAACCATCAAATCAAGGCTATGTGTGATGCATATTTGGCTGGTTTGTATTTTTTAACGTTATTTTTTTTTTTTTTTTTACAATATTCTGTGGTTCTTTGACACTGGATCTCATTTAAATGTTGTCTATTTTCCAGAAACCGGAAGAGCTCTAATTCACGACCTGAAATCTGAGGTGTCAGGGGACTTTGAAAAGTCCTTGTTGATCCTCGCTGAGGTTCAGTCAAATCAGATTTTTTGGTCCTGCATCATATTTAAATTCATTCAAATAAGTGACACAGCTGTCTCACTTACAATTTGTTTGTCTTTCTAACTAAAAGGGCAAGAGGAATGAAAGTACCAATGTTGACGTGGCAAAAGCTAAAGAGGATGCCAAGGTGAAGTGAAAACACTTTTGCTGATGTTTTATCAGGCGTATACATAAGTACAACCAAACTCCGCTAAGAATGAAATAAAAAAAACAATATTCACCCACATACCACATAAGTTATTCTGCCCATGCACGCCTGTGTAATGAAAAGTCTTTCATTATTTATTCACCCTCATGTTGTTCCAAACCTGTATGAGTTTCTTTATGTCATGATAACTCATGTAAGTGATAATGTTAATGTGTTTGGTCTTCGTGGAATACATCTGCTCTGCTGCTGTACTGAGACTTGCTACTGCCAATACATCCACAGATATGTAGGATGTAGGAAATACTGCTGCTTCACATATGTGACCCTGGACCACAAAACCAGTCTTAAGTCGCTGGGGTATATTTGTTGCAATAGCCAAAAATACATTGTTTGGGTCAAAATTGTCGATTTTTCTTTTATGCCAAAAATTATTAGGATATTAAGTAAAGATCATGTTCCATGAAGATATTTTGTACATTTCTTACCGTAAATGTATCAAAACTTAATTTTTGATTAGTAATATGCAATGCTAAGAACTTCATTTGGACAACTTTAAAGGCGATTTTCTCAATATTTAGATTTTTTTGCACCCTCAGATTACAGATTTTCAAATAGTTGTATCTCGGCCAAATATTGTCCAATCATAACAAACCATACATCAATGGAAAGCTTAGTCAGCTTTCAGATGACGTATAAATCTCAATTTCGAAAAAACTGACACTTAAGACTGGTTTTGTCGTCCAGGTTCACATATATGAAATGACCCCATAGCAGATCTACACAGGTGGAGCTGGGGAAGGTGGAGGGTTCTGAGGAGCACTGCAACTGCTACAGCAAACACTGGCCAAGTATTTAAATGTTGAGCAGTAAGCTCATTGGCTGCTGATGTGACAGAAACCATTTAGTAGCGCCATGTGAATAATGATTATGTCAGTTAGAACCTTTTCAGCCTGTGCCATCTAGAGTTTCATAACAGTTCTTCTGCAGAACATGAAAGAAGATCCCATTATACTTTTGTTAATTCAGTTGAAATCAGTGGGAACCAAAACGGTTTGGTTGCCAACATTCTTCAAAACATCATCTTCTATTTTTCCCACTGTGCAGATCTTGTACGAGGCTGGAGAGAAAAAGTGGGGAACAGACGAGAGCAAGTTTATCGACATCCTCTGCCACAGGAGCGTTCCTCAGCTCAGACAAAGTACACCTTCTGGCTTAGTTTCATATCCCTCGTTTTATATACTATTTTGTAATAATTCTGAACGAACTGTAAACTAAATGTGACAGAGTCATACATAAGAACTGTAGTTTTAAAACCAGTGTTCCTGTGTGTGAAATGTTGTTTTGTCTCTCAGCTCTGGTTGAGTATAAGAGTCTGAGCGGAAAGACCCTTCAGGAAAGCATTGAACGAGAGATGTCTGGAAGACTAGAGGAGATTCTGGTGGCTATAGGTGATTATAAAGGGCTTTTTATAATCTGGAGTTTAAGGCACTTACTATTCCTCATAAAATGCATGAGTATTTTCAGTTTATGTTTTCAGTTTTGTTTAATTGTATTTTATTGTTTCGTACTTTTATTTTGTTCTTGTAAAATCGAATTGAAAATGTCTCTGCTTTAGTGAAATGTGTGAAGAGCGTCCCAGCATACCTTGCGGAGCGTCTGTATAAAAGCATGAAGGTTAGAACTGTATTTCTGTATTTAGTTCCCCTATTCTGTCACATTACAAAAAATGATGTACAGTGAAACAAGATTCTGCAACGCTTCTATAAGCAAACTATTTTTTGGAGCAAGAAACATCTGTACTTTTTTTCAGGGTGCTGGTACCACTGAATCTACCTTAACTAGAATCCTAGTGAGCCGTTCAGAGGTCGACCTGCAGGACGTCAAGGCAGAATATAAGAAGCTCTTTGGCACTTCTTTATACTCTGACATTGAGGTAAGGAGCATTCATTGAGAACTTGTACACTGTACATAACACTGAAAAAATATGCTGTAGAAACATTCACCAGTGCCAGTGCAAGTAAACATTGAAATTACATGTGAAATTTTGAAGTAGAAGGACTAAAATAGTATTTTCTTGTAAAAACATTCTCCGTAAACTTCAAAAAAACTAGAGTAAGAGAGTAAGTCTAGAATGTCTTTGTCTAAAATCCTTTCCTGC
The DNA here is from genome assembly GCA_036784905.1 of Acrossocheilus fasciatus. Classification (NCBI taxonomy): domain Eukaryota; kingdom Metazoa; phylum Chordata; class Actinopteri; order Cypriniformes; family Cyprinidae; genus Acrossocheilus; species Acrossocheilus fasciatus. Next base: position 19,434,537 of record CM071947.1, on the reverse strand, counting down.
TCCTATTCATGTGATTGTAACAAGACCCTGTTCCATTTTCGTACGTACACCTTCAGTAATATCGGAACGGCTCTGGTTAAAGTGTGAGGTAGGCGGTAACTTTGACCAGTGTCTGATAAGGATTTGCAGATGAAATGATTGACATCCTCAGTGGGCGGGCTGGTGATTAGCCCCGCCCTGTAGGGCCTTGTTGTGTGTGTTCTCTTGGCTAATGCTGCATTCAAGTCATGTGTTTATCTTCATATTTTCAAACTGAATGCACATGATGCCACTATAATGTTGTGATTACCAGAGGGAGACGAGATTTTCGTTAACCGAGTTGAGGCGTGTCAGTGGAAAAAAACATGATTAGGATAATTGTATCGGTCGTAATTATGTTTTAATTGTGTTGATTTGTTTACATTTACATTTATTCATTTGGCAGATGCTTTCATCCAAAGCGACTTGCAGTTGGATTAATTTTGTGCACTGTTAATGAAGAGTAATTATAAAGCTTTGTTATAAAGGGTTTGTGTAACTAAACGTTTACCATCATCCACTGTGGCTGCGCAAGAATTGTAAAATGCATAGAAAAGCATGAGTTGCACATCCTTTCCTTTTCAGTTTGCTTGAAAGCGTCCCATCTTTGTCAAAAAGTGAAAAAGCGAGAATTAAATATGAAATTGTCAAGCAAGTCCATTATTTTCTGACCAAAATCGCTTGTAGTCAGGACTATGACTTCTGAACACGCACAGTAGGCTTCTCAAGGCAGCATTTGACTGATGCATTTTGAAGGGGTTCATAAATTGAATTAGTTAATTCAATTGACTGCATGACAACATCCAAAGTCATACCGATTTCTCTGAGGTTCAGCGTAAAACCAAATGTGAAAACATGTGAGTTTAACATTGTACTGCAGCATGTGTGCCTCTACATACTCTCTGTTAGACCATCAAACACGCTTTGCACTGCGACCTGACATCCCCATTGTAATCACAAATCTGCTGTTTCCTTTCCATACTTTGCTGTTCCTACTTTACTACGAAGTTGCTTTTGCCCTCCAGTCTCTTCATTTTTGCCACACTAAAACCAGTGCTTTTAGCAAAGATCATAAATATATTTCTAAATGATAGATAAATAAAGATTGTAAACATATAGCAAGTGCAGTATGAGGTTAAATGTCAGTAGTCACATTAATAATGTCCTTTTTATATCTTTATTGTAGTCTGAAACCTCAGGGGATTTTCGTCAAACCCTGCTGAAGATCTGTGGTGAAGATGGGAAATGAATGTATCCGCCGCCAAAGAATACATCACAGCTGAAGGGCTATAATGTGAAAGAATGTCCAAATATAACTTTATTACAATTAAAACACTGTCAATAAATCAGAAGAGCTTTATGAAATGTATTAATCACTAACTTGATTGTTTATAATCATAGATAACTTGTATACTTGGTTTCATAGTAACCCTAATATAACAAAATATTTTTAGTATCAGAAAATGCATTTTAATTAGTTAAAAAAATAAATGTTACACGCTATGTCTACATAATGAATGAATAGCTAACAGTTACTGAAGAATAAACTTTTTTTTTTTCTATGACATTTTGCCTTTTTAAGATGGTCTTCAATGTGTAGTTTTGTCCCTGATCCAGCAGGTGACAGTGAAGTACATGTATTTGATACCAAAGGGGTCAACTATTAAAATCTCAGTGGGACAAGCATTTAAGAGACTGCTCATTTTGCCTTGTCACTCACTCATAAGTACATATAAAAACAGAATTAGGATGACATTTGGTCATAATTCAGCTGCTGAAATTAGACTTTCATCCTCATTTGGAGATTATTAATATCTAATCCCCCCAGACAATGCAGATTGTCATGAGAAAGTGATGTTTGCAGATGCTGCTAAAGCCAACAAAAGATTCTTAGCTTCTTTCACCAGTAAAGAAACCACTGATAAGACTTGAAACAGGTTTTAATTTGCTGTGGAGCATCTGTGAGGTCAACGACAGATTGTTAAATGATTTGAGGCACAGAAATATGATTTTGTGGGAAAGTCATTCTCTTGAGATATTGCTTGCATCAGTGCTGATATTACACTTGGAGATAAAGCGAGACACAGTATTACGAGCAGTAAAGAAATGTTTATGCAATGAAAACTGATTTTGCATACAGTAAATTGGGTTTTTATTGAAATTCATCCGACAGCATGTCCAAATTAAGCATGTGTACAAACAGTCTGCAGAAGTGACTCACAGATTTTTTTTTAATTACTGTTCATAATATACAGCTGTTATTAAGTAAAAGAAAACCTGACCTCTAAACCACATTCTCTCTTTTCAATTAGTCTTCAGTACAAGAAAAGAACAATGCCCTGGAAAATCCCTAATGCCACTAGAGTAGAACAAAACACTCGGATTAAAACAGATTTCAGTATGATTAAAGATAATTCAGCTCTTTTATTATGCCAAAACTCCATGTATGATGGTATCATTAAGGGATTAAAGACCGGCCATGACACAAGGTCAACTTTCACATGGCATACATAACATTGATTGTCCTGAAGGATTACGATATTGAAATAATAACTCACGAACAAAAGTTGTAAAATACAGTATACTGAATTGTGATATTCAGCTCTACGGTGCGAAATCGGATTCGTTCTTTTGTTAGGTGAATTAATTTCACTTACGAACCGTTTTTATACTTTTTAACATAATTCTGAAATTTTACAAATGAAGCGTACTGAAAATGTTTAAGACTTATTTTTGTATATGACCTTATTTTTTCAACGCTGAAGTAAGCCGTTTTCTGTGAATGTGCGAGACTTCCGGTTTATTAGCCGCTTGAGGGAAATAACGAGAACAATAATAAAGTGCAGTAAACGGTATGTTTGTGCTACAAACCAGTGTGTTCATAATTAAGACAATACATTAAAATAACATGGTAAGCCACACCAGTTTGCGATATCAAGCAGCAAAACAAACAGTTTTGTACACAATACACACGAGGTACAAACCAGATTTTATTCAGTTTCACAATTCAGATAGATATTCATTCAGTTTACAGGCAGTTTATATCATATCAAATAAAGAAAATTAAACTACCAACAGACGTTTAAAAAAGATGAGATGGAGAAAGTATAACACCAAAGGTTTTGTAGCGGCCGCCTCGATATATGTTCATATTCATAATCAATTCAGTGCAAGTATAGTGATTTGACCCATTGTTCACAAAAAGTACTGAAGTAATGCTTTCTTGGTCATCTGAATGCCCAATTTTCAGTGCTGCTTTATACATGAACTCAAATGTGTTTAATACATCAACTCCTTTTACAAGCATTAAAAAAACAACAAAATTACAGTATTACCCTCTACCATAGAATCCATCAGTCACAGAACAGTGATAGTTAAGAGCATTTCAATCAAGGACATTCCAGAAAAGTGAGGCAACATATTATCAGCATGTATAGTTTCATAACCCCAATGATACTATGGGAAAAAGGCTCAATGGAAAACAAGATACATGAAGTAACATACAAAGACACTTGATATCCAGCAGAGAATATGTATGAAACATTTGTTCAGGCAGAGGAACTCAACTGATTGCACGTAACCCTACAGCAGGGTGTTCAAAGGCAAATGAGAGGTAAAGTTGCATTGTTTGATTCTATTAGCACAACTTAAAATAATGCCAAACAAAAACCAAATGAATCTGTTGAACATAAATGGCTCAGGTGATTTTATAACAGTGTTTAACCATGACTGCTGTAGTCCGTGCAGGGCTGATTGTGTCTGTACTTCATGATGTAGATAGCGGTTTGGTGCCACCAGTAGAACATGACCACCACCAGCACATGCCAGAGCTGATGACTGGCTCCAAGATAGTTCAACTGGCCTGTGAGGACAGACATAAAAAGGTGGGTAAATATTTGTTTTGACAATGTATCAATGTGACTTTTATAATAATAATTCATTACATTTATATAGCGCTTTTTCTAGGCACTCAAAGCGCTTTACATTGTGAGGGGGGTCTCCTCATCCACCACCAGTGTGCAGCATCCACCTAGAGATGATACGAAGGCAGCCATAGTGCGCCAGAACGCCCACCACACACCAGCTTACTGGTGGAGAGGGGACAGAGTGATGAAGCCAATCAGTACATATGGGGATTGTTAGGAGGCCATGATGGTCAGAGGCCAATGGGCAAATTTGCCCAGGATGCCGAGGTCACACCTCTGCTCCTTTTTCGAAAGACAACCTGGGATTTTTAATGACCACAGAGAGTCAGGACCTTGGTTTAACGTCTCATCCGAAGAACGGATTCTTGACTAATTTGGTCAATTCGATTAGATTATTTCAATATGATTCATTGAAAAAAAAAAAAAAAAAAAAAAAGCACAACATGTAACCAGAATTAGATTGGTGATCTGGATTTGATAGTTATTAACAACTTAAAATCTAACATCAGTATTTAAAGAGGGGTTTTTTTTTTCCAAATATGTGGTAAAAAGAAGGGTAAAATATTTTTTTTTGATTAAAGGAATACTTGTATTCCCTCTCATGCCATCCAAGATGTAGTTGAGTTTCTTTCTTCATCAGAACAGATTTGGAGAAATTTAGCATTACATCACTTGCTCACCAATGGATCCTCTGCAGTGAATGGGTGCCGTCAGAATGAGAGTCCAAACAGCTGATAAAAACATCACAATAATCCACACGACACCAATCCATCAGTTAACGTCTTGTGAAGTGAAATGCTGTGTGTTTGTAAGAAACAAATCCATCATTAAGATGTTTTTAACTTCAAATCGTTGCTTCTGGCTAAAAGTCCTCTATCCATAATATTGCATCTGAATCAGGAGAGAAATATGCAGCTAAAATGCTTTGATGATTGATTTGTTTCTTACAAATGCAGCTTTTCACTTCACAAGATGTTAATTGGATGTTAAAGGCACAATACGTAAACCACTAGAACAGTGTTTTATATTTTGCGGACTTGTGTACTTACATTATCCCAAATGTTTCAAAGAATGTTTAAATCCAGAGAAATAGCAATTTTCAATAGTGGCTCGTCCCTGGTCAACGTGTCGCCTGCCAAAGACATCATACACCCTCGATTTTCGGTTTTGTTGGAAACATGGAAACACCAAAGACACTTTAATATGTTTGCGTTTTATTAGACAGGTGACGACCGCCCAGAGTAGCATTATAACAGAACTTTCAAATGTATCTAGTATGATAAAACAGCGCTTCTTTACAGCACATACACATGACCAGAAGGAGCAGAAGCGGTCGACTGTGGCATAATAAATGCTCCGCTGCTTTCGAGCCATGTGTCACGCTCGTTCAGTGGCCTCGTTTCACTTAGATGGCTTTCAGCCTTACCCTGCTTCATATTACAGAGTTAATAAATATTTAATACATTAGCTCATCCATGAACATGATTTCTGCCCGAGGCCCGTCGGACTGCATCAGCTGTGGGGATGAAGATGACAACTCCCATGATTCCACACTCAGTCACGGCGTCATCAAACTACGCCTTTGTTTGTTTTGAATATGCGCCTTCTAGCAGCGAAACTTACATATAGTGCCTTAAAGACTGGAGTGGTGTGGATTACTGTGATGTTTTTATCAGTTGTTTGGACTCTTATTCTGACTGTACCCATTCACAGCAGAGGATCCATTTGTGATCGAATAATGTAATACAAAATCTTTTCACATGAAGAAACAAACTCATCTACATCTTGGATGGTCTGACATTTTAATTTTGGAGTGAACTATTCCTTTAATAAAATAGGCTACAGTAATTTAGTATAGAAAACATCACCTGGAAAGTATCGTTCTGGAATTTTACTGACGTAGAAAAGGAATGCTGAGGCGGCAATCAAATACATGATCATGACTCGAGGAAAAAACACCTGCAAAGAGATGAAGTGATCAATATTAATAGTACCACAACTCTCGCTGGTAGAAGTGATATATTGCTATTTCCCTCCTCACAGTGTCTCAATGCAAATATATCACCTTTACGATTTCAGAGTCAAATCCTCCGTTGAGCCAGACCCAGTGGCAGGCTGGGATGATGCCGTATCCAGCCACTGAGCAGAACATGACAGAGCGCAGTTTCTTCCACTGCTGTGTGAGGTAGAGCGGATGAATCTGAGCCGCAAACACAGCCAGGATGAAAGCCAGCACCGTCAGCAGGTACACCTGCCTCCAAAACTGAAACAAACATCATGGAGTAATGATCAGCTTTGCATCACAGGATTATATTACATTTCAAAATACTTTCAAATATAAAACAGCTGTTTTAAATAGTAATAATATTTCACAATACTACAGTTTTACTGTATTTTTGATCAGATAAATGCAGGCCCATAAAATCCATCCATCCTCAGACTTGAAGTCCGCTCTTATAAAACACATCTGTCATACACTGTTGCAGTAGAAGGCATAGAAGACTCCAGGCACATAACATCCCAAAATCCCCACGGATATTCCAGCATAGTCCAGAGCAAGCCAGCGGCGACACGTCTTCTCCGAGCGATGACAACAGAACAAGTGGTAGCCCACAGAGCACAGCATGCAAACCTGACCATAGAATAAAAAAGGAAAACCTGTTAATTAATATGTAATACTTATTTGTTTCCGGTGTGTTACACATGATTATCCAACCTCTGTCAAAGCACAATAATAGAAATATTACCTATTTCCTACCGCACATTTTATATATTACCTGAAAGCAAAACAGTCCGATTGAATAAATGACATAGTCCTCTCGTGACGCCCCCGCAGATGGCAGAACTGTGGCCATGTCATTCACTCCCAGCGAGAAGAACAGCAGGAACCCAAGCAGATGACTCCAGATGTTCACCGTCTCATTGGACAGAATGAATATGCTGTGGGATATGAGAAATAATGAGTAAACGAATGGCAACACATCTAAACTATCAAAAGAGAAAGAAACGCACCTTTTGAGGCACAGTTTGGATGGCAGGTGTGCTCTGTATCCATCTGTAATGTATGGATTCTCCTTCAGAAACACTGGGATCTGTTCATAGGTGTATAATCGGATTCCTCTCGGCACAAGCACAGGCCAGTACTGATAACTGCCCAGCTCAATGTAATGAGTGCTCTTGAGGATGCTCTGAGGCATCTTGGTTCATGTGGCTGGAGGAACAATACAAATATGTCTTATTCATTTCAATAAGGCTGTGTCTCAAAACAGCTCTCTCCCTCCCTAAACATACACAGTAGCATTAAAGCCCAAAAATCAGCTCTAACAAAAAGCCCTAAAAGCAGATCAGCAAGATAACTGTCAAGATTTAAACTAGGACACACTGTACTACTGTTCGAGTTGGTTTTAATAACTTTGCATGTATTGAAATCTGTGGCTAGTAAGGTTCATTCAATTATAAGTCTCTATATTTTCCTGAGAACTAATATATTATAAACACAACCAAGCAAGCAATAAATTCCCGTATATTGCTCTAAAGATTAGAACATACATAAATGTTTAGTTTGTGCCGCTTATGTCTAACGTTAACTAACAACTGCTCTTTGCTAACAACAACGACTCTTTGATGAGGATTAGATTAGGTTTTTAAATCCATTAGATCCCAGTGTAAGTACAGCAAACCTCTCACCTCCAGGTAAAGACCTGCCGTCTATCCCATTCAGCTCGATTTGTTTCTTAGTTTCTGCTTAATAACAGAATATGAGCGTCATGTTGATGACCGGCGGTTAGCCGACCAGCTAAAGGCTAAAGAGGCGAGTGTGTGACATTAAAATCCTGCGACAGGCACGCAATGCGACAGCTTCATGAATGATGTTTTTCAATGGAAAAAGCATATATATGCCAAAGAAATGAAACAATTAAAAAACTTAATGTTTTAAAATGATGTTACAAAAAGGTAACATTTCGTATAGACTTGTGTCTGATTCTCAACCCCCCTTTCACCTTTCAGCAAAATAATCTCTCATAAAATATAAGAGATTAGGATTATAATTTTCAATATCCAGACATTGTAACATGCAATAATCAGACATTATACCGTCTGTTGATTGTGTTTCAGACTAATCCCTACCAAACTTTGATATTTCATCAGACATTCACTACTAGGCTATATTCATATTCTATCAGACCGTTATTGTAAAAAAGTTTATTTTTAAGGTAATACAAGCTGTTTCATTATTACATAATAAATCATATGTTCACAAGTGAACTACTATAATTTAATGTAGGCCTAATGCATATGCCATTTACATCATTAACAAACAATGTCACAATTTAACTGATGAATTTAATGTACCTGAAAAGAGTCACATGACCCTTCAGAAATTATTCTTATATGCTGATTTGCTTCTCAATTATTATTGGACATAATAACTGTTCTTATTATTATAAGTATTGATATAAAGTTTATATAGAGTTATAAAGTTTCTGCTGCTTAATATTTTTGTGGAAATCATGACATTTCTTTCAGTATTCTTTGATGAAGCGAAAATTCTAAATGATTTGAAATATAACAAAAATCTGTTGCAACATTTGTCTTTTTTGATAGGCAATTTAATGCAGAATATAAATATTAAGTAAAGGTTTATTTATGTATTATTAAATATTACTGTTAACGTTTGAACTGTAATGTGTCACGGTTTCCACAAAAATTTTAAGTGAACAAGTGAACTACAATAATTTATTTCATTGGATTTATATGCAAACAGTGTCAAACATGTAATCTATAAATATAAGAACAAAAAATGATATACACATCTCCATGAATTTACTGGATAATTAACATCATTACTAATAATAATGAAAGAAATAATTATGGAAATGAAAATAATAATTTACATTTTCTTTTCTTGACAAACCCATTTATAATACACTCACAAGAAGGCACTATATTGGTTTGTAACTAGAAAACCTTAAAAAATGAATTGTTATAAAAGCAGTGAATTCAAACATATTTAAAGACATGCAGAAAAAAAATCAGCAGGATAGAATAACATGTAAGAATTAAAATTCAAAGGCTTTATTCAGAAGTAGCTGCAGCTTTTCACACTGTGTCCATACAGCTGTGGATCCCCCAATCCTTTTTGTCTGAACGTACCTGAAAAGTGACATTTATTGTGAATCCTACATCAGAATTTCTGGGCTTTCCAAATAGTATCTTAAAATTGACAAAAACTTACTTTAAAGTAAAGGACACATAGTGTTTGGTCAATGAGTTTGAACTCGGTTGAATTTGATGCAGCGCCCCTGAAAGACAGCATGAAAGCAGGATGTTACTCTGCATTTACCGATTACAATCACACTCATCTCTTTACCCCATTATCTCTTATAATTGTGAAATATGACAAATCAAATCCCCTAATGTCTCTGCCTCATGTTACTAGCTAGCTATGCCCTCATCTTTCACCCACCATTCACTGACTAGTCCATATCACATTGACTCGGTACTCAAGCTAAATCATCCACATTGGATTTTTTTTAATGCATCTCATATGGTAAAAAAATAATTGTTTTGACAATATTTTTGTCACGCTGACATGTACGATAATTTGGAATAATTGAGTTCAATTGAGAGAAGGTTTGATTTTAATTGGCGGTAAGGAAGCAGGAATGATGGAGGTCAGGCAGGTTGATCAAGCAACACTAATGTTTGACAAACCCTGTTTGGACAGATCTGGTACCATGAATGTAGAACAGGTACCAGTGTTAATAATTAAGCTCTATTTACAGCAAGTCTGAATCTCTGGTGTGAAAAAAACATGTACAACAAGAAAACGAGGGGTGCTTGTCCTTGAAAATGCTGCCACCGCATTGTAATGGCATTGCTATGCAGTCAGTTGCTTGGTGGCTGTTTATTGATCCAAGGGCACATTTTATCATTCGGCAGACAAAAAAAAACGTTGCATGCATTCACATCATACTTGGTATGAAAAGGCTTTAAACACATAAAAATCCTAAAGATAATAAACAGGGAATAATATAAGAAAAAGGTGAAAAAATATTTATATCTATTATATTTTTTAAAAATCTTTTTCTTTTGTATTTTAAGAAAAAAAAAATATATAGACATTTTAGAAATCAAACTTGGTATGAACATGTCTTAAAAACATAAAACTCCCATAGGAATTTTAGTAAAAGAATTGGTCCCACTTTAATTTATATTAGGTGGCCTTAACTACTATGTACTTACATTTAAATTAATAATTTGGTACAATGCACTTATTGTGTACATACATGTGTTTACATTGTACTTTTATTTTTAAACATACCAATATGTAATTGAATCTGTAATTAATTTCTGTAATTACATTTAGAATTACACTGTTGACCCATCACTTACACCTTAACCCACCCTTAAACCTACCCAGACCACCAAACCTGTCCCTAACCTTACCCGTATCCCCCTCAATAGCAGCAAAAGTGTTTTGAAATACAATATGACCACAACAAGTACATTGTACTTATTTTTTTGATGTAAGTACATAGTAGTTAAGGCCACCTAATATAAAGTGTGACCAAAGAATTAATTAATATTTGTGCAGTGATCTATAGCCAAACACTTGAACAATATTCTCTTTGTGCCCTAGAAGGACATTCAGTTAAACTCAAACTAAGTATGACAGTGCAATCAGTGCGAGGTCAGAGGTCACTTTTGGCAGTGAAGTGTCAGACACTGCCGACACAGAGTGCCACATCATGACAACTTGAACTCTGACAGTCAGGTCAACCTAATGAGTGTAATAGTGACTACTCCTCTCTGATGAGTGCGTGTTTGAGGGTCAGTTCATGACCAGTCGGAGCACCGTACACAGACGTACCACCGTAACGAGATGTATGACGGGAGTGTGATCTGGTCTGTCTGTGACAGGACTGTCAGCCTCGTTTGTGCAGCTTATTAGTGCTAATGAGCCTTTTCAGCGGAGCAAATGAGGGACTGAACTAAGTAGTTGCATGAGCAACACAATGCCTCTGTTCTACAGCCTAGTGAGATTTCTACATAAGCAGCGTTTTAAGGTATCATAGGCTCCCCTGTTGAAAAAAACAGCATATGCTGGTTGCTAAGTATGTTTTGAAGCATGGCTGCTGGTTTAAGCTGGTCCTTAGTTGGTCATGTGCTGGTTCTGTGCTGGTCCTAAGCAACTAGCTCCTGCTCAGGACCAGCTTAAACCAGCTCAAACCAGCAGCCATGCATCAAAACACACCTAACCAGCATGTCCTGACCAGGGGTGCATTTCCTAAAAGCATCGTTATCCAACTATGGTGGCAAGTTCCGTCGTTGGGGTTTCCCGAAACTATAGTTCAAACAAACATTTGCAAACAGCGTCACGGACTTGCGTGGTTGTAACTACAGCCTTCGACCTGTGGTTAGAAGCATAGTTTCTTGTTAGCAAGACATGTGGACTTAAATAAATGATGCTCTTCTGCACAATAAGCAAGCTAACATGCAGTACAATCTATCTCTTCCATTTTATCAAAATATATACATAAGCTCAGAAATTAGTCATCAGGTGGCATGTTCAACACAGCAGCTAGCTTTTGGATATTTTGATAACAAACTAGTGGATATTTTGCAAATAAAATGATAGTGCCAGAAGAATACCATGAGAACTTTATTACGTGTGATCTCTCAGTATCATCTCAATGCACTTTCATTACATTTTACATATACGCAGTAAGATGATTTAAGCATTTTCCAACATTTAAGTGTGGGGACGAAAAACTTTTGGAAAATGCTTTAAAAAGCTGGTATAGACTGACAGTGTTTTGTAAATTAAAACACTTTCTGGATCCGGATTAATGTAGACGTAGTCTAAGTTACCGTACCTCCTTTTGCCAAATTATAGATTGCTTTACAAAAAGAACAATCCCATAATGCACTGTGACAAGCTCAGTGAAAAAAATATGAGAATTTACCATTAAAGTGCCCCTATTATGTCTAACGAAATGTTAATTTTTGGTTTTGGGAGTCCCCAACAACAGGTTGACATGCATGCAAGGTCAAAAAACACTTTCATTGTCTTATAATATGGATTTATTTTTACCTTACTTGCTCAACAACTCCCAAAGGATTCACTCAACGATTCATTTTTCCAAACCACTCCTTTGTGTGACGCTAATCTGTGGTGATTGGTCTCATTTTCATTTCATCATGCCTGTGTAATGCCTGATAAAGCAGCGTTTGTGAGCGCAGTGCTGTTTTTGTACAGCGTTACCGGGGAAACTGCTATTTATACCGCTCCAAAAGAGGCATCTAGTGGCAAAGAACGAATTTGCATTTTCATTCAGACCAACTATAAAAGACCCACAAGTGGGCGGACAATTTGCTAATGTTGACATGAAACGCTTGGGATTCATTTTAAAAACAACTCGTTTCAACGATTCGACTTTGGTAGGTGGAGTGGTATTTGTGTGACACAAATTTGTTGTTCCCTGTGTAGAGCGTTCCAAATGGTCACTTATGAGGTTTCAGTTACATTCTGCAAAACTAGTACTTCCTTGTATTTGTCTTCACAACTACATACTATAAAATATCAAAGAATATCAATTTACTGTTTTCTTCACTCTACAAATATATATATATATATATATATATATATATATATATATATATATATATATATATATATAAAATCTTTATTGATAACCAAGCAATATAATGAACAAAAGCTATTTTCCTGTTGTTTATAATATACAGATTTGCATAAACCAAGCCACCGTACCTTGTCATTTGCTGTGGGTCTCATGATAGCAACTCTGTCGTATTGTCTTCGTAGCAATGCTAACACAGCATCAAAACGCCCCTAAAACATTCACATCACAGACAAATACACAGAAGCACAATGGCATTTGTAAAAATACATACATTACCACAGTCATCCAACAATGAAAAGCCAATGTGTTGACAGGAAACTTACTTTAATGGGCGTGTACCATTTGTCTGGGACTGGGGCCTGATATATTGGTGGTGGTCTGGGTGGGGGTCTTTTTACAGGCTCTTCAAACTCCTCCTCTGGCATTTTGACCACAGCATTTTTGGCTTTCGCTAACCGGGTCCCTTCCTCTGTAGAGCCCTTCTCACCCCAGCGAACCTGTGGATGTTGAAAGCTTCAGCGTATATCCATAGAACTTTTGTTCTGTTTTTTTTGGATTGCATTGGATTGTTAGGTCACCTCCATCCGTGTGATGCCACCAGGCCCTCTGCCACCATAATAAGACGCATCCACCGTAGGCCATTTCTTCTTCGGCAGAGGGTCCTCCTCAGGTTCCTGTAAGATACATACCATGCTTTTCAAGAAATCGTCAGTTCACCAGATTCAAATTTATTTCAAGGCCCAATGTACTGTACCTACAGGTATTGGGCATGGAGGTGGAGGGCGAGATGGGGGTGGATCTCTGATTACCTGTCACAGGAGTAGAAAAACAGTCCGTATAAATAGTAATTATTAATTAATTATCTCATTAATATACACGTTTGTGGAAAATAACACAAGATGTGTATCTGTAGTGCTCACCACCATGCAGCAGAGAGGCCAGAACCACCAGAGCACAATTAAACCCAACAACACCAGCAGCACCAGGATGACAATCACTATCACTATCCCATCAGACTAGAAGAAATGACAAAATATGTGTTTGATTTAGAATCATAAAAGTTGTGTATAAATGTTGTTTATCTTGAGCAGCAAATCAGCACATTAGAATTATTTCTGAAGGATCATGTGACACTGAAGACTGGAATAATGACTCTGAAAACTCAGCTTTGCATCACAGGAATAAATTACATTTAAAAAAATTCAAATAGAAAACAGCTCTTTTTAATTGTAACAATATATCACACGATTACTGTTTTTGCTGTATTTTGGAATAAATAAATCCTTGGTGACCAGGAAAGCTTTCTTTTCAAAGCATTATTATATATAATTTAAATATATCTGAAATATATTTAAAAATAAATATTACACGGGAAAAAGCAAAACAAAAATTAGAAATTAGAAACTAAAATAAAATAACTAAATACTAAAATTACTTAAACTGAAATACTAATAAAAATTAAATATGGATAACAATAACTAAAAAAAAATAAAAAATAAAAATAAATAAAATAATATATATATATATATATATATATATATATATATATACATATATATATATAAATGAAAATAAAACGTTTACTCAAATATTACAAAAATACACTACTTTGGTTTAATTATGTTCCTATAACCAGATTGTTTATTGTGATATTTACTGACCTTTTTGGCAAATGTATGCAAACTGTATTGTGTACTTACACATGTAGTTGCATATATTGTGATTGGACTTGAAAGGAAAGACTGGCCATTATTTAGACTAATGAGCACTTCGAGGGAGCTGTTGAGAGAGGGAAAGTCCGTTATTACAGGATTAAATGCCAGAGGCGGAGCATAGTTCAACATACAAAAAGACCAACAGCACTGCACTAAAGTATTCTTTTTAAAACAACAAGATGAATGTCTCTTGAAAAGTATCTTTCATCTGTTCAAAACAAACTTGGCCATGACGCAAAGCAAACGGTGGCTAATTTTGCATGTCTCTTTAAGGCAGAGCACAACGGCAAACAAAAATGTGCCGCCGTCACACACACTGCTTTGTTTCAGCCCTGCACTGAGCCTGCTCCTTATCAGTTGTCTATTAGCTAAGCTATAAACAGAAACCGAGATAAAATCCCCCGGGAAAAGATGATGAACTCGTTCCCTTTGCATGTCGGCTTGTAACAGCTGTGGCTCTGAATGGAGAGCCACTGTTCTCCAACAGAAGCTGGTCCAATGCCACTTACTGTCCAACCTCGGTCAACACTGGCGCTGGACACAGCACGTAATTATCCTTCACTGCACTCGGCTTCTCATCTAGAAGGAAGAGAGAGCAGCATGAGATTGCCGTAAAATGCCAAATACAGCCTAAAACACAGAGGCTTTATTTAAGGATGTGGCTGCATGAAACTTCCCCATCGGCTAAAAAGAGCAAGAGCCTCTGGAGGCCATGCAGAATTTAGGACCTCTTTCCCTAGCAAATAATAATAACATTGTGGTTTAATGTGCTATTTATTCATTTGCTGAATGGGGAGGTGAATTATATGGCTTGTTTTGTAAGGCGTATCTTTGTGGATAGGGCGTCTTGTTATGTTTTATAATAGATGGAATTCATTCAGTGGCTTACTGTAAGGATCCTGTTGATTGACAGATAATGTGCAGACCACACCTTCTGAGGTTCTTCCCTGCGTGAATCCCCTTCCTCGCAAAACAATGTTGAAAGTTTCTAAACACAGAGTTTTACACTGAAATTAGTCATGATCATGAGATCAAAAGGATAAAAAAAAATCAGGTTTACACGGACCTTTTAGGCTGCGTTTACACTGCAGGTCTTGATGCCCAATTTCAATTTGTTGACTCTATCCAAATTTTTTTACTTTTAAAAGTGACCCATATCCAATATCTGCATTTATGCTATAGGCTTGGTGAAACAACCCAAGTTAGATGTTGACCCATAAACAGGGTTGCCAGGTCTGCAAAACAAAACCATCCCAACTGTTAATCAAAACTAACCCAAAACAAACTCAGTCGTGGTTTTTCTATTGTTTTCCCATCCATCAAGGGTCCCTCGAAATCACATTCCGGGGTGAGGTGAAGATCCCTTTAACATGCAAACTAAAAAACAACCCACAGCAACAGCGTAACACTGTGTCTACACTGGATGTGACAGTTGTTGTGTCTCGCCACAACAGCTAACGGTACATTCACATGGGGCGTCGACGTTCGTCAATCACATTACTTTTCTGGTGTTGCATGAATGCGATTGGCTAGGGTATATGAATAAAGCGATCTGATTGGCTGACACCTGCACTGGTGCTTGAAAAGTTGTGCCTTGAGCAACGCCAATGGTGCAACACAACATATCCACAATTCGCTTTGGCAACGCATAACGTCACCCGTTATGTAGTAAGTAAATGAGAAGCATAAACGCAGATGCCCCGTGTGAATGCACCGTAAAGGCTGTCTACACTGGACGTGGTAAAGCGACCATTACAAATCATTTGTACTTTGTGTCAGTACAGATCATAATTAGAACAAGGCATCAGTTTAATGCCAGGGATTTGTTGCGTCGTACCTCACCACACAGCACTACTGAGTATAATGTGTTTTATTGTCTTTTGTTTCGTTGCGTCCGGTGTGGACACGGTGTAAACATAGGCCATTCCTGCAAGAAAAGTGTCCACCTGAGTTGCCACTGTCGTTTTTTCAATGATGTACAACTCACATTGACTGGGGAATACCCCAGTGTTGCCATGTCCGTGGTTTTACCGTGGAATTGGGCTACTTTTACACTGTTGCTCTTTCAAACTATTTCAACAGAGAAAAATGCGATTGGCCTAGTTTTAGGCTATTTCAATAGCAGTTGGGTTTTGACCTGGCAAGCCTGGAATATCCGATCTTTCCTCTTATGTTGTAGATGCAAATGCATGTATCTGATTTATTTCAACGGATATCGCAATCCATGTGCTTTTTTTCCTGCTTACATGGGTCAAAAAAATCTGAATTGGGTCACTTAAAGCATGTAATGTAAATGCGGCCTTAGACGTACCATTCACGCAAATGCTGGAGGGCTCAAGGTTAAAAATCTCTATACAGGATTTCTTTAAAATCTGTAAACACAAATACAAGTCAATAAGAAGGCAGCATACAAACCGAATGTAAGAAAAGCTCTCTTTGTTTGTGCTAAACCTCACCGAATTTACAATGTTTTTGAGGGCCTGAAATCCATCCACAACAGGAAACACTTGATCTTTGCTGTCTGCAATATCTGTAAGCTATGAAAACATATTAAAACTGGCGTATTATGTCAGAAATTAGTTTTCTTTTCATAATTTCAGTTCACTGTAGCTGCCAATTCTTGAAGCAATCTTGCTACCATTTCCCAAGCCAGAATCAATCTCTTGCTAATGTAAAATGGGCCGGATATGTGCTCTGCAGAATGCAATTACACTCAGTATCCTGCCCGGACAAGCTCATCCACCAACATAAAGATAAAGATCCCTCTGTTACACTAATGCTGTTACTAATGCACATGAAAAAAACAATATCGTCATGACAACAACATTCCCGTGACAGTGATGCACCAACAACTGATGAACTATAATATATTCAGACAAAACAGAATGATAGAAAATAGATTTTTTTATATAAATTTGTTTTGCTTGCCAGTGTGAAATGCACCAATCACGCTATGGTTTCTAGCTGATTGCTTAATGATCCAAGTCAAAAGAGTCAACTTCCAAGTTTATATGATATTGTAGTCTCTAGATATAATATACAATGTAAGTCAATGGGATTTTCTGTTTGTTTTTGTTATTCAGTAGATTAAAATTGTATATCTTTAATACTTAGGCTTCAGCAAGTTCCATCTCTCTGATGAACAGTCTTACCTGGTTTGCATCAAAGTCCTTCACGCCAACACAGTATACCCGAGCACCATACTGTCTCGCCTGATCAGCCTGAGAAAGCGAATGGGGAATTAATTAAATAGTTTACTAAATATTTTATTAAAAATGAATATGCATAATATTTATAAACCCAGAACATGTCAAACCTATATTGCAAAACAAGGTGGAAGATATTAAATATCTCAATATTTTATATCAGTTCAAACATGCAATAGCTTCCATGTAATAAATGCTTATGCAATATTAATATTTCATATATGTGGTATGCTGCTTTACTTCTTTCACAGCAAGATCATGTAGATAGACCTCCAGCTTCCCATCAGTCAGTGCAATAATGATGCTGGATGCTCTTGCGCCCTGGGTAGTCATTTGTTCTAAAACCTAAAATGTTTTTATTTGTTATGATCTCTGATATAGTAGGAACAAAAAAGATGCAATGCTTGTGGTGATAATATATCATCTACTTACCTTTATTAACCCCTCATGCATGTAGGTATCACCAGCAGGTCTGATCTTGCTCAAACTTTGCAGACCATTATCAATAGCTGCCCTAAACACCCAGGCAAATACATCAACTTTATACTTTTTATCTGGATTTATACTAACAATATTACGGTATGACTCACAACAGACTGAATGAAACACACCTGTCTCCAGTGAGAGGCAAGACTACTTCTGCACTAGAGGAAAAGACTATAAAGGACACTCTCATTTTTGGGCTGAAGGAAGTAGAAACAATCAGTTAGGAAGTATAAAATCAAATTTATTCTCTGGGTGGGTAAGAAAAATAATATGTTTTCTGAAAGAGCCTGATATGTAACTTTACAGCAGTGCAGTGATTGTTGTAAATTACTACCGTGACACTGTTTGAGGTTGACCATTGTGCCCTAACTTGCATTAACTAGGTCACCATACCACACACTAATCCAAACATACATTTTACACTGACTGAAGTTAAATATAGTCATCTAAAATTAAGTTTATATTTAGTTCCACACATGTGCAAGAGCTCGAGACTCAGACAAGTGGTTTGTACCATGCAAGACTATAGTGTGGCAGTGCAGAAGCTCTATAACCCAGTCAATAGCTTTTGGTATTTGTTAGTTGGTTATAAAGAAACAACTTTTAACTTATAGTTTCTTACCTAACAAAACGATTAGTCAGTTGTTCCACAAATCCATAGATCTCCATCCAGTTGTCAGACACACTGCCCGACCTAGAATGATGGTGAACATTTGGTGCATAACAAGATAAACAGGGCCATATAAGGGCTCCTGAGAGCTATGTAGAAAAAAAACTGTAGGCTACCTAAAAATACCAGGACTAATAATGAGCTCATTGGAGTTATTTTATTGATAATTCAGTCAGATAAGTACACGCCGAAAGAGAGAGGTGTGCGCATGTGTTTGCACGTTTCATAAACATACAGTCTACAAAACATATAGACATGTACAGCAATTGAAACTCACCGATCCAAAACAAAGTATAAATCAAAGGCTCCGTGGCAGGACCCATCTTCTCCTTTCCCAAAGGAAGTCAGGAGAGAGATGCAGAAAAGTTGGAGGACCCAGGTGGCTTTAATGGCATGGTCGCTGTCTCCTCTCATTCCTGTCATGTGCTGCGTGTTGTTGTTATGGGAACAGGTCAAATCCAGTGATAGATATGCGGTTGACGCGCGTGGATTATTTCACTCCTGCATGACTCGCACCACCGAATAACAATACTATCTTTAAACGCCACTCCTGCTGCGGTCTTCGGGAACTGTTATTCGTTTTCTCCCGTTTTCAAATATCCATATGCTCCACTCCAGATTAATTTCATTCCGTGAAGTTCTCCTTTTTTATTCAAAGCGGGTTTGCTTGATTCAGTGCGCATGCGCTGAATGTGGAGTTGCGCTCCTTACACAACAGCGTGTGATCTTAAAAGAGCAGGCATAGGTTTGTTGGGACAAAAGAGAGCACCATAAAACGAATATATACGAAATGAAAGGCAACAATATCAGAAGGGTGCTGGCCATATAGGTAATTCCTACAACTTTTGAGCTTTGAAACTTTTGAAACGTTTTCAAAAAGTGACAGGTAAAAACACTTATTGACACAAATGTCCACCCTGTTACGGACCTGTAATATACCATTAATATTTTCCATTAATCAAGAGATATCATGCCACCAGATCTTATTTTATAGATTACCCTATAATGGAAAATAAAAATACTAAAAAATGTATTTGAAATACATTCGTGTCATGCTAAGTATACAACAAATACATTTACATATTTAAGTACTTAAAAATACCCTGCAGTTGTACTTTTGGCATAATACTAAACTGGTATACTTAAAGTCTGCTAAACTTTTACTTAATTCGCTTGTGGAAGTAGTGCTGAAGTCCAACTAAAGATATAGTGAAGTATATTTGATTGTGCTAAAGTGGAACTATTGCAAGTATACTTCAGGTACAGTTTAAATATCATGCAATCCTCATCAATAGTGAAATTTTAGTGACACATTTTAGGCTTAATATTAAGAAATGTGCATTGTGCACAAGTAGTACTACTCCAAATGAAGTTTTATTATAATTAGTAAGTCTCCAGCAACATGTCAGTGAATATGTTAAAAGATTTGAACTATACTTAATACAGTATAATACTTTTTTTTTTAACTAGGATAGTGATGTGCTTTTTCCCCAAAACATTACAATTTATGTTTACTTTAAAAGTAGAACTTACTTTTTTGAAGAACAAAAAATTAAGTACTTGAATAAAAATAATTGTTATCATATTAACATAGTTGTTATAAATTTCAGAATATGCTGATTGTTATATAATTTGAAATTATATATATTTTACATTTTATTTTATTATAAAAATTAAAAAAAAAATGTGTTGGCTGCATGACCACACACTACTTAAATCATAAAATAAAATAAAACAAAACACAATTTTGAAACAGTAGCCTATTAAACACTTTAGAAAGCTCCAAATATATTTTAAAATGGCACATCCAAAATTATATGTCAAAAACTATAAATAGTTAATTTGAAAATTAACCACAAAAATGCTTTTAAACAATGTAAATATGCAATAATCTTTAGATAACTTTATGTAATGTATTTGTCTGTATGCAAGTGCACACTGCAGTGGTAAATCAAAATGATTTAAATGGGTAAAATATAGTTTTGGACCTCTAGGGTAGAGTTTAATTTTCTTTTTAGACAGCTCACTACTAGAATATTCATTGCATTCCAGAAAAGACCAGATAGATAGATAGATAGATAGATAGATAGATAGATAGATAGATAGATAGATAGATAGATAGATAGATAGATAGATAGATAGATAGATAGATAGCGCACCTCTGCATCGGCCTGTGTGTGAAGGCTCATAATAGCCTGCAGTCATAACGCTGGTCAGTGATGATTTACGCCTGAACGCGCTGCTGTTAATGTGACAGTAATGAGCTCATCTCAGCGATCTCAGGTTAGACGTTTGAGCCAAAGATCGGTGCTCAGGAATCAGCCGCACATATCCACGATTAGCGACACTGACCCAGAGCGACTCACATTAGAGATAAGAGCACAGAGAGAGCAGGACAGGTCAGGAGGATCGGGGGCGGAGTCTCCTCATTGTTTCCCGCAGATAAATGATTGCGTTCATAATTTAAGAATCATCGCTCAGAGCATCCATATGAGGACTCGCTTCAAGACACCGACTCAGCCGAGAGGATTTTATATGCCTGAGATTAAAATGGTAAGATGCGTTTATGATGATAATTAAAACTCTATTTAAAAATACAGAAAGTGAAATTGATTTTCAGATTGTTGTCTCAGGGACCAGAGCAAAGCGCGCGTTTTCTGAGCAGCATCAGCAGCTCTCGAACCGTGCCTGCAGGAGCTGTGCTCGGTCCATGTGCTCCGACACACACCTCCCTCTGTGACAGCATCGCCTTCATCGCCTGCAAGTGCGCGGACAGACGAAAGACCGCCTATTTGCTGCAGGTAATTTAAATAAGTAATGACTTATAGACCGGGGCTGGCTATCAGACTTCTATGCAGTGAATATTTATTAGTATGAAACTTAATTTCTGTGTGTGTGTGTGTGTGTGTGTGTGTGTGTGTATGTATGTATATTATATATATATATATATATATATATATATATATATATATATATATATATATATACTGTAAAAAAAAAAAAAAAAAAAAAAAAAAAAAAGTTGAGTGAACTTAAAATATTTAGTTGAGTTTGCTCAACTTGTTTTTGTGGGAAATTCTTAAAATTTTGTTGTATAAACTTAACATGACAAGTTGAGAAAACTCAAGAATCAGCTGAAGCTGGTTGCCTTAAAATTTTAAGTTGACTCAACTTGTTTTTGTTTTTTTTACAGCGTAGGACATATGTGACCCTGGACAACAAAACCAGTCTTAAGTGTAAATTTTTCGAAATTGATATGTATACATCATCTTGAAAATCTGGAATCTGAGGGTGCAAAAAAAAAAAATCTAAATATTGAGAAAATCGCCTTTAAAGTTGTCCAAATTAAGTTCTTAGCGATGCATATTACTAATCAAAAATGAAGTTTTGATATAAAACAGTAAGAAATTTACAAAATATCTTCATGGAACATGATCTTTACTTAATATCCTAATGATTTTTGGCATAAAAGAAAAATATATAATTTTGACCCATACAATGTAAAAAGTGATAAGTTGAATTAACTTAAAATTTTTAAGTAAATGATAATTAAAAAAATAAGTTAAGTGAATTGTCAAGTTCACTTAACCTTTTTTAAAAAATTATCATTTACTTAAAAATTTTAAGGCAACGGGTTTTCTCAATTTTTTTTTAAGTTAAGTCAATTTATCACTTTTTACAGTGTACAATGTATTTTTGGTAATTGCTACAAATATACCCCAGCGACTTAAGACTGGTTTTGTAGTCCAGGGTCACATATACTTTAAGGTCTTTACTATAAAGAATATATTGAAATTTTCGCCATTAGTGCCTATAGGAAAAATAGTATGAACAAGTAGAAACAAGTATTTTTGGGAACTGCAATTATATATAAACTAAACAAAAACATATTGAACACACGTGACAACTTCCCCAGACCTGACATTAATAAAACATAAAATAAAGGAAGATTTTCTTTGAATAGAGCTAATCTATGACATGTTAACCCAGCTGCAAAAATATGATATGAAATTTGACTTTCAATATAAGATACAAACACCATACAAATCCACTGCTAGAGAAAATCCGAATTTGTGTAAAAGCAATTTTAACATTACACAGATATAGTCTTTGTGGCCACTTCACCATTTGACAGCTGTAGCCTATGCCTCCAATCTCAGCTATTATGAATTATGCAAATAATTTTTTGTTGTATTACAAATAATTAATGTATTAATTTTCAGATATTAAGGACATGTTCTTTTACATTGTTCAGATGGACCCATCAGTGTTCAGCGAATGTCTGCAGATGATTCAGTCAGCCAGGAATGCAGAGGAGCAAAATCTAGAGGCGTATATGAAGAACGGACATCTGTTTTTCAGAGCCATAAAGGATATTCCTGAAAACACTGAGCTTTTAGTTTGGTACGGGAGAGATCTAGCCAAACTGCTTGGCCTCAGCACAGAGCAAAAGAACACAAAAGGTTTGAATGCATTATATATTTATATAACCACATTATATAAAATGCGGTGTTTCAGAATGAATGAATCAGTTAAGTGAATAATTCAATGACTCACTAAGACAGTCACTTGTTTCATTACCAAATTAATCAGTGTTTTTGAATTTGATCTAAAACAATATCAATTATATTAAAAGCTGTTGTTATGAAACGGTAAAACAAGCGTTAGACCTATTTTAGGAAATTGTAATTACATATTTTAAAAAACAAACCATAAAAAATAAAGCACATGAATCTGATGAATGTTGATTCAATGAACGAATCATTGTTAAATGAATGATTCAATGACTTTTCGCCACCTACTGCCAATACATAAATGTTTCACTGCAACGAAAAATGACTTTTTATTTGATTTCTCTTTTAGGTTTAACGTGCTCTGAATGCAAACAGAGTTTTCTCTTTGAATTCCCTCTGTTGGCACACAAGCGATTTTTCTGCATAAAGAAACCTACAAGTTTCTTGAAGAAAATCACCGTCCCAGAAATTCAAAGTAGCAAACCTGCCACAAACTTCCACAATTTAGCACGAGAGCTGGAGAACTGCAGGAAAAATCGTCCCACAGATGCAAAGAGCCCTAAAAGAAGACGTTCTCTTGATTCAGACACAGACGAGAGTGATAGCGAACCGTCGTCTTTTGACACCCGTGGAGATGAAAAGGTATTAGTGAAAAGGTTTTGTGTTAATGGAGCAAATAGATGTTCCTGGTCATCCTCCAGTGAAAAGTCTTTCAGCGAGGGCCAAAATTCTCCATGCAGCCAACCACAATGCCATGACAGCTGCACAACAGACCCAGACAACCAAGATTTGAAGCCTAGTACAATAGTGACCAAGTCTGCGTTCACCACTAGAGTGTCAAACGATGTTCAAGGTGACGAGAACAAGAAAAGCGCGTTCACGCAACCTCCTCCTCATATCCCGCTGATGTCAACCAGTCTTACCAACAACCGGAGATCTATCCTCCCCAGCATTCTCCCACTCAGCTTCCACGGCTCCGCTTTACTAAACACAGATCTTCCAAAACATTTGGCTCTTCTTCCCAGTGCAAACCTTTGGCCCAAGATCTCCCATCTGCTGCATCCACACACTAATCGTCTGCAGTCGCTACTGACCCCCTCTCTGTCTTCTCTTGGGACACCTATCCAGAACTGGTGCGCTAAATGTAACATTTCTTTCCATATGACATCGGACCTGGTGCAACACATGAGGTCCCACCACAAGAGAGCGCTGTCAGATGAGAGACAGTCGAGGCCCAGGGACGAGAGGCTGAAGTGTCCGATATGTGACGAAACATTCAGAGAGCGTCATCACCTGTCACGTCACATGACCTCTCATACATAAGCTTATACATATATAAAAAAGATATTGTCTTTCAAATGTTTCTCCAACATTTCCTAGAACTAGATCTAAATAAGCATTTTAAGTAAAAAAAAAAAAAAAAAAGTAATGTAATGTATGTCATTCTCAAATTTCATTGTAATTCTCATAAACATTGTTATATATTTTTACATTAGTCAATGCCAATACCATCATCAGGATGGAGAGGCATCACTTTCTAAACATAAAAGTAAGTGTTTAATATTGAATAAATGTTTGAGAAAGCTTATTCAGGTCAATCTGACAAAATTATGCCAAATTATTTGGGAATTTTTTTTACAACCTGTTTTTTTTTTTTTTTGTATTGTTTTTTTATATGACACTGTATTTTACTTGTGGTGCCACTTTGTGATGTACGATATTTAAAAAAAAAAAACGAATTAAATGCCATTTGAAAACATCAGGTATTTGTGTTGTCAGAAAACTATTTGATGCCATCACTGTTTTATTGTTTAAAAGTTTTATTGTCCCTTTTAACACACACACACACACACACACACACACACACACACACACACACACACACACACACACACACATATATATATATATATATATATATATATATATATATGTGTGATCCTAAAAAGCCAAACAGATTATTGGATTCATTTGGATGGTACGAAATTGTATCTAAAGTTTATCTAAATTGAGTCTGTCCTCTTGTCTAAATTAGTCACCACAAGTCGTAGCATCAATACTGGTTTGGACACTAGGTGGCGCAAGAGTATTTCTTTATTTGCTATCCATCTCTGCATATCACAAACTATTAGTTTTTTTTCAGTTGCTTACAAACATTTTCAAAAATTTGCCTTTTTTTTTTTTTTTTTCAAAACTTTAGTCCAAGAATTGCACACACAAAATGCAAAATGCCTCACATCTCTTGCAAAATGAAGCACTGCATTCAAAATATCACAAACACATCTCAAAAGCAAACATTTGCAAACACCTTTGCCATAATACTAGTTTTTTTTTTTTTTTTTTTTTTACAATTTCTTACACGCTAAAATGAAAAATAACACAGAGTTAGTGAAACCTGACTATAAGCACATTCTCAGCCTAACACTTTTTGCAAACCACTACACACGTTGTTTTGCATGACACTTAAAAGAGTTTTCTACATTAATAGAAGAGATGCATTACCTGTGATATGGATGAAGTGGCCATACCATAAGGTGTTTTTTTGTTTGTTTTTCCCCCCGGCGTTTCCACAAAAGTTTATGTACTATATTGTATTTGGAATACGTTCTGATTTTCAGTGCAAAATGCAGCATAACTTCTATGATGCACTGAAGGATTTTACAATGTGGTGAGAAATAAATATTTTCATGAATGTGCAGTACTTGTTTGGTCAATATTTGAATGTACTTTTGTAATATCTCACACACACACAAAAAAAAAACTATCAAAAATAGAATATTTTACAAGTATTTAAGTTTGAGTACAGCAGTGTGTAAGTGATTCAAACACAATCAAACTGTATGAATCATGTGTGTGCCATAAAATTAAATTGTAAAGTTTTGAATGAAGTGTTTCATTTTGCAAAAGATCTGATGTGTTCCGATTCTTGTGTGTGGATGCAAATTGTGTTTAGTGTTTTGACAAAATGAAAAAACAAAAAAACACTGTAATTCCTGTTAGATTGTGTGTCACATAGAAAATTGTGTGTGTTTTGTGAAATCGAAAAGGAGTCAGGCCAACAATTAGTTTATGGTTTTGCAGATTTGGTGTGTGGTTCTGGAGTTTGAGTGTCAGGTTTCAGAAATTGTGTGACAAGTAAAGATTTTGTGTGCAAGTAGTAAAAAAAAAAAAAACCTTAAGAACTCAGAAATAAAAACAAACACCCAAAATCAGCTTAATTCAGAGATCCTTTATAGGGAAACATATACACTGATCACATGAAACTATAATACACATAAAAATATCTTTTGTAATGTTGTAACAAATATGTTCAGTACACAAACTATTAATACCACTTACCAAAAGCAAAAAACAAAACAATGTAACAGTAGAACAGGTCAGCCAGCGACATGCTCTTAATTCACCCAGGAGATCTATAGCATATTTACAACACATTTCATTAAGGTACTTGAGGTAAATGAGATGAGTATGTTTCCTTTAGCATAGTGTTACTGTCACAATGAGAATCCAGCCTCGATTTCACCAATGAAACAACAGAAAAGTGTAATGATTATTAAAGTCCTTCAAAGTCTTCAGTGCCATCAGTCCTTGTGTTAGGACACAATCCCAAATTCACCGTTCACATTCTACTGAGGGACGACCTACAGCAACAACAAACAAACAGCACATGAAATTGAGTGCGCATATACAGTAGTGGCTAGTCACTGTTGTTTAAAAAGTACAACTTAATGTCTTAAACAAGGGTTTTCAAAAGAAGCGTTCAGACCTGAGTGAACGGCGCGTGTCTCTCTCCAGATTGTTTTCAGGACCTTCACTCTCATATGAAGCGAGCTGGAGCTCTGAAACACAACAAATACATTTATTCCTCCCAAAAGCACTAGAAATGCTGGCAACACTTTACTGTAATGTGACCGTTACATGTACTTACTATAGTAATAACAGGAAATTATGCATAATTACAAGCAACTAACCGTAAACCAAACTCTGTATTAAGTACATGTAGATAATTAATATTACTCAATACTTATTTGCAATTACGCTTTAATGATGTTACCTTACAATTACAGTGAAATATTCACTAAATTAACTGAAGCATCCATTACGGAAATAGGCATTTTTGTATTATTTGAATACTGAATTGTGATTGGTTCTTTCTTTTTGCAATACACCTATTTTTATAGATGGAAGAAGCGACGGCTCACCATCTTCAATGAACACTGGTGCGCTGATGAGATACTGCAGGGTTTTCCTGTCCCTCTCAAAAGGACAGATCACCTGCCTCCAGGACAGAAACTCACTCACTTGCTTGGCCAACTCCCAAAATTTCTGTAAGACGAGTAAAGAAAAGATTTTTAAGCGACTAGATAACCAAGTGATATAGCATTATAGAGTATTAAATGTCAATTTACCTCAAAATTGATTTGGCCGTTAGGCAATCTGTTGACACAGCCTTCATTCAGGAAGTAGATATCCTTTATGAACAAGCTGAAGAACGGGATGACAATCTGAAAGGCAGGAACAGTAAATTTATATTACCGTAAATTCACATGCAATTCTTAAGTGTTAAAATGAAAGTTTTGTATATATAAGAAAAAAAGAAACACAAAATTACCATTTCTTGGCTTGTGTGTGCTGTACTAGACCTCTGAGTTGCTCCCCGCAATGCAGTGCGGTAGTTGTAGAAGTTGCTAGATGGGTCCATTTGGTGCTAAAATACCAAAACAAACATTAAAATTAACTGAGTGCATAGAAAAACAAGCATAGTTTAAAGCAAACATATAGTGAAGTCTAAAAGTCTCAGACTACTAGTAATTTTTCCTAATGTAATTCCATTTCA
Source organism: Acrossocheilus fasciatus (assembly GCA_036784905.1). NCBI lineage: Eukaryota > Metazoa > Chordata > Actinopteri > Cypriniformes > Cyprinidae > Acrossocheilus > Acrossocheilus fasciatus. Next base: position 19,406,517 of record CM071947.1, on the reverse strand, counting down.
AATTAAATTCATTTTTACAAATCACAATGTCATAGTGACAAATTTGTATGGTGATCATTTTATCATTTAAGTTTTTCCGTTTTAAAAACAACAATTATTCAGTGGTCCCATGGTGTGCGCACAGCAAACATGAATCGAATTATTTGCACGAGTAAATTACATTCAAAGTCAATGAAAAGATGTCAATTTGCGCATCTTTCACGCAAGTTGAAAATTCGTGTAACACAGTGTCGCGCAAACCAATCAGCAAAGAACTTATTGACATGTCCGGTTGTATCGGAGTTTTTTTTCTACAAGTAACAAAAAAAACATCCCACGATTAAACTAGAGCGAGTAACGCGATGCAAAAATTTGCTTCGCGTTAGCTGTGCAGACACCATTAGACCGTTGGACCCTACTGCATAGCTTTCTCTCTTCCTTACCACCAAGATGTCAAACTTGTCCGTGTTGACTTTATTCCAGGTTTTCTTCAGTCTGGATACAGGGTTCATGTTCATCCCAGCTACACAGTAAAACATTGTTAATAATGTGAAATCCCTTCAATGCAAATCAAGACTATGGCTAAGAAACTGTATTTTCAACACAGCATTTTAAAATTCATAGTTAATTCAATATGTACTCACTAATAATGGCCATTAATGAGTTGAAGTTGCCGATGTTGAAGCATTCCTGTGCCACGTCTATGAAGAACTCCAGCACTCTTGCTCTGTGTTTCTTCTTCACCGGCTGAAGACAAACCAGCAGAGGGCAGCATAGTGTCAGCGAGTGCAAATCATACGTGGTTACAAACAGCAGTGTTCTCAATAGGTTTTGCTTCAGGACAGATTTTACATTGGAAATAAAGTAGAAAACCACCACCTTCGGATCACTCAAAAGTATTATACAAGTGACAGAGCGGTTACACAACCTTTGACGTCAACAACAACAGATAAGATTTTTGCCTGCTAGCACTGCTTTGCTTTATTCCCAAAATAGATGAAAGGTGTGCTCACCATGCAAATTTCTGTGGCTATCAGGTAGCTCAGTCTGTTGAACCATTCAACGTAAGCCTCCAGGTTACTCGCTTTTCTTTTGCTGAAGAAACTCTGAAGGACAAAAGTTCAACTGTCATTTAAATAGTCAAGTTGCTACTTCATCTGTGGCCATTCTGTTTCCATTTACAGTGTTTTACGTAATCTTTGACTACAGCTGTGTGACCGGCTTACCTTATGGTTGTCCGAGGGTCTTTTCTGAGCAAATGCTCGAACAAATTCTTCAGGGCCAATATAACTGAGTCTCTCCTAGAAAACATGAGAGCAGGCTTAAAGTAGTTTATATGGTAATAAAAATTCTCTCTAAACTTCTCAGGTTGGTCGATATAGATGATCTTATTTCTTCTCCAGTACATGTTTGGAGAAATTTGACTTGCTCATCAATGGATCCTCTGCAGTGAATGGGTGCCGTCAAAATGAGAGTCCAAACAGCTGATAAAAACACCACAATAAAACACACCACTCCAGTCTATCAGTTAATGTCTTGCAGTGAAAAGTTACGTGTTTGAAGGAAACAAATCCATAATTAGGATGTTTTTAAACTTTAAATCATTGCTTCTGGCTAAAATACAAGTCCTCTATCCATGATACTGCATCTGAATCAGGAGAGAAATCTGCAGTTACAACACCTTTATGATGGATTTGATTTTTTACAAACGCGCATCTATTCAGATCACAAGATGGACTGGAGTGGTGTGGATCACTTGTGGATTATTGCGATGTTTTTATCAGCTGTTTGGACTCATTCTGACGGCACCCATTCACTGCAGAGGATCCATTGGTGGACAAGACATGTAATGCTAAATTTCTCCAAATTTGTTCCCATGAACAAATTTTTTGTTTTTTGGGTGAACTATTTAAAAGTGCAGAACATGAATACTGACAGCCAATCAGATTGAACCTTGCCGTCACTCACCATCTCAATGTGCGTCAGCTGTTGGGCAAAGACGAAAGGGTCATCGCACAGGTTCAAAACGCACTCTTCTCTGCGTACTAACTGCTGCTTGGACTTGAGGGCGAGTGGTCTGTCCATGGCGGCGGCGGCAGCGCTGGATGTCGCCAGCGACTCCTCGTACTGTCCGAGGGTGGTCAGTTTGCGTAAGAGGCGCTGAATGAGTCTCTGCATGGCCCTCCGTGAGAGCTAGTTAAAAACAACAAACATTTCCTACGTCAGCATTATAATATCCATTCATGTCTGTAGCCAAATATAACATTTGGTAACTGTAAGCTGTTGTGTTGATATCACAGCTTGAGCAAAAAGGAAATACGTCAGAGGGTTTGAAGCCAAACAGCGTACATGCAAATCCAACGCATTTGCATTTGGCTTCAAATCCATGTCATGCTGTTGTCCAATATATCGATATATCCATACAAAAGCTGTTTAGAATTTAGCCATACGTCATTATTCAACTCAAGATCAAGTTCAAAAACAAACAATAACATGATGCAATCAGGAAGGCATCATCTCTGCTGACCTCATCTCCAAAGGCAAGACGATGGGTCATCTCTTTGAGGCTGCGCATCATGCGCTCATCCCTGAAGTCGTACGGAAAGGTCTCTGTCCATTCTGTGAGCAGCTGCACGATTTTCGGTGCTATTTCCCGTATTCTTTTCTGTTGAGTAAAGCAAGACAATTTAGCACTGAATCATCTACAGTTTGCTATAAGACAATAGCTATTGGGTACAATTATTAGGAACTGATTGCTATTAGCTACAAAAAATGAGTTTACTAAAATCTGACATTTTCAAGTACTTTTTTTTAGTAAAGTGAATTGTTTAAACTGACAATTAATTCTTTTAATGCACAATGAAACAACACATACATAATATGATTTATTCAGAGAGAGAGATATATATATATACACACATATATATATATATCTGGGTAGATTACTTACAAATTGTAATCTGTTACTGATTCCAAATTACACGACTTAAATTGAAGTCAGTAACGTAATCCATTACATTACACATTTTAGGTAATATAATAAGATTACTTTTTGATTACTTTTGACCTAACTTGTTTATCACATTGATTTAAACAGGATAATCGTGTACCATAATGATGTAAAAATACAAAGAGGGAGAAAATATATTCCTTTCATTGTAATTAACAACATGAAGTGCATTAAACATTATATTCTGTCAAGGTTTCCCAAACTGGGGTTTGTAAAGAAACTGCTAGTTTAGTGTGAAAACTTTAGTTAGTGTGTAATGTTGCTGTTTGAGCATAAACAACATCTGCAAAGTTATGATGCTCAAAGTTCAATGCAAAGGGAGATATTGTCTTTTACAGAATTGACCAGCACTTTAAAGTAAATATATTCGGTGAAAGAGGCTCAGATGCCAAAAAGTTTGAGAATGTCAGCAAATAAGAAATAACGAGAATTTGTGCATTTTAATGAGTTTGAAAGACAAAAGCCTTTCATTAATACATGGTTAAATAACCTACAGTGATAATTCAAATAAAAGTGAATGTGTTCATCAGTAGTTGATGCAATATTGAAACGCTTCTTAAACCTGAAATGATTTTTGTAAATCCAGTGTTCAAATGCTGTCGCCACCTGACTAAAGACTGATCTCTGTGTGAATGGCCACCAAACTGGACTTTGAGTGTATATAAGCGGTAGACTATTTTAGAAAGAAAAATTTAAAAGATAAAAAAAAAGAGGAATTAGAGAGAATCAATAAATGAATCATTTATTGCTACTGTGTGAATAATATGTAATCATGTAATCAAATTAACTGTAGTCTGATTACGATTATTTTAAAATGCAACTTACTCTAATTACATTGTATATTATTAAATTAAGTCATTGTACGGTAATTATTACAATGACTTAAATTTTTGGAATCTGATTACGTAATCCAGATTACATGTAATCAGCTACTACCCAGCTCTGTATACGTGTATATAAAAAAATATGCATTTCTAGCATGTCTTGGGGTGAAGAGCCTCACAAATGCTACATTGTTAAGTTACTTTCTGGTGCAATAAATGTCTAAAGTAGTTTGTGTCTTGCCTAAAATACTATAGGGAATATATTTAAATTATTCAACAAATGAATTTAAAATAATAATCGATGCATACTGAAACAATATGGAAAAATGTTAATTAAATTGAAAACCAAAGAACTTATAGGGATAATTCTGAAAATTGAAAATTCCATAATTTTTTTACACTTATGTTGTTCCAAACCTGTATGAGTTTCTTTCTTCTGTTGAACACACAAGATGATACTTTAAAAAATGTTGGTAACCAAACAGTCGCTGGTACCCATAGACTTGCATAGTATGAAAAAAAAAATTATATATATATATATAACGGAAGTTAATGGGAACTGCAATAACTTCTTATGTGTTCAACAGAAGACAGAAACTCATACAGACTGAGGCCGAGTAAATGATGGGTGAAATATCCCTTTAATGTATTTTCTATGATCCCAAAGATTCATACCCCTGATGGGAGTGATTTATTTTTGATGTGTTGTGTCACATGGTGTTTGCGGACAATCTGAGTTGTCACACAGGTGTGTGTGTATCGGCTATTTAAAAAATGATTCAAACACGGCTACAATAATTTTATTATGCATGACTCTTTTGAATCTTTTGTTCAAGCGTTACATAATGTGAATGTTTTTGCACTGATGCCAGACTTATTCAGTCATTTGTTATGAATAATCTTATCTTTTGGTTTGCTTCCATCGAGTACCTTTGGCTGATTAATTCACTGGATTATCCAAAAACAGACATTACCACATGGTTATGCAATACATCCGAGTTATATTTCCAGAGAAGGTAACATTGTTGTGTAAAATGACTCATTTGGTGATATAAGATTACCTTATCTGTCTGTGGGTCTCCAACCCTGTGATGGTCCACACAGAGGTAACAAACACGAGACATGAGCTCAAAGGGATGCAGGAAGAGACGGGAACTTAGCAGGAAAGTGAAGATATATGATCTCTGAAAAATGACAGGAAAAACTAAAGCGTCAGTCAAATGTTGACATTTACCATGCAACTAATAATTATCACAGTGAAGGCTGTATACTTACGTCAGGGTAATAGTCCACAGTCGGGACTAAGAGCTGTATCAGGGCTTCCAGAGAGCCGGACACAAGCTTATTATCACGGTAGTGCAGACCCCCATAGTTCTCCTCCACAGGTTGGCGGTGACCATGGCTGCTGCTGTAAGTGCTAGGGTTGAATTTGCTTGAATATGGCGTTGTCTGTGGCATTTTGGACCTGTGGATGAAAACATTAGTCAGCCTGTAAGAAAGTTGCATAGCAGCATCCCTCAGAAACAAGGTGTGAAATGAACACCCACCACCAGATGAACACCGCTACATGCAAACAGTCTGTATTTTGCTTTTGTACTAGTCAAACTGCCACGATTGATTCCATTTGACAAGAAGTTGTGTTTAGAAACAACAACATGCTTGAAGAAACATAATTGAATTTTTTACTTGCCCTGCCTACATTTCCACCAAATGATTAATAGATTAAATTTATTTTAATGTGCCAGAAGAGTGTTTCTATTAAACACTTAGCTGTCGGCTAAAAATAAGACACCATGACAAGGATAAACTTATAAACAAACATTATGAACTTAAAATATTTGTCAAACCTCATCATAGAAAACCATGTTTAAGCTGTCACTAGCCAAGCGGTGGGCCCAATTAACCCATTGTAAACGTTTCTAACCTAAACAAATTGTGTAACATTGTAAAGCTCTTTACATTTTTGTTGATTTTTCTTCTCTATTTCCTATTTATAGCTCGTTTGACTTCAATAATGTGCAAAGTGCTTTCTTTAAAAAGGGACCAAACTTCAAACCATTCAAGATTTATAGATTTCAGTTGGAAATGTTATCATCAGGTTTATGCTGAAACAGTTGGGACTGTTAACAGGTTAAGTTTAGTTGGTTGTAAAGGCACGTATACATTATCAACATAAGCTAGTTAGTAAAACACAGCACAAACAGGGCAAGCGACACTTGACAACTCAGTCTGAACCCTGGACAGGACAGGCAATACTGTCACTAAAAGTTACAAAAGTGCAAAATGTGAGAAAACACAATGGATGCAGCGTCTGTATAAACTGCAAAAATAATTTTTTATTTACAATAAAATTAGGTTTCACGAACAAAATACCATAGCGTTCTTTCTTTTATTCATGATTTTATGGATAAGGATTTTTAAAAATTACACAAAAAAGGTATCTTGCTCCAACTGAAGTGACTTGAACGCACCTGACGTCGTAATTACAACTTCCCAACTCGTAAACGTGAACTTCCCAAGAGGAACTGAACAGTTATCAGTGAATGCGGATGCTATAACCATTTGTACAATGCAGAAGTTGAGTTCTAAGATTTTAAAGCAACTCAAATTGGGAGAAAAACTAACTAAAAAAAATGCAAAAAAGCATTTACTAATCACAGTGGATGGAGGTCAGAAGAAAAGTTCATTTCCCTCCTGCTCTGCTTATCTCTAAAGCTCCTGTAAACTAGGTGTACTCTTAATTCTAAACACTGTTATTGGATTAAGGAAGAGTCTTGTGGTCAAGCAGGTTTAATGGCAGGAGTCTTTTCTTGAACCACTGATCTCCTTTACAGAGTTCAGTGCATCCTATAAGACAGCCCTACAGTTCTGCTCCATTTCGTGTAGAAAACACAGTCCTGAGGGAGGAGATGCTCAGATAAAAGCCAACGTGCTTGTGGTTAAAAGCAAACGTTCCAAATTCTGAACTTACCCAAAAACAACCAATTTGACTGGCAACCATGTTTCTATGACAACAGTGACTCACTGACCAACCACGTTAAGTGCGAATCTTCCCTTTCGAACGAGTTTAGTGAATTTCCTTGTCGCTTATTCATCATCAAAGGGATATTATACACAAATTATAACCCTGTCATCATTTACTCATCCTCGTGTTGTTCCAAACCTGTATGACTTTTCTTTTTTTGTGTGTGGATCAGTAAACTAGATGTTAAGCTGAATGACTTTCATAGCATGGAAAAATAAATAAATAAATAAATCAGCACCTAACATTCGGAATTTCTTTTTTGTAGAAAGAACATCATGGGCCTATATGTTTGTAGCAACAGGAAATAACGTTACTGACTATATTATTATATTTTCGGACTTAATTCTCCTGTAAATGTGTCGCTTCCCCGGGGAAGCACGGTAAACAACTTCATTGCAAACTTTTCTGGAACAGGTCATGTTCAGTGAGACAGTTTACAACAAAAATACACAAAAATGCACATACTTGATGAAAAGGAAGACATGGCAAACGTGTCCGTGTACGTTAATTAGACGAATCTGCCCTAACAACAACCACTGACTCATCAGACCTGACTGAAAATCACAGATGGACAATGTGCAATCACTCTTACACATGTATGAGCAACACAAACGAAACGAAAACAAGTTCAAACAGACGGATTAAAAAAAAAAAAAAAAAAAATTCCCCACATCTGAAAAGTGAAACGCTTAAACTATATATGAATAACTAAACATGCAGTAAACTAAATGTCTTTTAGAAGCGAATTTAAAGACTTAATTGTAAAACGATACGTGTATTGTTTGATTGCAAAATTACACATTCAATAAGTATAGAAAATAACAATTATTAAACACCAATGGCAGTGTGACACGGTCATTCTACAAGTTTTTTTTTTTTTTTTTTTGAAAGACAGTGATTTACAAATCCCTGTAAACTTACCACAAAATTAAAAAAGTGAACGTACGAGAAAGTTGACGATATGGATATCCAAGGAAGTCCAACAAAAAGACTCCCAAACGCGTGCACAGCCCAGATCAAGTTGCTTTCTTACAATGAAAGCTCGCTGATAGTCTTCTTATCTTTCTTTCGCGCGCGATACTAATGATCAGTTCATTGTTAACGTGGCGCAAACCGATACTGTGTGATGGTCGATGGTCTCCATTGTTTTACTAATAATCCAGATCGTGTGCATGAGAAACTAATATCGAATTCCTGTAACACAGAAAGCATTAAGAAGGAAAACCGGAAAATGCGGTCTCGCCCACAAGGGAAGACTGACCAATCAGAGCCAGGAAGCAACAAATTGAAATTTCCCAGTGATCTTATTGGCCACTGCGATGTCCATCAACTCCCAAGACGCGCACAAACCACTGACAAACAAAAACAGTCGCTTGTTTTTAAGGTCTGAGTTTACTGAGGCTGTCTGTACACACCCTACACTTGTTTTTATTTTCCAGGATATATCAGTATTCGTTTATTTTGGCTCTGCGAATCGCTATAATCTGTACTCAGGAGGATGTAGTACTATATAATTTAGAGCATAATATAAACTAAGGCCAGTGATATTCAAATTTAAGGGTGAAGAAATTTCTGCGTCACTTGTGTATGTAGTAATCATGAAACAATATACAAACAATGCCAGGGAGGCCTACTGCATTCCCTGAGATTTTGAAGAGTGCCAAAATCAAGCTTTGCTATCTCATAAGGCCTGAAGTGTCACCAGAAGTCCAAAAATAGCATAAGGTAAGTGTTATGGGTACCAAGAAAGTATCTTAAACTAACACCTGAGGAAATTGTTAGGCAACATAGTGGATGTAGAATGTATCTGCCTACATACACAATGTACATAATCAGTGCTCACGAAATTAGCTCTTTATTTGAATTCAGTATATCATGAAATTATGAGAGTAAAAAAGAGTTTTGCAGTGATGTTTTTGTAGGCCAACCTGTAAGTTAGCATAACCCTTTTGATAAAAACATTATTGAATTATTCCAGAAAATAGGCTTTGTGACCAAGAAATGTTTATAATTCTTGCATGTTTTGTCCATTATGATAATCTTCACAGAAGAACAGAACTCACCAGAAGTTAAAAGCAAAATGTGGGCTTTAAGCTACACCACGGTCACATGACCTCAACATCACCATTACTAAGCTCCCGCCAACTCTTTCAGTCTTTTTAAAGAAACATTTTCCCAGAAAGTTTGAGTTAGAATTGTTTGCAAGAGTGTGATTATAAACACAACGAGGCTGTGAAAGCAGTGTGATGGTGTTTAATGTCCCTGACAACCTCCATGGTTGGATTTTATGTTGAATATGTAGAATACAATGTAAAAATACCTTGAGCTTGTGTTAACCACAGACCTTATTTCAGGCATTTACCTCAAAACTCCTTCAAAAAACCCACTGACCCAGTGGTCTACAATGCTAACTCGCTAGCGGTATTGGTCTATGAGAATATGCCATTTACGCAAACACAGTTATTAATTTCAAACATGTTTCCAGAAAACCTACCCAGTCTGCCACTGCTTGGTCAAAAAGATAATCCCGCCCCAAAATGTACGTCATTGGTTGAGCAAATGTTGCTGTGTGCAGTATTCCCATGGTAAAGGCTAGCTTCCCACTCTTTCCAGAACAGCTTATTTTTTATTTCTGTGGGTGTGGTCAGAGTTTTGTGTTACATAAAAGTTGAATTACATCGATGCAGAGGTAGGCAAGTCTCATTTTATAAGTAGGTGGATTTCATTTCGAGCTCGTACCTCAACAGCTCCACTCAACAAAGTGTCTGTAAGAATAATTCACCCCTGCAAGGCCTTTCCTGAATGATGTGCTTCGCCCACACCGTTAAGAGGCACCTAATGGTGAGAGTTTGACTTGAGCTCAGTAACAGTGCTTCAAGCTGAAGCTCATGTTGGATTCCACCCACGGCACTAAAGCCCTGAAACCTTCTGGCCCCTGCAGGGCTTCAGCTACAGAAGGATGGTGTTATCACATATGGTGAACACACATATTCAGCTTACACCCACAAAGACTCAACCAACAGAGCAGAACCCTTTGGGAACTCCAGTCTTTTATATCTCCAAACTAGCTGTGATGATGTTGTCCTTTATAGACTGGGGTTACATAACCGGAATCTACGTCAGCACACACTTCACAAGAAAGTTTCCTTTGCTATTTTTTCCTGCCAAACATGCAACAGCAGTGTTGTGACCTTTTAGCTGCATATTAAATTTCCTGCATAAATTAGTATTGTGGCTGGACTATCTCTGTTGATATTCCTATAACTTTCATAGCAGTGTAGTCAAAGGAGTTCATAGCAAAATAAAATCAAAATAAATAAAGCTTTACTAATTTAAGTTGTTTCATCTAAGCCGATAGCCTCATGGACAGCGCACCAACATATAGCACTGTTGTGATTTGGGCATCCCGAGTTCGAGTCCTGGCTCGCAGACATTTCTTTAACACATCCCACTTTCTATGTCCCACTTCGCTTCCTGTCATCATACTGTCCTACCCAAAAATTCCAACAATAAATCTTTAAAAGAAAATATTTAAATTATGTTCCAAATTTGAGGTTAATATCTCAAAAAACGAGGTTTCAGTAAGGTGCAGTACCTAATGCTTCCACTAGATGAAATTGATTTTATGCGAACCATGTTGTTGTTGTTGTTTTGTATGGAAGCCCATTTCCACCACTGAATTAAAAAAAAATTAAAAAGGTAATTCTGACTTTCTTATCTCACAATTCTGACCTTTTCTCGCAATTGTGACTTTACTTCTCACAATTCTGACTTTTCCTTGCAATTGCGACTTCTTACAATTTTTGTGACTTTTTCTCGCAATTGTGAGGTGTAAATGAGTTGTAAAGTCATAATTGCGTGACATAAAGTCAGAATTGCAATATAATTGAGAGATATAAACCCTCAATTCTGAATTGTGAGTTTATATCTTACAATTTTAACTTTATTTCTTGCAATTGCGAGTTCATATCTTGCAATTCTGAGAAAATCTAAATCATAATTGCCAGAAATAAATATCAGAATTGTGAGATAAAAACTCACAATTACCTTTTTTATTTATTTTTTTATTTCAGTGGCGGGATCGGGCTTCCATGTTTTTGTGTTTACGTAGCAAGTGCCAAACCTTTACCAAGTTTCATAACATAAAGTAAAAAAGTTCTAACAAACTAAAATGTACTTTTTTTTGGTGAAAAATGACTAAAGAGCACCAGAGGGTAAAGAAAAAATAGGAATATGGTGCCTAGTTGTCACCTGGTTGTTCTACTATACCAAAACAATCGAAACAAGCAAAAATGCTAAACATTCACAAGGGAAATTCCATGTGACAATGGAAATGAAACCTGCAAGCCATTAAGGATGAGTGCAATAACATCTGTTGTTCGACAATGGATACGCTTGAATAATGGGGGTGGGAGTGTGACTCACTGCTTTCCAGTAAGAAAGTGATTCAGCCCCCTGGTTCATTGACCTTCAAACATGGTGCCCTCTGTGTGCGACTGAATAGTTCAGTACCTCCCTCAGCTGTCCCCATATCCATGGTGACGCCACCGCCGCAAGTGTTAATGACCCCCATCTCACATGCACACACTCGTGAAGGTGAACTATTCATGTCTGGGTCGGCCGATGAAATAGTTTTCCGATGAACACAATTCTAAAATCGTCTCACCCCCCCCCCCCCCCCCTTCAGGAGTTTCCTGTAAATGTACACATGTGTGAATTATTGAGAAAAATAATAAATAATGAATGTTTTTGTCAGCTAAAATAGACATGATTTGAGTTCTGTGGTAATTTTGTTGATGACTAATCGCAATTTGTGGGATCAGTCCAAGCCATTTCGCGACAAGTGCCGCTCTGTTGGAACAACCAACCCATTTTATACCTGCTTTGTTTTTGGTTACTTTGTCTTTTAACTGATAACTGTTTATGATTTTAACATTTCTAGGTACCCCTTCCACTCTGCAACTTAATTTCTGTCTGATTTGCATTCCCAAAAACTAAAGGCCTATAAAGAACAAATTAAACAGATTCCTGTATAACACTTAAAACCAAAATGTCTTTTTCAGTGAAACATAAAAGATACTCATTTCTGTAATGAAGCCATAAAGTGACCAGATGCTGTCAAGTTACACAAAATATTTTGAAGTCATTTTGTGTGGCGAACAGACTGAAGTCATTATTGACTGAAAATTCAAATTCATCAAAATATAATATTGTAATATTTGCAAGCTAAATAATGTTTAATATTTATGTTTGGAGCTGCAGGTGGCTGGAAGAGTCCTCAGAGGGAAAGGCAAAAATGATACAAACAGGATGGGCTGCAACATGGCTGTGTCCTTTACATTTCAGCGCTGTTGTGATCCTCCTCCGCCTCCTACGTGATCCAAATTTGTTTACCACTTACTTTAAAGAGCGCATAGTTAGAGTGTAGTAACATTCCGACAGAGCCTCATTGTGCAGCCATGCAGACAGATCTGTTCATTATGAGCGAGTGTGTGTGTGTGTGTGTGTGTGTGTGTGTGTGTGTGTGTGTTCAAGCTCAAGGGAAAGGGAGTGGATAGGAGTGCAACTCTTCAAGCTCACATACATGCACACACACACACAAAGCTGGAACAGTAAGTACAGCTGGCCAGGAAAAACAACAGGGGAGAGGGAGGGACTTTCAGGAAGAGAGGGAAACTGAAGGAGAACAACCTCAACCAGACAGGATCTCATTCCCATAGTTTGCTCTCTCTCTCCATGTCTCATTCGCTCAATCTCTTTCCAACCCAAAGTGATAAAAGTAAGAAAAAAGGCTACAGAGCAACAGCTCCTTCTTCACAACATGTAAAAAAGTGTCACAATCAACAGTCAGTGGAGACACTACTGCTGTTGGGATATTTGTTTACAGTAGCCTTTTTCTGTGTACATTATCATAACTAAATTTAACTTCCAAAAAAGTGATATAATTACTCCCTTGTGTATTAGGGTCTCCTCTGTACTTTGGCCCAAAAACATAAACAAAGATAATATAAATATTCTAAGGAACAATTTCACGAAATTCATGACAATTAAGTATATTTCCTCCCCAAATTATCCTTACTGTAATGCAAAAAAATAAATAAATCAAACACTTATTACAATAATGCAAAAAAGCTGTGTTATTTTAAGTTAAAATGTAATTTTATTCTTTAATGTGCAGAAACTGTTTAGTTTAATATTCAGCGATAATAATAAGCAAGCCATTAACTGAAAACCCAGAAAATGTAACACTTCGCTAGGGGCACAATCATTATTCTGTTTATTTAAGCATCCTGACCACCACAACATGACAAAATTTTGCTCGACCAATAGCGTGAGTTTGGGGCGGGGCCTGTCCGTTTGTTGACCTATGGCAAACAGAGGCAGTGTTTGTGAGACTTAGCAATTAGTTTGGTGTCTAGATGCACAGAAATTAAACACTTCAGTCTTAAATTGTAAAGTATTTATAAATCCGAGCAGTTTCTTTTGTACGTTTTGATTTTTATTAATTAAATTTTAAATTAAAATTGTAAATTTACTATACAGTAAAATCACCATTGAGAAAAAAAAAACATTAAACGTTCTTTTCGACGAAATATAATTTAGTTTGTTTGTTTTTTGTTTTAGAAGTTTTAGTTTCACATATTTTTGTGAAATTGAGTAGTTTGAAAAAAAGGATAAAACTTAAATAATTTTGTTATATGTAGTTCATCAAGGTTTCTACAGTGAGCTCTTTGCTTTTCAAACAGACTTTGAAATCTCATCCTCTCATCAAGACGAACAGTCTGGTAACCTTATGTGGGCCTCAGCGGTACAATCACAGAAGCTGTGAGAGCGTCTACCGCAGAGCTCCTGCCAGCCAAGTCACCAGAAAAACAAACAATCTCCTGAGATGGCCTCAACCTTACACTGAAGAAAAACAGCAGATGACCTCACATGGCAGAGAATGCCTAAATGTCCTTTCTGCTTATTCAGCCACAGCGTTCGGTGTCCTCTGCCGTAATGCTAATGGAAAGCAATGCTAATGGCTTTGTTATGGCAATGCGCTACTTTATTAATAGACGTTTGTGCTGATAAAGGTGCGTTGACTTCCCCTGGTGAGCGTCTCTGTGTTTGTTAGGGCCTCTGTATGTTTTTGAAAAGGCTTTTTAAAAGTAGCCCGCCTTGAGAGGTGGAAATAGGGCCAAAGTGGTAAACACAGCTGTGGCAGACCTCTATTGTCTTAGCCGCTCATACAGGGCTTCACGGAAAACACACAAAGAAAACACAACTAACACTGAACATTCACAGATATCAACTGGAGTGTATAATGCAAGATAATACTAGTTACGGTTAAAAAGGTTTGATTGCAAACTATCTAGAAAAAAAGGATGTTGAACGCGTTTCAGGAAGTGCGGTTTCCAGGTGGTGGTTATCATAATATGGCATTTGTTCCCGTATGGTTGTCAAACACTCCCTTCCTGACTGTCTTCCCTTTCTGTTTTCTGCTGCACTAATGTCTGCCTGGTTCTCGATCTAGGAAGACCTCGGGCATCAATCAGTGAATCAATCACCTGATTTTGGATGACAAAAGACATGCATACACACACACACACACACACATTTAGTGAGATAAAGAGCTTGGATCATCTCTTGCTCAGTGTTCCAGACAGACTGTTTTACTGTGTGTCTGTCCAAAATCAGCACTGGAGAGATTATGCTCACTGAATATCCCTCCACATCCTCTCAGCTGGGATAAACTGCTTATAATATCAGTAAATCATTTATAATTGTTAGTATTCTATAATATGCAGTGTTTGGGATGAACATGTTCACCTGTCTACACAATTCTGTTTCTTAGGTTCAGCATTTTGTAGAGTTTGTGAGTTGAGCTATACGGTTAGTTCTGTTAGAGTGAAGGTTCCTTAAATATCCAGTACATAGATAGTTCTCATAAATAAGATTATAACCTAGAAAAACAACTTTTGAAGCAACTGTTACTGGTGCTTGTCAGTGTAAAACTATTGCCAACTTGTGTTGCCAGAGCATTGCTTAGCAACACCTTAGTGATGCAAAAGTGTAGTTAGCAGGGTCTTCTGAGTTACTAAGGTGTTGCTAGGGAGTTCTGTGTGGTTGTTTGTCTCTTGCTAGGTAGTTAGCAGGGTCTTATAAACCACTAAGGTGTTGCTAGGAAGTTCTGAGTGGTTTTTAGTCTGTTGCTAGTAGTTAGCAGGGTCTTATAAACCACTAAGGTGTTGCTAGGAAGTTCTGAGTGGTTGTTAGTCTGTTGCTAGTAGTTAGCAGGGTCTTATAAACCACTAAGGTGTTGCTAGGAAGTTCTGAGTGGTTTTTAGTCTGTTGCTAGTAGTTAGCAGGGTCTTTTGGGTCACTTAGGTGTTGCTAGGGAGTTCAAGGTGATTGACAGGGAATTGCTAGGGTGTTCCAAGTGTTTACTAGGTGTTTCCTAGGGTGTTTAGGCATTACTAAATGGTTGCATACAGGACAAAACAACCTACCCTCCACAGTCTCCATAACATTCTGGTCACTAGATATGGATCTACCCTAATGTAAGTGTTTAGGATTTTTTTTAAATCTGATATATTTTAACAGTAGTAGCTCACTTCTCCTGTTGCAAGCTGGGACAAATGATGTGCTGAAGTTTGGGCCTAATACTTACAATAATAATAGCAATATTAATAGTGCCTCAGCACCATAAATATGCCTCAGGCTCTCTAAAACCCGTTATTGCCTCCATCTTGTGTGTCTCTTTCGGTCTAAACAGTGTAATTGTCTCTGCCCCTGGGATTTAAACTTGTAATCCTCCACTAGCTTCTGTTGGGGGGAGACTCACCTAGTGGGCGGGTATGGAAATAGACAAATGGGGGCTTTCATTAATCTCCTTTACATCAGATCCCTTTAGTATCAGCACAGAGATCAGCTTTTCCCTTCTCAATCACAGACATATCCATTCACTCACATGACGGTAAATGAAAAACACAAAAACGGGGATTTGTTTGATATTCCACACCACTAAATATCCAATCTCTCTGCTAATGTTGTTATCCTGGTTAAATAGGAATTGACACACACACACACACACACACACACACACACACACACACACACACACACACACACACATACAGACATGTATGAAATAGGTCAAAACTATTAATTTTAAGATTTTTGCTGATGCCCTCTCTCACAAGAGCTTCTCTTTCTTCATTATATGTGTATAATGGATGCACAATGTAGTTGTTCATCCCGAGCAGTGTTTCGGGGGCCACCAGCTGGCCCTTCCCTCCATCAGGCGTCTAGTTTGAGAAGATCAGATGTCAGAGGAATTCCCCTGAGCACTGAGGCCTCTGTCTAATACTATAGAGAGCCTTCATCTGCAGTGTCTTGCAGGCATGCAGATCCACGTTGATTGAATTTGAATGCAATCTAGAATATCAGTCAGATTGTGTTTACATGTTTGTTTGTGTTTGTACACATGCCATTGCTAAATGCTTTAGGGCAGTGGTTCTCAAAAATAGATCGCAGCTCTTTTCTGAAAGGGTTGCAGACAGAAAGTCTGCAATACTAAATACATTTCAGGGGCATTATGAAGCCATTGAATATAAACCGCATGCTGAAATTGTAATGTAAGTTTATTTACCAAATATACAAAACACTACTGTTCCAAAGTGTGGGGTTAGTAAGCGTTTAATGCTGGCTAAGGCTGCATTTATTTGATTAAAAAAAATACAGTAAAAACAGTAATATTGTGCTAATAATATTAGAATTTTAAATAACTATTTCCTATTTAATATATTTCAAAATGCAATTTATTCATGCGATTTAAAGCTTGAATTTTCAGCATCATTACTTTGGTCTTCAGTGTCACACGATCCTTCAGAAATCATTCAGGTTCAAAAGAATATCATTTATTTTATATATATATATATATATATATACACATATATATATATATATATATATATATATATATATATATATATATATATATATATATATATATATATTTGAAACAATATAGAAGTCTTTACTGTCACTTTTGATCAATGTAATTCATCCTCGCTGAATAAAAGTATGAATATATTGCAAAAATGTACTGACCTCAAGCTTGTATTTGTAATACTCTACATATACTTTTTACAAAAATGTTACTATTCAGCCAATGTCATGTTAATAATTTTCCATATTGCTAAGGTGTAGTTTGTGATCATTGTAATGTGCAGTTTTAAGGACACCACAGCTTTAGCGCAACCAAATGCTAAGCGATAACTCTGTGTTTATAAATGGTTAAAATTCCTCATTAAATGTACATCAAAGAGAACATATCAGTATTAGCAGGAGCGTTTTCTGTCTGGTTTCAATTGTTTTGCTATTGCACAATCCCAGACTTATTCCAGAGGCCTGCTGTCTACGTACACTCCGGATACGGCCTGTCTCATGGCAGTCAGAGCTCCAGAAAAGTGGATTGTTATGCAATCTGGTGTCAGCCTACACCATGATCCACGAATAAAGTATGCATGTAGCCCAGTTACTCGGTCCAGAGCAGGCTTTTTCCATCCACTGCATATTGAAATAATTAAGAGTGTTTGGAGGCCGACACTGATCTGTCAAATCAGAACTTGTGGGTTCTGGAGCAGTCTCAGGGACATTGCATATTTGGTAATCTCTCGAAAAAGTAGGCCTTTTGGGAGGAAAAAAACTGTTCCCTTCTTTTTCGTTATGCAACCATTTCAGGGTCAGTAATGTGTTTGAAACAACCCTATTTGCTCTTAAAACTTAGCGTTACTTAGTTAAAGTAATGGGACCTGAATATTTCAACTGATTACATAGTTTGTTAAATGTAAAACTTGTGTAGTTAAAGGAACAGTTCACCCAAAAATGGAAATTTGCTTAAAACGTACTCACCCTCAGGCCATCCAAGTCGTAATTGAGTTTACTTGTTCATCAGAACAGATTTGGAGAAATGTAGCATTACATCACTTGCTCACCAATGAATCATCTACAGTGAATGGGTGCCGTCAGAATGAGAGTCCAAACAGCTGATAAAAACATCACAGTAATCCACACCACTCCAGTCCATCAATTAATGTATTGTGAAGTAAGGAGCTGCATGTTTATAAGAAACAAATCCATTGTTAAGATGTTTGAACTTTAACATTACTGGTCAAAATATGAGTCCATAATCCATAATAACACTTCCTCCAGTGAAAATCCCCTGTTGTCCTCTCAGATCAAAATCCACCAACATATTTGGACCATTTTCACGTGTAAACAATGCTTCATCTGTGCATATTTCTTTCCTGATTCAGGTGAGACAACGGGGAGAAAGCAATATTATGTATTATAGACCTGTATTTTAGCTGGAAGCAAGAGTTTGAAGTTAAAAATGTCTTTAATGATGGATTTGTTTCTTAAAACACGCAGCTTTTCACTTTACAAGATCTTAACTGATGGACCGGAGTGGTGTGGATTACTTGTGGATTATTGTGATGTTTTTCTCAGCTGTTTGGACTCTCATTCTGACGGCACCCATTCACTGTAGATGATTCATTGGTGAGTAAGTGATGTAATGCTAAATTTCTCCAAATCTGTTCCCATGATCATCTTGGATAGCCTGAGGGTGAATCAATTATCAGCTAATTTTCAATTTTAAGTGAACTATTCCTTTAAGAACATGCTTCAGTGAAGACATATTTACATTTGTCAAAGTAATCCATACGTCTTTCCTGATGTAGCGGTTGATCTCCACCCACCACAGCCAAATTAATGGCAGCAAACACATGGCCCAGAACATGCTGCTCTATATCACAGGATACAGGTCTGGCTTGTGTTCGTTTGGAACAATTATGGACATTCAAAATTAAGTGAATCAGTCAACAGTTTCTCCAAACTGCCCCAGTGCTGACCTAGCTACGTTCTCTTCCCCTTCATTTGGATCCCGGCCACTTCACTGGCACTCAGAAACAACAGGTTTAAAGCTTTGGCAATAACAAACATGTTTTCCCTGAACGCTATTTATAAGAGTGTTAAGATGATTCAGTAGTGCAGCTGAAATAACAGAACTTTTATGATTTTTCATGTTAAAGAACACGGCAGATGGAACCCCATATTAAAAGACAGCGGAGTACACAGTTTAGCCAGACAATAGGGAGTCATTATGGACAGCAGTTGGATGTGAGTCAGAAATGAAAAAGTATCGGGGGAAATTTTGCCCCAGATAGTTCAAATGTGGGAGAAAATGCTGCTTTTTTTCTTTTTCTTTTTTTAAATGTTACCTAACATTTGCTTTTCTTGGCATATGTACTTATGGCTGGGTTCATTTTGGGCTTATTGCCTCTGCACACACCATAGTGAACTGTAGCTGTCAGATACACAGTCTGTATTTGCTGTTTGAGTTCCCTTACAAATATATACAGAACTGTGACGGTATCAGGTAATATTATGATTATGAGTGATACGATATTTATATACTGTGGAATTACTCTGAAGTACTTGAAGGAATACCATCCCAGCTAGTACAGCTCCACTGTTTAAACACCTTAAAAGTTCTTTACTCACACCGGCCTGAGAATAAAATGTATAATGTTAATATATATAATGAGAGAGTTTCTAACCTATAACCTTAGTTGTGATCTGTAACCACGGATTAAGAAAATTCATATTAAATTATTATCTCGATAAAGACACGTGCTACGAAGGAAGCAATATTAGTTTTAACACTCACTGAAAAAAAAAAACGGTTAAGGGTTAAATTATGTTTTAACGCGTTATGAAGTGTGCTCGCGCCCCCTCGTGGTCATTGTAAAAATAAATAGACTACAAACGAATAAATCAGTAAACGCAGATTTTGAATTGGTGACTATTTTGTAATATGCTTATATTTTTTGTATGCTATGATATTATTTATATAGGCCTACTAATATTTCTACTTATTTTTTATGTCTACAATGATTGTAAATGCTGGTACTTTTAATGTATGCTATAAGTAAAACATAAAACAGACTACATACTAAAAAAAAAAAAGAAAGATAAATAAGGATGACAAAAACGAGCCAGAACTGATTCTGCAGCTTTAAGATTTCAGAAGCTTTCATTACTGCTACTAAAGTACAAGCATACTGAATAATATGAATAAAGAGGTTGGGCAAGTTCTCAGACTGTGGTATTTTCCTCTGTGAGAGTTATGAATATGCATGAAGGGGCGGGGCAAGCCGACACACGCCCGTGACGTTGTTTAGATGACAGATTTGCAGGTACAGTGATTTAAAGTTAACAATGTTTTAAGGTCGCGCGATGGACGTACTTTGGGATATATTAAATCAATAAGACATTTAAATTGATCTGAAATGCTATGAAACATGTGGATTCACATTTCCTTTGAGCAAAAGTTTTTGTGGCGCGTGCTTGTGCTTCTCTCTTTGA
Organism: Acrossocheilus fasciatus; assembly: GCA_036784905.1. Lineage (NCBI taxonomy): Eukaryota > Metazoa > Chordata > Actinopteri > Cypriniformes > Cyprinidae > Acrossocheilus > Acrossocheilus fasciatus. Next base: position 19,386,263 of record CM071947.1, on the reverse strand, counting down.
CTGGTGGAGAGGCTTTCGGAGGTGAGTGTCAGCAGACCACGAAATATATAATATAATATAATAATCTGTTTATACTTCTATTTTGAGACTAGAAGAACCTATAGTTTTTTTTTCAGGTGTTAATACATCTATAGTTTCGGCTCATTTCAGATTGGCTTTAATTATTCAGTTGCTATGGAACGATTATTTATGTAAATTACATTAAATATAAACAATAATTCATAAACAACACATTTGGAGATAGTGACATGTAATGAGTAATTAATACCTCACTGTACAAAGTCACTTCTGCACATGTCTGATATGGGATTAGATATAATCCGATCTGTCCAAGTTCATTTTGTTTACTTGCAGCATGAAAGGAAACGACCTCCCCCAATCCAAAAACAGATAGAGAGTAATCTGCAATTTGCATTTATATATATATAAAAAAAATGCATTTATAAAAACATCCTTGCTAGAAAGATGAGATAATGTTGCTTTAAGCCTTTAAAAATATGAACCCCAGTTTTCAACATTTAAATACTTTTATGAGTGTAATTCTTCTGTTATTAAGTTATAAATAGGCTACTTAAAGTTATGTAAACATTAATGTGATGTATCTTTATCCCAGTGTCCATGCATTAGGATGGATGCCATGGACTCACTGTTTTTTGAATAGGTGTTCATGTTTGCTGCCACTTTGTGGTGCATGCATAGTTTATACAGTAACTTGGACATACTTTTACAATCTGTCCCTCACAGGTTGAATAATCAAATTTGAGCAATCAAATTATTAAAACTTCCCTGCCCTACTAAGTCAGTATGGTTCATCCCCAGTCACTGTGCTAATCCCTATTGACTCCTTTGACACAGTGCTCTAGAAATTAGGCAGTACTACTGCGCTCCTAAAAGGCGTTCAGCACATTAAAATGCATTAATTGAATTCTGATAAAGCATTAGAGGGTTGCAGACACAACAGCACTTAGTCTAAACTGCATTAGGCACAGAGCAGCAGCTGTCACAGAGCTGTTCAGGCCAATAAAAACTCTTAATTTACTGAGGGCAAATCAGATACATACACTATGCAAGAATAGTCCATGCGCTTATGAGAAGAGACAAAAGCTGAGGGGATGAAATTAAGTCATTTAAATGTATGAGTTGTATTTCTTAAACAGCAAGACATATTGCCCTCTGGCATTTTATGTTTTAAGGAATGTGTCCTTTGCTCTTACTGTTGTAATCTGCAAAATGGGAAAAAATGTGTCATGTTTATGTATATGCTCTATTATGCAATAGTATTATAAAACATGTGCATCAATAGGGGTTCTATAACAAACAAAAAACAAATTCAAGTACAAATTACTTTGCAGCTTCTTTCTACGGAGATGGGTTTGTGCATTTGAAAGCAGTTGAGTTGTCTAGTCAGACGTCGTTCCATGTACGGTTTCGAACCTCTGGACCCAGTGGCCTGCTGTTCTTGGCAGCTGGGGAGACGGACTTCCTCTGGGTGGGGCTGCATTCTGGCAGAGTACAGGTGATTAATTAAATGCATTACATTTAAATGATTTTACTAAAAAGAGATCTTCGTATACAACACTATTTATAGGTATAGACTTTATTGTAATCTGTAATTTGATGTTTTATAACATTTAATTTCATGTTATTCATTAGTTTCTCGTATATGCACTTTTGTTTAGAATTGAGTATATATCAATTTCAGTGATATGTCAAAAACAGAAAGAATATTTTAGCATAAGAAAACAGTACAATCACTGTCTGAGATCACTGCAGTTTTGCAACTGCTGTAAGAGGCTGAGATTACTTAGTGAAATGTTGCATATGTTGATCAGTTCAGATGAATCGGCTAAACTACAGTATGTTGAAATCTTATATGAATACTGAGCTGAAACGTATTCCCATCTATGGCAGTTACATTCATCTGACTTGTAATAAGGTACACACTCAACGCAGATATTTTTTGCCCACAGGCAAAAACAAAAGGCAAGTGATTTCTTGTTGCTTCCAGACAAAAAAGGTCTGTTCATAGTCTAAACCTCCACATGCATCACTGTATTGACAAGTCTTTTCATGCTAAGAAATACTGACATTGCGACTCTGCTGCCTGCAGTTAATGCAGTATGAGCTTTATTTAGCAATACTGGGAGTAATTACCTTTTTAAAAGATGACTTCCTACATCACTATAAAGATCTTCTGTCCATCTCTGTCAGGTGCGGATTCAGCTTGGATCTGGGGAACGGACTGTTCGTTCTGAGAAGGGTTTCTCCTTGAATGATCTGACCTGGCACACATTAGAACTACAACATGATAATGACAACATCACGCTTACTGTGGACAAAAACTCTATAACATCTGCTAAGATGCCAGGACCTGACTTTGAGCTGGATGTCCAGGATGGACTTTTTGTTGGTGGTGTCGGGGATCTGGAAAAATCCTACCTCTCAGCAAATGAAACTCCTTTTGGCTTTCGGGGATGTTTGGATGAGGTTCTGTTCAATGAGCATAACCTCCTGTCCTCATTTAGGTCTTACTCTGGATACAAAATGATTCATGAAGTGTCGCTTGGTTGCAGCCCACAGTTTTCAGCCACTGTCAACGATTCTATAAGTTTTTTCAGTTCCAAAGCATACATGTCCCTACCAACATGGGATGTACCCCAAGAGGGGGTATTTGAATGTGAACTGCATACAGTACATTCAGAGGGGATCCTTTTATACAGCTCTGCAGGAAATGGTAACTATTTTGCCCTGGAGATCCAAAAGGGTCACCTTGTTTCTATCATTAAAATGGGTGTAACCAAGACAGCATTGCGTTCCTTGATGGTCGTCAATGATGGGGCATGGCACATTTTGCGGCTCTATTTGTCTCCTCTGAATCTTCAGTTTACTTTGGGTTTGGAGATGCACAATTCTAGCTTTGGGATAAATGCCAGTGCGTTACAGTTTACTGGACCTCTGTTCCTAGGTGGGGTCGATGTCAGCACTTACACAGAAGTCCGCAAGAATGGATTGCTCTCTATGGTAGGGAAGCGTATAAGAGGAGGTTCGTTTAAAGGCTGTCTTAGGAATATCAGAGTCAATTACCAAAGGATGGGCCTTCCAAAAGCATTGGTCACCAAGGATATTTCTGTTGGTTGTGAACTACAAAAACATCTTGGACCCAGTACCACAAGTCCATCAGTTATTACCATTGATTCGGAAAATATCACAGATGCCCTACCTGAGATGGACAAGAAAAATGTCCTTTTACTCAAGGATTTGGAAGTTCTTGAAGGTGGACGGGCACCACTTGAGTCTAAACACATTAAGATTAATCTAGAGTTCCGTAAGCTTGGGATCCGTCAGTCACAGATTATGTTTCGTGTTGAAGAGCAGCCTGTCCATGGGCAACTCAGACTGGATGTTGACCCTGATCTGGGTGAGAACACCTTCAGTATTCTGGATCTCTGGCATGGAAGGGTCATGTATGTCCATGGAGGATCTGAGGACCTACTTGACTTTTTCATGTTTTCCATCTTCACCAACAGCAAAAAGGAAGTGCCTAGCTTTCTCAAAGGGAACCGTCTGCACAGATTTAACATCAGCATCACACCTGTCAATGACGCTCCTGAACTCAGCCTTCCTGAGGGCAGTCTCTTCATTCTTCTAGAGCGCTCAAGACGTCGTATGAGCACAGATGTCCTCAGAGTCATCGACCCTGACAGTAACTCCACAGACCTGATGTTCTCAGTCCTTGGAAACCTGAATGCTGGTTCAGGGTTTCTAGAGATCGAGGAACAGCCGGGCAGAGCAGTTAACTCATTTTCCCTAAGTGATCTAGAGCAGGGTAAAGTGAGTTATGTTCACAAAGGTGTCAAGAACGCCAGAATGGCGATTAGGGTGAGTGATGGGGACAAGTTAAGCAACACAGTGGTACTCAGGATCATCGCTGTTCCTCTAGAACATAAGGTTGCCAACAACACCGGAGTAGACGTAACCCAAGGTGAAGCCACCTTTATTAGTAACAAACATCTTGCTGTGCAAGTCAATGTTCCCAAACAAGCAGTGGACATTCGCTATGACGTCACAGTGCCACCAATCTATGGTGAGCTTCAAAGGCTGCACTCGAGTGGGCAGTGGAAGCAAACAAGCACATTTACGCAAAAACTTCTGGAAAAGGAGCGTCTTCGATATCTCAGCACCTTCCATGGGACGCAGCAAAGTAATATCACTGACAGTTTCAAATGCAAAGCCACAGTTGGCTCAGTCATTACAGACGAGTTGTTGTTTTTGATTAGAGTACGCTGGATTCGTTATAGAATCACCAGAAATAAGGTGGAGATAGATGGTGAACAGAAAGTCACATTGACACCTCAACAATTCCACGTTGTTACCAAGGGTGCAAGACTTTTGGAAAATGACCTTCACATTCGTTTATTGACATTACCAAGGAAAGGACATCTTCTTCTCAGTAATAAGATTTTAAAAAAGAACTCAACTTTCAGCCAAGATGACATTACTAATCACAAGTTGCAATATGAGCTCTTAGAAAGGCCAGCTGATGATACAAGAGACATGTTTCACTTTCAAGTATTCTCAAAATTTGCCCTGTCAGGGATTCATGAGTTCAGAATCAGTGTCAAAGCAGATATTCATAACATAATTTTAAAAAATCATGGACTTTCTCTCTTGGAAGGGGAGAGCAAGGTCATTACTAAGGCAATGCTTTTCTCAGAGACACCCAGCTCTAGAGCAGTACACTACACTGTCACCAGCAGCCCTAAACATGGGGTACTGAAGAGAATAAACCTCTCTAATTCCTCCGCCAGCAGTGACCGCATAATAGAGTTCACAAATCAGGACATTTCAGAGGAGCGAATCTTGTATGTCCATGATGATAGTGAAACCACCCATGATGCATTTACATTCCTGGCTTCTTTTGGCTCTCTGAAAAATAAGTCCCAAGGCACGGAGGGTACATTTAATATTTCCATCCAGTTGGTTAATGATCAGAAACCCATCCGTGTTGTGGATAAAGTTTTCCATGTGGTGCGTGACAGCCAGCGGTTGCTTACACTGGAAGATTTGTGCTACCATGATGCTGACACAGACTTTGATGACAAAGATCTGCTTTATACCAGACGAAAGATCCCTATGGGTGAGCTGGTCCTGGTAAATGACACCACACACAAGCTTTATCAATTCCATCAGCAGGACTTAGAAGAGAAAAGAGTGCTGTTCATTCACAAAGGGGTGAGTTATGGCCGCTTTGTCCTCTTTATATCTGATGGGAAGCACTACACATCAACACTACTTGAAGTGTCGGCCCATGACCCATTTGTTAAGGTGGCAAACAACACGGGTCTTTTGGTCCAGAAAGGCCAGATGGCCAGTTTAGGAGTAGCTAATTTCAGTATCTCCACAAATATGGATGTCAGGCATGATGAAGAAGTGGTCTTTGAGGTGTTTCTACCACCAAGCCACGGGACACTTTACTGCAATGATATAAAAGCAAATACTTTCACACAGCATGATTTGAAGATGGGTCATGTAGTGTATCATCACGATGACAGTGAAATACTGGAGGACTTTTTTAACTTCACCAGCAAGGTTAAAGGCCTCCGTTTGGATGTAAGTGTGCCAGTTAAGGTGTACCTTGAGAGTCATCAGAAGCCTCCAAGAGTCATTCACAATAACCTAGTTGTGGTGGAAGAAGGAAAGCCTGTCAAAATCAACAAGGAAATTCTCCAGGTTAGTTTTGCTTTATTAAAATAATTTTCAGATAACTTGGTCATGAAATGTAGACTATTCTCTATTTAATGTGTATATGTGGGTGTTTTCCAGGTCGTTCATGAGGATAACAAACCTTTTGAGATTGTGTATACTGTAAAGATGGCACCCACCTACGGTTTTCTGCGGATATCTATGCTAGAAGAAGATCACTACCGTGGCAGTCAAGAGAATCCCATCCGAAGCTTTTCACAGGGTGATATCAATGAAGGGCATGTTCAGTATGTTCAAACCGAGCGTGGATATGTTAATGACTCCTTCTCACTTGACATAACAAATGGTGTTCTAACAGTCCATGACCTTGTAGTCATAGTGGATATTATCCCCTTGCACATCCCACTAGAGGTGTCCAATATGACCCTGATAGAAGGTTCTTCTAAAGCTCTCACTCAGGACATCATCAAAGTCGTCAGTCAACACTTTCATGGACTCCAGATCTTCTATCTTGTAACCGAGGGGCCTCATCATGGACGAATTGAACACTCAAGGATCCCTGGTGTTCCAATTCCGTCTTTCACAAGGGCTCAAGTGAGTTTCTGTTTGTCACTTGTTTACTTTTTTTTTCTCTTCACTCCCATACAACAAAGGTTAAAACAAGGCAATACATATAGATATGTGACCCTGGACCACAAAACCAGTCTTTAAGTCACTGGGGTATATTTGTAGCAATAGTCAAAAATACATTGTATGGGTCAAAATTACTGATTTTTCTTTTATGCCAAAAATCATTAGGACATTAAGTAAAGATCATATTCCATTAAGATATTTAGTAAATTTCCTACTGTAAATATATCAAAACTTCATTTTTGATTAGTAATATGCATTGCTAAGAACTTCATTTGGACAACTTTAAAAGCGATTTTCTCAATATTTAGATTTCTTTGCACCCTCAGATTTTCAAATAGTTGTATCTCAGCCAAATATTGTCCCATGAAGAGAATAAACAAAAAGGTATTGTATTCTTTCTTTTGCCACAGGCTGAACAGGGATTCATATTCTATGTCCATGATGGAAGTGAGACCATGGCTGATAATTTTACAGTGGTGGCCAATAATACAGATATCCGGAAGCAAAGTTTGCCATTTGTGGTTTATGTCAATATAACACCCATAAATGATGAACCTCCAATTGTAACTGTCAACAGAATTCTCAAGGTGAGGTTTTTCCTTTAAGCCAATGTGTAATCTTCTTATATGTATAGTCTTTGTGAAATTAAATTGTAAGTTATAAAACAAATATAAAACAAAAAGACACCAAACCAGTAAAACATGACTGCAAACGGGATTTTTCAAATGACTGATTTAATCGTCTTCCCACAGACCCAACGAATTTGAGCACTAGCACTAAAATAGTGGTACATTCATCTAATATAGTTTTGGCAGGTATTGTTTTTCCATTTTCATCATGGAAAAAAGCACTGGTTAAAACCAGCTTAAACTGTGTGGAGGCCTAGGCTTTAGATGCCCACTTTGGCCAGCAGGAGGCTCAGTAAACACATACAAAATAGCCTCAGGTGGAAAAAAAAAAGTTTCTATGACCAGAACTGACAGCATCATGTTTCTTTCATTAGGTGTGGCAAGGTTCTGTGACCGAGATAACCACTGAAGACCTCAGTTCTGAGGATCCAGATTCTCCTCCCGAGAGCCTAGAATTCATCATCACTCCGCCAAGTAATGGGCATCTAGCCCTGAAGAGTGCCCCCTCCAGGCCTGTTCTGAACTTCACCCAAGAGCATATCAGTCATGGCCAGCTGGTGTTTGTACATAGTGGTTAGTTTACGTTATATAAAGTGCCCATAAGATTTTATAACCCATTTTCCTCTGATCTCTCAGTAGGTCTGTGGTATTTATGTTTTGACAGGTGCCCTGTCAGGAGGATTTCACTTTCAAGTCAATGATGGGGTGAACTTTGCTCCAAGGCAAATCTTCAGTGTTGCAGCCCAATCTCTGCTCATCAGCTTAGAGAAAAATCAAGAGCTCAAAGTTTTCCCAGGTTTGATTTTATTGTGCTTTATAGAAAATTCAGGACTTCTCTGTTGTCGCTTTCTTCAAATAAAACTCAAGTGATATTTTGTACTGCTGTTAATGCTATACACGTTTAGTAGAAAGGTGTAAGTAAGGGTGCCGTTCATATGAAGCAATAAGGTAACAAAATAACAAGATAATGTAGCAGACTGCAGCAGCTGGACTGGATTGTAAAAGTGAAACTCAGACTAGCCTAGTGATTGAAACAGTAATGGTGCAATTGTCTGTGTGGTGTAAAGGATGTATTTCCTGTGTCCTTCTACAGGGTCTTCAAAGTTAATCACTGAAGATGAGCTGCTGATAATTACAAATGACTTTGATGATATTTATGGCAATCGCACCATCACATACACTGTGACCTCACCTCCAAGATTTGGCAGCCTGATTTGGAAACAAGATGAAAATTCCACAGAAGAAATCTCATCCTTTACCCAAAACATGGTATTTATGAAATCTGATTCTGAGTTTAGTTGGCTGATGTTAAAATGTGTACTTCTTTTCAAAAGTATGTTAACATGGAAGTGTTCTTCAGTTCCAGAGAGGAATTGGTGCAGGATAGGTACATTGCTAAGACAAAAGCAAACTTTTGAACTAGCGAGTTCTGCTAATGTTTAATATTTTAAATGCTCTACCACAGATGTCATTCAGCATACACTCTTAAAAATAAAGGTGCTTCACGGTGCCATAAAATAACCTTTTTGTCTAAATGGTTCTATAAAGAACCTTTAACATCTGAAGAACCTTTCGGTTTTACAAAAGGTTCTTTGTGGCAAATTATAAAGATTATAAAAAGGTAAGAAAGAGATGGTTCTTTAAAGAACCTTAGATTGAATGGTTCTTTGTGGAACCAAAAATGGTTCTTCTATGGCGAATGGCGTATGGTGAAGAACCTTTTAAGCACCTTTATTTCTAAGAGTGTAGATATTTTGAAGATATATATGATTTCAAGGATGTTTTTCCATGTTAAAACAATACAATTTTTTTGTAACATTAAGTTGTTCTGACAGAAATTTTATTGTGACGTATCTGTATAGCCAACAACCTAAAGCATTAGTTCACTTGCACCCAGCACCCATGAAAATGACATACAGCAGTCATGTGCAGACTTGCTTAAAGGATTAGTTCACTTTCAAATTAAAATTTCCTGATAATTTATTCACCCCCATGTCATCCAAGATGTTTATGTATTTCTTTCTTCAGTCAAAAAGAAATTCAGGTTTTTGATGAAAACATTCCAGGATTCTTCTCCATATAGTGAACTTCAATGGACTCCAAACGGTTGAAGGTCAAAATTACAGTTTCAGTGCAGATTCAAAGGGCTCTACACGATACCACACGATGAATAAAAGGGTCTTATCTGGTGAAACGATCAGTCATTTAAACAACAACAACAAAAATTTATATGCTTCATAAACACAAATGCTCACCTTGCTCTGTTCTGTGATGCGCGTAATTACGTTGAAAAGGTCACGCTTGAGAGGTTTGTGTCACCGCAGTGTCCTCCATCTGCCTAATTTCTTCCTCTGTGTATTCCGGTTCAAAAAGTTAGGGCGGGGCAAAAAACTCCATCTCATCTTTTCCTCCAAGTTCAAAATCGTCTGACATCGTTGTTTTACCTTTTAACTCCCTTTTTTGTAAACGGTGTTTGACTTAGTATTTGCACGTTCAACTTGTAAACACTGACTCGATACTTCTGCCTATGTCAAGTGTGACCTTTTCAACGTAATTACATATTACGTGAAGTCATGAACTCGCATCGCAGAACAGAGCAAGGCGAGCATTTGTGTTTATAAAGCATAAATAGAGAAGACCGTAGCGCTAAACACTCGTCTGAAAGTCCAGTAGATCCAAAAAATAGAGATAAATAGACCAAAACGTTTTTGGATATTCGGGTATTTTTACCCGAAAACGTTTTCCACTGTTGCACCTTTGCGCTTTGTTGCACTGTTTATGACCTCTGAGTAATAAATGTTAAGCCTTTTTGGGCTGTTTGGATGAATGCAGATCTTTTTGGTCTATTTATGCTTATAAAGCATATAATTTTTTTTTGTTGTTGTTTAAATGACTGATCGTTTCGCCACATAAGACCCTTATTCATCATCTGGTATCGTTTATAGACCTTTGAATCTGCACTGAAACTGTAATTTTGACCTTCAACCGTTTGGAGTCCATTGAAGTTCACTATATGGAGAAAAATCCAAGAATGTTTTAATCAATAACCTTAATTTCTTTTTGACTGAAGAAAGAAATACATAAACATCTTGGATGACATGGGGGTGAATAAATTATCAGGAAATTTTAATTTGAAAGTGAACTAATCCTTTAAGCAAGTCTGCACATGACTGCTGTATGTCATTTTCATGACGTCATCACCAGCCCATATCTGCAGACCAAATTATTTTTTTGGGCATCACAAGTTTTGTTTGTTTGTTTTATATAAAGTTGAACCTATGAAAATGGTTTTAAAAAGTACATGGCGCCATACTTTCATCACATTATAGTGTCACAATGTCCGTCTTTGTGCAGTTACTCAACATGCTTAGATGAAGCGACCCGTGGTTCAGCCAATCTTTACACCATTTTAACATGAATTTCTATGGAGATGGGAACACAAGAGCATCCAAACGGAAGTTAGAATCCATCATGACGCCGTTCATAGGTTACTCAGGAAAAAGGTGGATATGATCATTCTAATTTATAAATAAGCTAAATGACTTTATGTGTTATTTTAGGTGAAAGAACGTGCTGTGCTGTATGCACAGACTAAACCCGTTTCATGGACCACTACAGATTCCTTCACCTTCACTGCGTCATGCCCCCCAGCATTCCTCCAAGCTCATACCTTTAATATCCACATCTCCTATGAAAATACAGGCCTGGAGCATAGGAGTGCACTCTTAACAAATACTGGTAATGATTTCTGACTTCTGGTTATTTTAATTTGAACAGTTAAAAAAAAAAAAGATTACCTTTACATTACTAACACTAACATTCATATTTGTTATTTAGGTGCTGTTGTCGCTGAGGGTAGTAGTGTTCTCATTGATAAATCAAAATTGGATGCCGCAAACGTTTTGGGAAAATTAGATGAAGAGGAACGTAATTTCTATGAGGTCTGGTACGAAATCACCTCTCCACCCCACCATGGTACAATTGTTGTAGGTGAAAAGAACCTGACACATGAAAGACCAAAGTTCTCTCAATTCAACCTCCATAAGCATGGAATCATATACGTACACGACGACTCAGAGACCACTCATGATAACTTCACCTTTGACGTGTGGCTAATCCCCAATGGAAAGCCTGCTCAACGACCTCAGAATACAGATTATATAGTATCTGAAATATTTAACATCACTGTGACCCCTGTTAATGACCGACCTCCTGTGCTCAAGACAGGATCCCCTCGACTCAAAGTAGTCAAAGGGGACACTGTGACCTTGGATCCTGAGAACCTTTATGTGGAGGACCAAGACACTCCACCTGAGGAACTTTATTATACTGTAATCAGCAAGCCCAAAAATGGCTTCCTTGCTTTGGAGGGTCAGCTCAATGAGTCTATCAGCACCTTCACCCAAGCTGATGTAAATCAAGGAAGGGTGCACTTTGTACAAAAAGGGGAACTCTCATCAGGGGTCATCTACTTCAACATCACTGATGGATTCCACAGACCACTCTACAAGCTCTTTAGTGTAGAGGTAGAGAATATCACTATCAGTGTGGTCAACAACACCGGACTGACTCTATTGCAAGGCCAGACCACAGTGACTCTGACATTTGAGAACCTGGCCGCAGTGTCCAATGAGAGACATGCATCCATTAAGTATTTAGTTACAAGCCCACCAAGTCATGGGAGTGTCATGGTTATGGAAGAACGGGTCACACACTTTGACCAAGAGGACCTGCACACGGGCAGAGTATTTTATAACATGAGTGACCTGTCATCCCCTCAAGACTGCTTTGAGTTCACGGTCTTCACATCTGAGAGTAACCTGACCAACCAGGTGGTCAACATCACAGTCAAGCCACTGATCCACCTTGGAGAGCATGTCAGGATCCCAGATGGCATCCCAGTGAAGCTACGAAAGGATGTCCTGGATGCAACAGAATTGGCCTCCCTTAGTGCTAGCGATCCCATTTTTGAAATCCTTGAGCCGCCGAAACATGGAAAGCTAGTCAAAGTCACATTTGACCTTGGAGGAGCCTCTCACTCGGTGGAGTCCTTCTCATTCAGGGATGTGGAACAAGGGAGAGTGGCTATTGAGGAAAACATCAATTTCCATGCCATTTATGGCAACACAACAGCACCCAAGTACAACATCACAGCGGTCCATCCACTTAATGACTCATTTGTTTTCCTTTTGAAGGCAGCCAATGTCCAGCCGGCCATGGGCGAATTTGTGTACCTAGTATTACCTTATGACCCCATTACAGGGAAGCATATGCTTTCAGAGCCGACCAAGATGCCAACGTTGAACAGAACAACAAATGCTATGTACCCTCCATCTCACATAGATCCATCAACAAGACCACACAGGACTGCTTCAAAGCTAAAACCTCGACACCGCTGGGGGAACCACACACGAAGCAGATCCGCGGTTCCTCATGTACCCCGTACCACTATGAGCAAGTTGGACCCCTCCCCGAAAAATACTTTGGTGAGGATGGAGTCTTTACCGAGACCTGCATCTGATCCCCTGCTCATCATCCTGCCACTTCTGGCCTGCCTCCTCTTGATTGTTATTCTTGTGGTTCTCATACTTGTCTTCCGGCACCGCAGGGAAAAGCGGGCCCACCCGGCAATGATACAGGATCTGACAGGGAACCCTGGTGAAGATATTTTAGCCAGAGGCCCGTATTTGGGTCAGCCTGAGAGAAGTCTCACTGTTCCTTCGGTTATAGTAACCCCTCTCACTCCGAGTTGCCCGGATAGTCCTGTTTTACAGGAAATACATGATGCAGCCTTGGTGCCATCAATTGAACAAGCTGTGTCTCCATTTCTACTTTGCACATGGAATCCACTGAACCCTGATTCTGCCCAGCAGTGTTCACCAGCAATACCACCCCTTAAACAAAACCAACACTGGGTTTGACTCAACTCTTTTTATCACATCCAGATGTTGCTTGAACCAATTTTGTGAACTATCACGGTGCATGACCATCATCGGAGACAAATCTTAGCATTAATGGCAGAAGAAAGTAAGCTTCTAAGTTTCATACCATACACTGAGAAACTTAAATATCTAATCATACTATTGCTGACATTTGGTTTTTAACCTTGCAGACTCTGAAGGTCTTTTGGCTTAGTATCAAGGGAAAGATCGCCAAATAACCACAATTTTAACATTAATTTTTTATGTTAATCCTATTGTTTCAGTTTTGTCTAACCACAGCTTAGATGTTTTTGTGGTTTTGATATTTTTTGTTGTTGTTTTGTTTCTTACAAAACACAGATGGCCACTAAATCTTATTACAGGGTCAGAATATGTTGCAGTTACATTTTCCAGTATACATTTCTAGACAAAATGTGCAAAAATTGTACCTTCAGCTTGTCACTGGGCAGGACCCTCAAAGGTACACTTAAGGTACTAATATGAACCCTTTATGGGTAGATAAGGTACAAAGGTACACCTTTGAAGGTAATACCCTAGTGACAAACAATGGGTTTTTACACATTTCTCTGATAATGTGCTGTGGATAGAACAAATGAACAATGTTTAATTCAGTTCACTGAATACAGTATAAACCAAATGTTATCATAAATTGAAATCCTTTGCCACATTTTAGAGGTCAAAAACCACAAGTGTTTACATCTAATGGTCTTGGTTTTTATAAAATATTTATATAGGTCACTATTCTACTTAACCCTTCAGGTAGTAACAATACATTATTGTTTTAATGATTATAGGATCGCTTAAATAATAAAGTATTGTTAGTACATGTAAGGCTACAGGTAAGTGGAATAGGGAAGGTAAAGTTTAATTCAGTTTATTTGTTATTATATGAAGAGAAAGATATAGAATAACTACTACTTCTTTCACAGTTTCTCTCTAAATGGTTTTCAAAAAGCACTATAGCTTCATGCTGTACCCTAATGCCTTATGTTTATTTATATGGTCACATTTGCTGTAAACAAAGTCTGTCAGAAAGTAATGAAATTGAAGAGAGAACTGAAACTGCTCAAAGGTGCATTTTAAAGAAGTGTCTCAAATTAAAATATTACGCTGACCACAAAAACAAAACCACCCTCAGAAATATTGCACCAAGATTTTTACATTCCTAGCAAAATGGCATTAGCAGGAGATACAACAGAAATGTGCTGATACTGACAATCTGTGTTTGTTATCTTGTAATACCTGTAATTTACTATGGGCTACAGATTTATGAATGTTTACATGTATGTGTGTATTTATGTCTGTAATAGAGAAAGTATCTCTGAGTTAGATGCATCAATGTAACAATGATTACATGTATAAATCTATGAAATAATAAAATGCTTTTTTTGTATATAATACTTTGACCAGTTTTGAAATGTAACAAAAGAATATTTCTGATTAGTACAGTATATAACATATATTACTGTAGTTAGGGTTAGGGTTGAATTGCATTGCATTACTGGTAATTAATATAGCACTAAATGTTGATATGAACAGTATTATGAACAGTAGTTCATAAAAACACAAATGAACAGTGTAGTCATTCTTTTTCTCCTTAGCATTGTTTTATGCTCAGTATGTGTGGGCTTGTTAGTGATCAGGGTGTGGGAATAAATTCTTCATGATTAAGGACCTAAGTGTGTGGAAAGAGAAGCCTAACTTTAGCTCTGATAAATAATTCAAGCGCAGTGAGAGATTGACTGCTCCGGGCAGCTCTGGTTTTTCTCCCTAGTAAGCACAGAAACTAATAATGGTACAATCTCCTTCAAGAGCTAGGTCATTTGATTGGAGCTCTGAGGCCTGAGTATGCTGATCTTCCTTGATGGTTGATTATGTTTCAATTTTTATTCTTTTTCAATGGTTCTTAAAACATTTTTATATGACGGACCACTTAAAGAGTAAAACAAAAATGGTGAAACCCCTAATAACTCAAATCTGTGGAGCCCCGCACATGACATGCAAGAAAAAAATTATAAATCCTGCACACGATTACTATTTCATTCCCTCGATTTGCTAATTCGTTCCCTCGATTTATAAATTGAGGGAACAAAGTAGTAAATCGTGCACACGATTTAGCCTACTATTTTTTTCCTGCATGGCTCTCATTGGTCATCCTTTTTCCCAGTTTGTTTTTGTTCTTCTTTGAAATGAACTAGACCACTACTATTACTGAATTTACACAAGCCAACTATTCTCAAGCTAAAAATTGGAATAAACACTACTGATAATATAACTGTTAGACTGACCTGTAACAGTTATATTATCAAAGTGGGACTACAGAAAAAATTTGTCAAAATTGATGTTAACACACTCAGTTGATTGTTGTATTACTCATAATTAATTTTTATGAGTTTGTTAATTGGATGATTAATGTTGGTGCTTTTTGTCAAATATATATCTTTATTTTGGTCTGTTTTGTTAAACCAGCCAATAGCACCTGGCAGACTATTGGGAATCTTTAACGGACCACCAGTGGTCCAGAGTTTGAAAACCACAGCTCCATTTTTAAAGTTTCACTTCAATTTTTCTTGCTCATACAGCTGGTAATGGTCTTGAGCTCTTAAAATATATCCACTAAGCTCTCATTTGCTATACTTAAACTAACTAAAATACTTGTGTTGTAGCATGGGAGAAAAAGTCTAAACTGAATAATGAAAGTGCTGGTAAACTAGTACCGTGAGGGATCCTCTCTGCCTCGTCTGGAATGTCCTCTAGATAAAGAGGGTTCAGCCCATGTTTTCTAGGTCATTGTTCCTTTGCACTTCTCCTCCAGGGCTGAGAAACTGTGTCTCATCTTTCTCTTGCAAGCTCTTAATGTAAAACAGACACAGGGCTCTCCTTCAGAGCAAATTAGATAAAGGTTAATAAAAGTATAACTTGCAGAGACTGACAAGGATCATAAACAACCGTACTTGACAGACCAACACAATAAGACATTCAAATGCATAATGTATCTTTATATCTGTATTATAATTCATTGGAATCAAAGGGCAGTTCAGAAGACACAAATGCCTTTAATTAACATCACCACAGGTCCATGTCCATGGAATGAGTCCATTGACAGAATCGTATCAGTACAGGCACAAAATTATAAGTAATCTATTTTGTTTATATCGACTGTAACTACTAAGCCGATTAAAATGTTGTAAGGGTTTCAACTCAAATCAGTTATGACTGTTATGTATAATCAGATTATATAGTATTCTACATTTTAAGGACCATTGTCAATTTCTGACACACGTTGTCATCACGTTCTCAAAGCCACCCCAAACACTACTACAAGACAGTAAGTGTACTTTCATGAGTCTATAATAAAAAGGCTGCTTATTTGTTTTATTTCAGTTCTCTCACAACACTGTGGGAATGTAACATCCTAAGCCTGATCATACATGTCCAAGGCTTCCTCCAACTTGCCTGTGATTTTCTGAAAGAAGATGATCTGCTGCTGTAAGAAATGCTGCATCTGTGCCTTGAAGTCACGTACACGTACGCGATGAAAGTGCTGGATCTCAGCTAGCGTAGCACAGGAAATGATGTTGCAGCGGTCGTGAATGCCTCCACCTGCAATGCCATCTTTTTCGTCTCCATGTTTCTGGCTCTCCTTGGCCTTAGTGAGGGCTCCTGGAGAAAGACACAATGCAAAAAAAAAAACCACAAAACAAGGAAAGCAATGGTTTAGTTAAAGTATTAAAATCTACAACACCCAATCACATCTGCAAAAACACACATGCACTCTTTTGAACACATTTAACTGCAAGCTCAGACCAGTCAGGCTTCTGATTTATGGCTTACAGCTTCCTTTGGAATTTCTCAAGGAGAAATCAATATTCCCTGTGCACTATCTTGAAATGAACGTTCTTATTCACATTCCTGGTCTTATTGAGCAGGATTCAGTGCATTTGTATTCCAAATAAAAAAATGTGATAACTTGCTCTGCCTCTGAAACAATATTTCGTTTTTGCATCTGACTTCACAAATACCTTCTGCTTTTCACTCCTCCGTTCTGATATGCAACGCCTACTTTTCATGATCCAATCAATTCCAGATGGAAAAAAATCCTGGCCTACATTTTTTTCTCACCAAATATCACGTTTCACCCTGGGATATTTCTGATTACGGAAGTAAAATAAGACGTTAAGAAGACAATCACATACAGTACATAAAATGTTTAGTTAAAAAATGTGTTTTTACATCCAAGGCATCAAAATAACTATATCTGTGTGTTAAAATGTAGTGTAAACGTTCACAGCTACCCTGTGCTGGGGCCCTAAGCTTAGGATTAGAGCCTTCAACACAAAGCTTTCCCAGCATCAGTTGTTTTATGTAGACGAGCAATTTCTCATACAAAACCGCGTTAACTATTTGCATCATATAAACCCAGAGATATGATTCTACAGAAAAGAATGACATCAGTCAATTTCATGTCACAGTAAAGGAAAAAACGATTAGTCAGAAGTATACACTTCCCCCACTAAAGGGATGTGGGAATTACAACAGCGTTGGCGTCATTCCACCATACCAACACACATCTCAAGCTGCAAGAGCTAGCAGGCCTCATATGCTCCCTCTCTCTCAAACCAAGGAAAAATCAGGACATGTCATTTGACATACTGCTGAGAACCCGTTGCTATGTGCCATTTGCTATTAGGTATAAAAAGTTAATTAATCTAAAAAGCAAATCGGTTTAGGAGCTAGAACACCATCCATTTCAATATGAAAAAGTTTCATGAAATAGCAGTTTATGACTCTGATTTAGGTTTCCACTTAAATATTAATTTGACGTATGGTGGGTTGACTGGATGGTGCATCAATTCTTTAAGCCGATGGCATGCACATAAACTGCTGACCTACTGACCTATATTCATTTTATGGCATGCCATTCTGACAAGTGGTATTTGAGCAAACACATGAGAAAAATCCCAAACCTTTCTGAACATGGATAATGTCTGGAAAGTTTGCAAGATGGCCCTGGTAAATCGCTAAAAGATCGGAAATTGGCTCCAAATCCTGACGGGGCTGCTCTGCAAAGTAATCCCCAATGGTCTCATAGACTTCTCCAGTGTGCGCCATGGCCTTGTTTAATGGCGCTGAATATACTTTCTGGTCGAATTCAAAGGCCTGACTTAGAAGTCTGAAAGCCTGTCCAACTCTCTGATATTCCTTTTTAAAACCAGTGATCTGCTTTCTGGCAAATTCGTTAATAGTGACGTTGAGCTGTATGATGTTTTCGTCCATTTTTTTGGTGAACGTTTTGAAACCATCTACGTTGCTCTCCACCTCTTGTAAGTCAAGCGGTAAAGCTGGAGGACAGATAGTGAGGAAGAAGTTAGCACCGACTAAGTCGTCCTTCTCGGCCTTTCGCTTGCCTTGCTTCCAAGCTTTTTCATCATTGCTGCTGCAGGTAAGAAAATGCTGGAAAACGTCACACTTAGATAAAATAGGATGACTTGTCATGTGGTTCATCCACCATATCAAACCTTTTCTCCTCTTTGAAATGAAATCCTCTTCGAATCGACCCGTGGCTTGTTTTTCAGGCAAGTGAGGAACCGAAATGACAGGGAATTTTTCTACAAGTCGCGCATAAAGCCAGTCAAAGTGCTTGTATCTTCTATTCACCTGGCTTTGAGTATGACTAGGTGTGAGTCCGTAGGACATATAACTCTTCATGCCTTTGAATTTGGTCTGTTTTGTAGGGTCGTCAATAGTGCAAGTGAATGGATACGGGTTCTCTTGCCATTCCGGACCGTATTGGCCCATAACCACAATTATTTTGTCTCCATCTCTGACCAAACCTGAAGCTTCACCCAAAACGAATGCCTCACCGCCTGACTTTACAAAGGTTGAAAACCTATTGAGGTTTTTCCCAACTGTTCCTGTGCTTTTGGACTGTTGCGCACTACCACGTCGAGAAGCTGAGGTGCTTGTAATGGGATATCCCGCTTGATTCCCGCGTTTTTCAGGTGTTCCTCCGTGTTCATCCGTCGTTACGCTGTCTTCCCAGTCATCGTCCCAATCCTCGTCGCTTCCTTGGCTCGTCTGAAAACTGTGTCGCTGTGGCTGAAGATGTCCCTGGTAAACAGCAGAATGAGTGGGAGTCGATTCGTTTGAGGTGTCCCTCCTCTGAGGACTAGTTTGGCAGTAATAGTCCTGACTGGCGGACGTCCCGTTACCGTGTAGTGATGTGTCAGTCGTTATAATCTCCACGTATGATGCAGGGAAGAGTCCCGTCTCACCTCTGCTGTTCGTGCCCTCCAACCAGCCATCGACAACCTCTTCACTACACAGAGTTAGAAGTTCACTCTCTGTCACAGAGATCTCGCCGGGATTTTCAGCGATAAAGTCGTATAAAGCTCTCGCTCTGAGCGCCATAGTTGTGTGGAAACGCTTTGTAAACTCAGTTTACAAAGTTACAATACACTCAACTCCGCGCCGTCCCGTTAAACCAACCTCTTCGGGAATTTACGCTCTCTGTTTTCTACCAAAACTCGTCGAAAACTTTTGAAGACATTATCCCGTGAAAACAGTTTGAAATTCCTCTCAGAAGAGTATTGAAAAGTGGGTTTTGTGTACGCCTGCCTCTCCTCGCTGAATGCGCTCTGTGGTCCAGGGCAGAATAATCGAGGGTGGAGCCAATCAGAGTAATCAGCCCGGGGTAACAAATAAACCCCGATACCCCTTCAAGGAGCAATAGACTGACTGTAACCAGCACAGTCTTTTTCTTATCGAAGACATGTAATCTTATATATCCTTATATGTGATTATTAACACATCGTTACATTTTTATAACAACTTTGTTATCATGATATAATGACCAGTAGCCTATGTATAGCACAATCACTATTTATAACTATTAGAATGTTCATTAATATTTTTAAACAATTAATGTAAAAATGATTGTTAACTGAATACTGGGTAAAAAAAAAAAAAATTGTCAAGTGTAACCTTTTTTCTCTTGTATTTTATTAAAAAATGCTCAGTATGTAGCCTATAGCAGTATCGGTATCAGTAATTATTTATAACTAGAATGTTCATTAATATATATATATATATATATATATATATATATATATATATATATATATATATTTAACAATTTTAAACATTTAATGTAAAAATGATTGTTAACTGAATACTTAATAAATCATATTTCCAAGTGTAACAGCTTTTTCGCTTGTACTTTGCAGAAAAAAAAAAATTGGTATAGTTCACTTAGCCTGGATTGGGTGTTAAGAAGATAATGTGTTAATTAAAAAGATTATCAATATACTTCATTGACTGAAAATATATCAAAGGCTAAAGGCCTAAATGGTCATAAAAATCACTGCGCCAAATTTAATATAATCTTAAATACACACATTACTTATGAAAAGTAAAACACGAAAAATACTTCTCAAACATGCATGTCAATCTAAACTTACAGAGCATTTTATTCACTTTAACAGAACTATGCACTAAATGTTTATAATAGGTAGCAAATTAACCTTCAAACTCAATTTGTGCACCTAATATTTAGGTATTTTTTACATTTATTCATATGTGTTTCTACTTTCACCTGATTTTGAATACAGTCTAGCCTACTTTACTTGTTCTGTACTAACTTTCTAAATGTGCAAATTATACTTAAAGGTAAACACAAAAAGTTATGCATTATGAAAGAAACTAGCAGCAAGTCACGTTTCTATGGACATAAGATCTCAGATTACACAACACGCTGCAGGTATCCTGTCAATCTTTCTGAAGCAAAATACATAATTTTAACCAGCAGAGGTCACCGTCAAACAAAAATCTGGCACCGTTAGTTCCTTGTCACGTGATGTAAAAGGACCTGTAGCCTCACAGCTTTCAGAGACGAGCTACTGTCACGTGATCGCTCAGACGTTAGTAAAACCAGCACGTACCTTATAAATATTACACAAAGACAATCATTACGTTAAAAGCGTCGAAAGAGTGGCCACTTATATAAGATATCGGCTTAAACAATTAAAAGCAGTAAGAAATGAGAAAGCATTTCAATCCATGTTGGATGAATGAACGTAATATTCAGCGTGACAGTGACGTCACGTGGAAGTCGTGATGCTCGAGCCTCTGTGGCTCGCGAACACACAACAAACAGCGCCTCTCTCCGCCCACACCATTCGCCGTACATACATCTTAGTCCGAGTTAATACGACTTAAAATCCATATATAGTAATGTTTTAGAATGTATTAAAAGCTTGAATCTTTTTTTTTTTTTTTTTTTTTCACCTAGACTTGTTTTAGTCACATAATCGTGCGTTGGATTTACAGAGGAAGAGGAGTGCACAGCTAACGCTGCTAGCCGCTTTATTCATATATTATTTTCCACATCTGAAAGAAAAAAAATCGAGACTTTTGGATGCATTCAATTAACACCAGCGTTTCATTTCATAGTCGCCTTAACTCAGGACTTCTGTTTTCTGGAGACAACAGCAAGACGCTATCGAGGAATTACATGGATTATCTGGTAGAGTGTTCTTTTATTTCTTTTTGAAGATGGTCAGAATCTGTAGGATCAGGTGTTTTCATTGCTGCTCCCACAAATTATGAACCTTGGTCGGCATTGTTTTTGAACAGTTATGTTTTGTTTGCAGCTATTAGAAATATAGATGGGGTCAAGTCACTTACAGTTTGTTGTTTGTTTCGCTTAAAAACAAACCTAAGCCAATAGAGATGGGTGTTCAGAAAACATAGTTCTGAGCACTATTAAAACAAGGTCTTTCCTGATATACCAAACATTTTGGCCATCTCTTTTATGCTTTTTAGCTATTTTTGTTCTGCCTTTTTGAAAAAAAAAAAATATAAACAAGTATGTATGCAGTTAGATCAGTATAATTTTCACATTAGATGTAATGTACAGTAGTTTGCTGTAAGATAAAGTCATTTATTAAGTTTGCAAAGCTAATTTCATTTGCTGCACTTATCCGAAATCAGGTAACAAAACTATGCAAGTATTAAGGGAATAGTTTATTTAAGAACGCAAATTCTGTCATTATTAACTCACCTTCATGTCCTTCAAAACCTGTACGACTTCCTTTCTTCCTCTGAACACAAAAACAGCTAACAGAATGTCCAAGCTGCTCTTTTCCATACAGTGAAAGTGAATGGTATGGAAGCCCGTTTTCACCACAGGATAAAAAATATTGTCTTTTGTGTCACGATTCAGACTTTGTTTCTTGCAATTCTGAGGAAAAAAGTCAGAATTGCAAGGTATAAACAGAATTGTATCATATAATCACAGAATTTTGACTTTTTTCTTGTAGTTCTAAATTTGCATCTCACTTCTGAGTTTGTATCAAGCAATTGTTTTTTTTGTTTTTTGTTTCTGCCACAGAATAAAATTAGATTTATTTATTTATTTTTTTTAATCTCATAGTTCAGATTTTTATTTTCTGGTGCTTGCGAGCTTATCTCACAGCCACAATTGTGACTATTCTTCTCAGAATTGCGAGTTTATATCATGACAACACTAGTGCCCTTTCAATTTCATTTTGTGGAAAAGAGCAGCTTGGGCACTCTGCTAAACATCTCATTTTGTGTTCCTCTGGAGAAATAAAGTATAGGTTACAGAAGAATTGAGGGTCAGTAAATGATGACATAAATGGGTTATTTTTGGGAGACCCATATTTAAAGTCACATATATCAGTGATATAGGTATAGTTAGAAATCTGCATATTCACTAACACATTTACAGATATTTGTGTGTTCTGGTTACATTTGGAGCTTAACGTTTGTTTTTAAAATGTAGACCCTTTAATGTGACCTTGTTGTTGTCTATTTTAAATTTACTATAATTGCCTTTTATGAAATTTCTTTTCATCTAGATATTATAGTGGCATAAACAGCCACTTATGTTGTGGTTATCACTCCATGAATGAATTTACCTGGGATGATATGTGGTCACAGATTACATCTAATCATTTTTTTTTTATAACATTGTTTATTATCAGCTTATTCGGCGTCAGTGTGACCTCTTTCAAAGTCCTTTTTTGCACCATTTGTGTTATATAATTTCCCTACAATACTCGGTGGTAATAACAGTTTCACGGGAATGCTGTACTGTCATGTTGGTGCCGCTCCACAGTGTGACAGTATTGAATTCTGGTGCCAGTAAACTTCTCGCACATTCAGTGCTTTGATACTTGACTTGGACATATGCAGCGAGGTCACAGGGGTGTTTCCTTTGGGATATTCCGGTCAGGATTCTCAGAATAGAACCATTTCCTCAAGAAACAGAGCTGAAAAGAGCCTGGAAGTGCTGGCAGTGTGTGGATTAAGAGCATGCTTGATTATGTAAGTATTTTTGTCCAAACAAATCACACTTGATAAGGACAAGAGGATGTTGTTTCTCACTCAGGTTTATGCGTTATAAAATCGAAGGGTCTTGTACTTCTTGAGGGTAAGACCTACTTTTATTTTACTAGAATGTGGAAACTGCGTTGGTCTAAAACAAATCACATGTGCACACCAGCATATATTTGTAGTTAACAGGTTGTACACAACTCTAAACAGATTTTATGTCCTTTTCATCAACAGTTTGCTTAGAAAAAAAAGGTTTTAGCTTTGTCAGTGAAAGCTTTATCATTGTCAGCTCTTGGGATTCATGCCATGCACAGTTGGCACCCCTCTTCCCAAAATGGGTGGAGCTTAAATCTGTGCCTTTGTAGTTGGCATGGAAACCACATCATTGTATCTACGTTTCTGGTATGTTTTTTCAGAGCAGCGCGTTTCCTTCACGCTTTTTATGTGCTGGCCATCCGTGCCCAATGGTTTTAATGTTTGCTTTGAGTTCTAACTGTTGAGGTTTGAGTTCATTCTTCTGGGTGTCCCCATGGTTTTCCATTATTAAAGGACACAGTGAATTCTGTGCAGAATCTTAGCTCAGTTTAATTATGGATCTGGCCTCATTTGGTCCAGGCTCTGCTGATTTAGAAATGAATGGGCGCAACAATGATCCTATTGTATTCTATTCCTTGACTCTGTATGGTTAATTTGTGAGAGGAATCATAATGTATTCAAGCATTTGTCCAACAGCCGTTTTTTGGTGTCCCTCTCATTAAATCAAGCCAGATCGCATACAGCTGCTGTATTCTTTTAGTCCTTTCAAATATTATTCATTTTACGTAGAGCCGAGCTAATTTACAGCCAAACCGGAAGCTTTCTTTAATGGTTAACCGAGGGACTGAGGTCAGACGTCAGCAGAGAGTATGTCAGGTTACTAGTTTTTGGCAGTTAAGCATGTTTTATTTTTTAATTTAAGATAATTGGGCCTCATGTGTCTTTGCAAGGTAGTGTTTTGGAGACGGGACATGCAGTTGACAGGGTGGAGGCGTTATTTTAGATGTAGGCTAGTTTGCGAAACGCTTGTTATCTGGTTTTTCATGGTTGTTCTGGTTTTCACATTAAAGGGATAGTTCACCCAAAAATTAAAATTCTGTCATTAATTACTCACCCTCATGTCGTTCCAAACCTGTAAGACCTTCATTCATCTTCAGAACACGAAATTAAGATATTTTTGAAGAAATCTGAGAGCTTTCTGACCCTCCATAGACAGCAAATTTACGAACACATCATTAAATTTTTCAGGAAATTCAGTCAATAAATGCAGATTTGGTGCTCTTTGATGTGGCATGCCATAAACACCCCAGTTTAAACGGCAGCATGGAGCACGAGTAAGTGTGATCATCCCTTCCTGCTTACTTAGTTTTAACGCGAAATAAACATGAATGAACATCTTATGCCTCATGTAATCACTCAATCAGTGTTTCAATCGCGGAAAAAGCTTGTAAACACAATGTCACATAGCATTTAATTTACTTCAGGCAAGTCATCAATGTCCACAGCGTGTTCACTAGAGAAAATATTAGGCTATATACTATAGAATTTGTATAATTTAGAAGTTAATTAAAATTACAGTGTGTGGAATTTACATGTTTGCATACAATTTTTTTTATTTTTTTTATTTGAGTGTTGATTATTAAATTTAAGTTTGGGCTCTGTTGTAAATTGTGACCTTATAGCAATGTAAAAGAGCTCACTATAGTTTAGAGTAGAAGCTGAGGTAGATTTTTATTAAATCTTTTTATTAATAAAATTGTAATTATAATTTAATTTATTTGAAGAAAGAGCAATTTGTTCAGTAAACCATTGTTTAATTAAAAAAAAGGCAATTTTTTGTTTAGTTTTTTTGCCTCCTGCTGTACCAAAACCATACTGAACTGTGACGTAAAAACCGAGGTACGTACCGAACCATCATGTTTGTGTACTGTTACACCCCTATATATATATATATATATATATATATATACACACACACACACATACACGTGGTCAGAATTGTTGGTACCCATGGTAAATATGATCAAAGAAGGCTCTGAAATTAAACCTGCATTATTAATTCTAATTTAATTTAATTTATTTTTAAAAAAAACACACAAAAATTTAATCTTTCATTGAACTAAAACAATTGAAAATGGGGGAAAATCTCATTATGAAATAAAGGTTTTTCTCAAATACACATTGCAGCAAAAGATAATTGAGCTTCACAAATTAGTGTAGTGGCTTTAAGAAAAGAGCTAGAGCATTGAAAATTCCCATTTCCACCATCAGGGCAATAATTAAGTATTTCCAATCAACATAAAATGTTATGAAACTGCCTGGAAGAGGACGTGTGTCTATATCGTCCTAATGCACGGTGAGAAGGAGAGTTTGAGTGGCTAAAGACTCTCCAAGGACCACAGCTGGAGAATTGCAGAAAATAGTTGAGTCTCGGGGTCAGAAAACCTTAAAATAAAATGGTCAAACAGCACCTACATCACCACATGTAGTTCGGGAGGGTTTCAAGAAAGATTCTCCTCGCTCATCCAAAAACAAACTCCAGCATATTCAGTTATTAGACACGACTGGAACTTCAGATGGCACTGGCTTCTATGGTCAGATGGAACTAAAAAATGAGCTTTTTAGCAGCAAACACTCTTTTTAGTGCAAAACTTGGTGCACACAAGGATAAATAAGTGCCCTATATATATACAATGAAATATGCTACTGTATTTTTGATGTTGTGGGCCTATATTTCTTCTGGAGGTCCTGGACGTCTTGTTTAGACACATGACATCATGGATTCTATCAAATACCAACAGATAAAAAATCAGAAAGTGACTGACTCTGTTAGAAATCTTATAATGGACCATGTTTGGATCTTCCAGCCGTACAATAATCCAAACACAAACCTCAAAAACAACACAAAAATGGGTCACTGAGCACAAAACCAAGCTTCTGCTGGCCATTCCAGTCCTCTGACCTGAACCCTGTAGAAAATGAGTGAACTGAAGAGAAGAAGCACCAACATGGAGCTGGGACTCTAAAGGGTCTGGAGTGATTCTGGATGAAAAAAGGTCTCTGATCTCTTGTCAGGTGTTCTCTAACCTCATCAAGCATTATAGCAGAAAATTTAGAGCTGTTAAACTGGCAAATGGAGGTTTCAAAGAGTATTGCATAAAAGGGTACCATTAATTGTGGCCAATGTATATTAGAGAAAAAAAACTTTTTTCATAATGATATTTCCCCCCATTTTAAATTCTTATTCTCCAATGAAAGGTTAGATTTTTGTGAATTAAAAAAAAATAAAAGATCAAAAGGATTAACAATGTAGATTAATTTTCACAGCCGCCTTTGATCATGTTTACCAAGGGTACCAACAGTTCTGACCGTGTATATATATATATATATACACACACACACACACACACACACACACACACACACACACACACACACAGGTGCATCTCAAAAAATTACAATATCATGAAAAGTACATTTTTTCTTGTAACGTATTCCAAAAAGTGAAACTTTCATATATTTTTGATTCATTACATGTAAAGTAAAACATTACAGAAGTTTGTTTTTGTTTTAATTTTGATGATTAGAGCTTACAGCTCATGAAAGTCAAAAATCCAGTATCTCAAAATATTAGAATATTTACATTTGAGTTTCAATAAATGACCATCCCTACAGTATAAATTCTGGGTATCTCTTGTTCTTTGAAACCACAATAATGGGGAAGACTGCTGACATGGCAGTGGTCCACATCATTGACACCCTTCACAAAAAGGGTAAGTCACAGAAGGTCATTACTGAAAGGTGTGGCTGTTTACAGAGTGCTGTATCAAAGCATATTAAATGCAAAGTTGCCCGGAAGGAATAAATTGGGTATGAAAAGGTGCACAAGCAACAGGGATAACCGCAAGCTTGAGAATACTGTCAAGCAAAGCTGATTCAAACACTTGTGAGAGCTTCACAAGGAGAGAACTGAAGCTGGAGTCAGTGCATCAAGAGTCACCATGCTCAGATGTCTTCAGGAAAAGGGCTACCAAGCCACTTCTGAACCAGAAACAACATCAGAAGCATCTTACCTGGGCTAAGGAGAAAAAGAGCTGGACTGTTGTTCAGTGGTCCAAAGTCCTCTTTTCAGATAAAAGTAAATTTTGCATTTCATTTGGAAATCAAGGTCTGGAGTCTGGAGGAAGACTGAAGAGACACAGAATCCAAGCTGCTTGAAGTCCATTGTGAAGTTTCCAAAGTCAGTGATGATTTGGGGTGCCGTGACGTCTGCTGGTGTTGGTCCATTGTGTTTTATCAAGTCCAAAGTCAATGCAGCTGCCTACCAAGAGATTTTGGAGCACTTTATGCTTCTATCTGCTGACAAGTTTTATGGAGATGCTGATTTCCTTTTCCAGCAGGACTTTAGCACCTGCCCACAGTGCCAAAACCACTTCCAAGTGGTTTGCTGACCATGATATTACTGTGCTTGATTGGCCAGCCAACATGCCTGACCTGAACCCCACATAATATCTGTTGGATATTTTCAAGAGAAAGATGAGAAACAGTTGATCCAACAATACAGACGAGCTGAAGGCTTAATAGTGCCTCAGCAGTGCTACAGGCTGATCGCTTCCATGCCACACCTCACTGATGCTGGAGTTTGCATAAATGAACATACTTTTAAACATAACTTTACATAACTTGAACTTTTCTGTTTTGCAAATCCTTTTTTTGATTGATCTTAAGAAATATTCTAATATTTTGAGAAACTGGATTTTTGACTTTCATGAGCTGTAAGCTCTAATCATCAAAATTAAAATAAACTTTTTGAAATAAGTTACTTTCACGATATTCAAATTTTTTGAGATGCACACATTATATATATATATATATATAATATAATATAATATAATATAATATTCTTATTTAGCAGTGATACAGAATGTTACAAAAGATTAAAAGATTTACTATTTTGAATTATCAAATTTTTCACAAATATATTAAGCAATGGTTTTACAAACGTTATCACAAACAATTGGCATATTAGAATGATTTCTGAAGGATCATGTGGCACTGAGGACCGGAGTAATGATGCTAAAAATTCAGCTTTGATCACAGGAATAAATTCTATTTTACAATATATTATACTAAATTAATAATTGTATTTGATTTTAAATTGTAATAATATTTTACAGTATTACTATTTTACTAATAAATGCAGCTTTGCTGTACATAAGAGACTGAAAAATCATTAAAGTTTTACCGATCACAAACCTTTGAGCTGTTGCATTTTTTTTTCTTTTTAAATAATCAGTAGCTCAGCTCTAATCTCTACCAGGCATGTTTCCATCACCCATCATACCACCTGCCCCTCTTTAAGAGTATGTGAAATCTCTTTATCCTAAAGAGTAATGCAGCTTTTGGTTTTACTTAATGGACTTTTATTATCATAGCTCATGGACATGGATATTGTGAGTGAAAATAGATCAATGGCAAATGGATTTTATGTTAATGGTTAGTGCTGTTCTATTGCATTTTATGACAGAAGGCAATGGCTATTCGCTGTTCTTTTGGACTATTCTAGCGTGTTAAAGCCATTAAGCTAAAATGTCAGAATTATTATGTGTTTGTTTCATTGTAAGTTGACGGTTGTATTTTTATGTGAAAAATCATATTGGCTCATGGAAAACATGTGTCCGGGAACATTGTGTTTTAATTGTTTGTTTAACTTTCACCCTGGTGAGCATTAAAGCCTTGGTTTGAGTTTAACTGCCAAAAGCAACAGCAGTAGTTGTGAACTCGGCTGTCTGTTGAAGCGAGAGAGCAAGTCAGGCAATTCAATGAGGAAGTCAGTGACTAGAGGTAAAGATCCAATGATTTACTATTATAAAGACACTTTATTGGCTGCTGCAAGCACTCAAATGTATTTCATTTTCTGTAGTTGAATCTTTATTAATAGAGATAAAACAGGCCAGTATATGTTGGGTTTTGGATGGGATGCTGTGTGGTAATGTCCAAAAGATGGTTCTTTACTAGTAGGGCTGATTTGAAGTATCTCTATTGTAATCTCAAACTTGCACGTTAACTTGTTGCCCTGTGGTTTTGGACTAAATTATGCACTGATGCGATTAAACATTCATCTCTGCATCCGTCTCTTGATTGCATAAAACCATTAAAGACCGTCTTAGCATTTCACTCATTTGCAGTGCCAGTGCCGGAGACCGTTTTCTGCTCTTCCTAAACACTTATAATTAGCTCAAGCGTGTTAGATTCCCAAAACTCTCAGGCTCTCCAAAATTAGAGTGACCCTCTCCCTGGTGTATTTTCAAACTATCACAGCTTGGATAAAATTGAGAGGTTTGACACAGAAGCTCCTGAGCTGTGTTTATACTCTCGGGTAGTGAAGACTGGGCTCGTCCTGATTGATTATCTGCCTCACAGTATGTCATTGGGGCAGTGGAGCAAAACGAGTCTCATCTTCTCCAGGCATCTTTGGATTTCCCAGCTGGGTTTGGAGACTTCATGACGTGCTCTATCATGTTACATATCTAGGGTCCTTCCTTTAGGGTTGAGTTCCTGTCTGGTCTTCTTGCAGTAGGAGGTACTCAGTCCCCCACATTGGTGTTTGTAGATGTCAGGAGTCTGGAACTCCATCTCTGCTCCACATCCTTAAGTCAAACCCATAGTCAGGAGAAAGCATTAGTGCATTGTGTATATAAAAAAAAGTGCTAATAATCAGAGTTTTGTCTTTTATGTTTTGTCAGGAGGTGACCTGAAAAGATCTGACCTCATATCTCCCACTGATAAAATCAACATGAAGAGCATCTCTCTGCTTAGTCAGGACTTGTTTATTATTTATTTTCTCCCTTTTAATTCATTTATTTGAATAATTTTATGTTATTAGTTTAAAGTGTTTATGTGGCTGGCATATGGTAATGATGTGATCAAAAAGTGCTTTTGACATTTCTGAACTGTCACCAGTGGCATAATGAAACTAGACTAATAATAGACTAAATAATGAAGTTTATAATAAATAATGATACCCCCATAAATTGGCTCCAAATCTCTGGTGAAAATTGTCATTTCTGGTTTTCGTCACTGTATATGTTTGTCTTTCTACAGAAAAAATGCTAACAAAATCAAAAATTTGAGATGTGGAAGTTTCCGAAATTTGGTTGATTTGACATGGAATGACCCAAATGTGAATTTTGTCTGCTTTTTAGTGTTGGGTCATTTGTGCCCTGTATGATCTAGTTTCAGTGCTAATGGTGTGTTAAATTGTCGGTTTATCAGGCTGATCTCTTAATGGATGCTCTGAGGTCACTAGTCACAGTGACTCTCATGTTTATTCAACAGGCTCAAGCCCTATTTGATTAGAAGGCCATGACAAGCTTCATTGCTTGAGGGAAAAAAAGTAGAGCGTTTAGTTGGACCACAGAAGCCCACAGGCGATGCACCTGTTCTTCTGTCTCAGCCACTGAAGGCACAGCCACAGACCACCCACACCTCGTTCACTGATCCTCTGATGCGTATTGCACATAAAAATAATCAGCACTGGCTGAAATCTACAGTTCCGGTCTGATTGACTAGCTTTATGCAGCATCCAGGATTAAGGGCAAGTCTTTGTTTTGTTTTGTTTTGTAAGTCTTGCTTACAAGGTACAGGGTAAATACAGTGGCATCAAATCTTCATTCTTTTACCATTCATGAGCAGTTTTGTGTCTAGTTCTTTATGATCTGGGCTAGAAAAAAATAAGAGCTTGTAGGTTCAAACCACACACACTATCATCACTGTGTCATTGACCAAGACACTTGCCCCAGGTTGCTCCAAGGTGAAAAATTGTCAAATAATTCACAGATTGCTAAGATTTAAGCATGTAATGATAAGCAACCTAGTAAAGAGTCCACCCTTAGGCTAGAGTTCTCTTTGTTTACCTGTGGTTTATGGTGTGAAACCAGTTAAGCGGAGTTTTTAGTGTCACTTTTGCACACTAAATGACCTTAGTTCATAGGCTAGGTTAAAGTGGTTTGTATCCAAAAGCATGCATGCAACCCAAAATATGCAGACATGGTTAAGCAGGTCAGTTTTCCAACCCAAACATCAGACTGGGCCAGAAATGTGATCTGAGTGACTTTGACTGTGAAAAGATTGTTGGTGCCAAACAAGGTCATTTGATTGTCTCAGAAAATGCTAATACCCTCAGTTTTTCACAAAATCTAGGGTTTTTTATATTCAGGTAACATATAATGTAACATATAATGCTACCTGACAACAACTAGCACTGCACCAATATATCTAAACTCACTAGTTCAAACTTATGCACCCTCCAGAAGCTTGCGTTCTGCAAGTGAACGACGCCTTGTGGTGCCATCACAAAGAGGTACCAAATCTCTCTCGCGGACCTTTTCCTGGACTGTGCCCAGCTGGTGGAATGACCTCACGATCTTAATTCGAACAGCTGAGTCTTTAGCCATTTTCAAAAATCATCTAAAGACGCATCTTTTTCGCCAGCACCTGACCAACTAATACTAACACTTTCCTATTCCATCCATTTATTAAAAAAAAAAAAAAAAAAAAAGCTATATGTACTGTGCTGGGCTAACTGAAACTTGTCATGGCACTTGTATACTGCTGCACTCTCGATGGTCTAACTGCTTCTATTGTTCTCATATTGTACGTCGCTTTGGATAAAAGCGTCTGCCAAATGTTTAAATGTAAATGTGATATTAAGATACACATTGTTGTAGTAGAGACCAGCTCATTCAAGAGTTAGGAGTGAGAAGAGTAGAGCACTATTCGGGAGTCCACATGCTATCAAGTCTAAAAAATAAAAAATATGGTTATGTGCTTGGTATCCAATTCTGAGTCCAAGACCATATTTTTATGGTCTTGGTCTTCAAGTTTCAAGTCTGACAAGACCATGAAGGTATAGTCTTGGTCCTTGAGTCTTTTTCCAAGGTTTTGGTCTCAAGTTCATGTATTCATGGTCCATGCATGGTCCAACAAGACCAAGACCTCTGACATGGACTCAAGGGCCAAGACCATATTTTGGTCTTAGACTCTGGAGCATATTGACTCGTCTTGACTTAGACTCGACAGTCTTCTGGTCTTGCTTGCAGTTTTAGAGAATTCAGAGTGTGCAAACTACATCTATTCAAATTCAACTAATTGGAGGGTTGTCAGAAAGGTGCATTAACTGGTCTGAACCCTAAGCCCTGTATATTTAGGCTGGTTTTGGGGTCACCTGTCTTTGGTCAGATGTGTTTAATCCGAGTGTTAAAATAACATGCATTCTTGTGTTCAGTTAAACAGGATGCCAAAGTCAACCAACTAGTCAGTTGTTGGATGACTAGTTAACCATCATGACTTATCCTTACAGAGAACAGAGTAAGAAATCATCCAGCAATATGTGTTGTGTTTTTCAGTACTAGACTAGTCATGATTTTAAAACCGGTCTCATTGCACTTCATTCTGTATGGTACAATGAGAGGTTGGACGACATCTCTGGCAGACGGCGGCCCACACTGGAGACTGGCTGGTGTTGGAATGGAGACGCTATCCATGTATTCTGCGCGCTTCACTTCCGTGCTTTGATAAGCCAGGATGTGGCAGTCAGGTCGCAGAGTTCCTCTCGAGCGGGGAATATCCCACAGTCCAGTATGGCTAGTAGGACCCAAGAGCTGCTGGGAATTGGAAGCCTCGTCAGACCAAACAGGATACCACTCCAAATACAGCCCATCAAAGGTGGGAACTGGGTGTAAATCATCACGGAATAGGAAAACAAAAAGAAACTTCCTGTATGAGCTCCCAGTGCACTGGGTTTGAAGGCTGCCCCGGCCATTCCAGATTCTGGGACCATAACTCAAGCCATCTCTCACTGGCCAGTCGCTCGCTATTCGGAAAGTCTAAATAAAATCCCCATTCACCGGTTATTTAGAGCACAGCTTGACCTTATGGATGATGTGATTGTTTGATGTTTCTTAAGGGCTGAGAATAGTGTTGTTATCTGAAGTGTTCTATCTGATGTTTGAGAATGGAGCCTGTTATTCAACATGTTTAAATGCTGAAGGAGGGGTAACGGTGGAGATTTATAGCCTATCAGTGCAGGAGCAGCGGGGGGAGCTCCAGCTTAGCTGGGCATTGTTGAGCCCCTTCCTTTTATCCTGCTGCAGTTTTAATACTGTGCAAATCCCCATGCGCTCTATTGACTCAGAACTCCACTATATGGAAGATATTCACAGTGTATCCAATCACCTCGATGAATCAGCATGAGAGGCCGAGTGAAAGTTCTCAGTTTACTGTTTAGCCACAGTTTTTAATCCTTACTTAAAATTGAGAAAAGCAAAAATTGAGGGTACGATGAGACACTAACCATAAGTAACTTGCAAAGGAAATAGGCCAGTTATGTAGGGTTTAAAAGCAGAAATCGGACACTTATATTTTTATAAAAGCATTTACATACTTTTTTTTTTCTGTTGAAACTTTTGTATAATTTGATATGTAAAGCTGTTAAAATAATTTTTATAGTCGTTTTAAGTTTTGCATTGCAGATTTTGTGGTATGTAAGGGTTTTCTGTTCAATTTAAAGTTCCCCTATTATGGATTATAAAAGGTTCATATTTTGGTTTTAGGAGTTCCTAACAGCAGGGTGACATTTATTTTTACCTTATTTGCTCAACGACTCCCAAACCATTCGCTCAACGATTCATTTTTCCAAACCCTTCCTTTGCGTGATGCTAATCTGTGGTGATTGGTCCGATGACCCAGTCTGTGATTGGTCTACTGCATGCAGCGCATGTTGGAAATGGAATGCCCATCACCATTACTGGATTATCAAGTGTTGATAATTTTATACAGTGTATGAACATACAACATTTGCTTCTTTACCTTGTCAATTCGAGCCCGAGTCCGACGAGGAAGCGTCCAGAGTTGCTGATGAACCAGAAAGTCAAACGCAAACTCGACTGGAGCAGGGCATTTCTCAATGGTAAGTGACAATATTGTTTATGGCACTTTGACATATATGCGTGACAGTCGAATTACTTGCCGAATTTATTTGTGTGGGACACGTGTGGGAACTGTATCAAAATGTCAAAGGAGGCTGAAAATCTTTGCTGCAAAGAAGTATCAGATTTACCCTCAGAGTGCAGAGCACAGCATCTTCTTGACATGATGCTGTCCACAGGAATCCGCTACAGTGCAGTATAGCAGAGGGGGGGAGGGGTTCAAGTTTTCCAGGGTCTGCACGTGCAACAAGTGGGCAGGCAATATGCTAATGTTTCATGTTGACTACAACATGAAACGGCTTGGTATTAGTTTTAAAAACGACTCGTTTAAATGACTCAGAATCAGCTCTTTCTTTTGAGAGATAATAACTTTATACACGGTGCACTTTCAGATTTAAAACTTTGCAGGATGTTTGCATTCACTTACAGCTGTGTTACACACTGCATGAAAGGTCATTTTCAAAAATCCATAATAGGGGCACTTTAAAGAAATCAATACTTTTATTAGCAAAGGCACATTAAATTGATCATAAGTGACAGTACAGAGACATGCTGAGAGATAAGCAGATGTATGTGTGAGAAAATATCATATATGGTGTTAAAAAAAAAAGTGACACAGCGGATGATAAGAGCTCCTATTCTCTGTTTTTATTTAAGCTCCATTAGATGAGAGGCGTGTTCGGAACATTCTCTTGCCGTTTACTGTTGCTGTCAGGAACTATTTTTTAGCGGATGGACAGCATTTAACATATTTGCTTCAAAAATGTAACGAATTGTGAAAATTTTACTATTTAAAATAAATGCTTTCTATTCTTCAGTGTCGCATGATCTTTCAGAAATCATTCTAATATGCTTATATGCTGTATTAAAATTAATATTTTGTTTTTAGCAAGAAGGCATTAAATTGCTAAAAAAAAAATAAGTAATGATATAGACAATTATAATGTTACAAAAGATTTATATTTCAGATAAATGCTGTTCTTCTGAACTTTCTATTCATCAAAAACCTGAAAAATTGTACTCGGGTGTTTTCAACAATAATAATAATGTTTTTGAGCATCAAATCAGAATATTAGAGTGATATCTGAAGGATCATGTGACTGGAGTAATGATGCTAAAAATTCAGCTTTGATCACAGGAATAAATTACATTTGAAAATATATTTAAATAGAATAAATCGAAAACCGTTATTTTCGGTGATTTGAATAACGGCGTTATAAATAAACAGTAACAAGTAATCAAACGAATTACTGTTTCCCCCGTTACAACGCCATTACCGTTACTGACAATAAAATGTGGAGTTACTATATTATATTATTAGAATTTAATTTTTCAGTTCATCTGAATGGATGGCAGTGTAGCTGTATTTGATGTATATAAACTCTAGTGTGAAGGAGCACGACTCGCCGTCGCTTTCTCTCACATACACGCATGCAAAGAAAGACACAGAGCAAGAGAGTCTTTCATAACATGCAGAATTGACGCGCTACATGTAAACGATATTCTTTGTTGTATTTTCCTGTCAAAATAACAGAGTTCCTTTGGAATTCTTCAGCTTTTAAGAACTGCCGCTTTCTCTGGTTGTGGGCGGAACTAATGCGCAAACGACAATCTCATTGGCTGGCGCTCACCTATTATCGTCAGTTTTGATTTCAGCAAATCAGTTCGAGCGAAAGCAGACAACGTGATTAATATTCAGCAGCTCATTAATCCTTAGTGCGTTTTATATTGATGACAAATATGCATTCATACTTGGTTATTCTAATTACTAAAGTTCTATCATCATATAATATTAAATTATCATAATATTATATTATAATGCTTGACTGACTGATACTAATTGTCAGTAGATAAATAGTGTAGATTAATGTACAATGTTTTATAATAATGATTTTATTCTTTTTAGTGTCCATTTCATTAATTTAACATATTTAATATTGGGGGCATCCAAAGTTATTTGACATTTAAACATTTTTTAAAAAGTAACGCAATAGTTACTTTCCCTGGTAATTAGTTACTTTTATAATGATGTAACTTAGTTACTAACAGTTACTATTTGTGAGAAGTAACTAGTAGTAACTATAACTAATTAATTTTTTAAAGTAACGTGCCCAACACTGGTTATTTTAAATGGTAAAAATATTTACTGCTCTTGCTGTATTTTGGATCAAATAAATGCAGGCATGGTGAGCAGAAGAGACTTCTTTAAAAAAATAACAAAATCTTACTGTTCAAAAACTTTTGACTGGTAGTGTAGGTTTTCAACTTCAATTATGACTTCCAACAATTTTGAAAAAAGATAAATGAGGTGAAATGATTAGTGTGTTGCTGCCGCATTCCGTCCAGCACAGCTTCCTTTTATTCACAGCGGTGTACTTTTGTTCCTCCTTACAAGTCCAAAGTTAACAACCAAATCAGTCAAATATGTAAGTGTGGTCAAATCTACTCACATGAGTTAACCTAGAACTAGTTTTTGATTAAGTACTGATAATTGTGAAACTTCCTTGATGTTTAAAATGACTAATTTCATGAAAGACTTCATAACACTATAATCATGATTTCACTATTGACTAAAATAATTGTGTTCATGATATTTCTGCCATTATTGAGCAGCTCTAACTAGTTTACAAGTTCATCTGTAAAATGTTTCTTCTGCTTCATCTCATCACAGGAAGGAGTGGATGAAGAAAGTGCACCAACATTGCTGTACTAATTCCAAGAACTTTCAACGGGGAGACAATGAAACAGAAGACCTTACTACAAGCAGTGGATCTGTGTTGCAAACTCTTCTATGTGTATGACATCAACTACCCAAAGCCTTTTGCTCCCATTTGGGAGATTTTGCAGCACACAGTTTTTAATATTCCAAGATTTGTTTGGTGATCAGTAAAAACTTTTTATTTTACTGATCATCAGTCGGTCCAGCAGCCAGCAGATTTGTTTTTATTATTATTATTAATTTTTTTCAACTACTTGCATACATTTTCAAAACTTTGCCTCTTTACACACAAATCCAAGAATTGCACACACAAAAGGCCTCACATCGCTTGCAAAATGAAGCACTGCATTCAAAACATCACAAACACATCTCAAAAGCAAACACCTTTGCCATAATATTAATTGCTGTTAAATTACATAGAGAATTGTGTGCTGTGTTTTGCAAAAAGTGTTTTATGAAATTGAAAACTGAGTCAAAGGCTAAGAATTAGTTTATGGTTTTGCAGATTCGGTGTGTGCTTCCGCTGTTTGAGTGTCAGCTTTCAGAAATTGTGTGACAAGGAAAGATTTTGTGTATATGCAGCTGAAAAAACAACTGTATAGCTTATGATTATTTTTTTATTGATGTCTTTGTATGTTATGTTTGTTTTATTTGTGTACTGTATTTGCACTTTTGTGTTTTGAATGCAATATTTTTACACATTCTTGTACATTTATTTTGTAAACATATATGAATTTACAGTACTTACTAAAAATGTTTTACATTTCAAAATATATTTGTTAAAAATGTATTATTTGCATATTAAATAAACAAAATATGTATTTGAAAAAAAAAAGTAGTTTTATAATGTAGTTTTATTAAGTTC
Organism: Acrossocheilus fasciatus; assembly: GCA_036784905.1. Lineage (NCBI taxonomy): Eukaryota > Metazoa > Chordata > Actinopteri > Cypriniformes > Cyprinidae > Acrossocheilus > Acrossocheilus fasciatus. The sequence goes on along the minus strand of CM071947.1, from coordinate 19,348,389 downwards.
TGAATTAATATAAATAATTAACTCAACTGTTGGGTAACTTTTAACCCAACTGGATTTTAACCCAATTCATTGGTCCATAGATGGGAAGGTGCTATACCAACCCATAGTTGGGTTATTTTTAACCCAACATTTTTTAGTGAGCAGACTTTGCATGTATCTTTGCATAATTGACCTTATCGTGAACCCAGAATATTCCTTTAACTGGATAATGGCTGAAAATATTGTTAGGTTATCAGCATTTCCACTGCGAATCTCGACTTTTTATATCCCTTTAAACTTTTTTGAGTCTTAAACATTTGCCAAGCAAGTTGTCAACTTGAAGTTGCTTGTGTCTTTCAGACCTTGCATCTATGATATGATTTTTCCACTTTCCCTTACCTTTATCTTAGAACAAACAGGTGCCGCTTGCTTTTATTGTGCGCCAGCCTGTCTCTGGTGCATTTCAGGCATGGGACTACCTCTTCCTCCCAGTCCTCTGATTGTGGCATCAATCACAGTTTAGACCCTTCCTGTTTCCTGTTGTTGGCCTTTCCAGCTGGCATTGGACCCAGCCCGTGTTTACCTGGAAGCACTATCATAACAGCAATGTAGAGTAAGATGGGCATCATTGGCATGGGTGGCTATTTCCACTTAGATGAAGATGCCTCTGGAGCCTTGCAGAGCTTGCAAAACCAGCCACAGTCGATTGTGACTGGACCTCCAGAATTAGTCTGTTTTGGCGTGTGGATATAGCCCTTTGTACTGTTGTGGAAGCCTATGGTGATTATCAGTGATGTATCAGGATAGTCACCTGCACTACCTGTGTAAAGATTAGTCCATTGACGTTGTAATGATGGTGTAATTTGCTCTATGCATGATTAACTGGGTGAAGCGCGTGTGTTTATACTCTCATGATAGTCCACTTGATACTCACATGCCATTAAACAATAGCTCAACTTCCACTTTTGGTCTTATTTTGTTGGTTAGTGGCACGACACTTCAAAAATACTTTTAAAATTCAACTCATGAATGCAGTGACTCGTCTTTTCTTTGATGAATGTGTTTAAAAATGACATAAAATTGACATTTTCTGAATTTATGGTACTGGTATTTTTGTGACTGATTAATTCATGCGTGTTTAATTGTTTATTTATTTTTAATTTTTTTGACTTCATTATTTTTAATCAATGTCATGGATCTTCCTGTGAAACATAAGTCTTCTCTGTGGTGACGTATGCCGAATTTCTCAAATCATTTCATTTACTCTAACTCTGCCCTTTTCATACAATCCACTGTAAGCTCACATTCAGATCTGCCTTTATCCTGTCATGTAGAGAAACCAGTTTGTGACTTTTTTGAGTGTAAAGCATATTTTAATAGATTGTCCAATTTTAAAAGATATTAGACAACATTGTAAACTCAGAAAATATGCTAAAAGACTTTTTAAAAAGGTCTCACCTGGAAATAAAATTAAATAAAATTGAAAGATTTTATGATTTTTATCAGTACTATTGTTGTTAATTTTATATTTTTGTATAGTAATTGCTTCTTAAGAAAATGTTATATTATTGAAAATGATTGTAATTGTAATTATTTTCTAATAAAACAAATAAGATCCGAGTCATTCTGCACAATATATTTGAAATTTTATTTCGAAAAATGTAAGGAAGGTAAAAAGAAAATGTTTATACATAATATACTAATGTAATATAATAATGATTTTAAGTTAAAAAGTCATTTAAATGTAAACCCTTGTTGAAAATTATATAAAAGAATAGATTTTTAAAACCAAATTAATGTACGTTTTAAATCACTTTTTTGAAAGTTGTTTCTTTTTTGTCTTTAACACATTTTGTTATTGACCCTTGTAAGTTTAGACTTCAATTTGGTAACTTTATTAATTGTTTTCAAACCATAATTAAAGGAACACTCCACTTTTTTTGGAAATAGGCTCATTCTCCAACTCCCCCAGAGTTAATAAGTTGAGTTTTACCGTTTTTGAATCCATTCAGCCGATCTCCGGGTCTGGCGATAGCACTTTTAGCACAGCTTAGCATAGATCATTGAATCCTATTAGACCAGTAGCATCGCGTTCAAAAACGATCAAAGAGTTTCGATATTTGTCCTATTTAAAACTCGACTCTTCTGTAGTTATATCGTGTACTAAGATCGGCGGAAAATGAAAAGTTGCGATTTTCTAGTCCGATTTGGCTAGGAACTATACTCTCATTCCGGCGTAATAATCAAGGAGCTTTGCTGCCGTAACATGGCCGCAGCAGGCGTAGTGATATTACGCAGCGCCTGAAAGTAGTGCCCGGTAGCTGGTACACGATATAACTACAGAAGAGTCAAGTTTTAAATAGGATAAATATCGAAACTCTTTGATCGTTTTAGAACGCGATGCTACTGGTCTAATCGGATTCAATGATCTATGCTAAGCTATGCTAAAAGTGCTATCGCCAGATCCGGAGATCGGCTGAATGGATTCAAACACGGTAAAACTCAACTTATTAACTCTGGGGGAGTTGGAGAATGAGCCTATTTCCAAAAAAAGTGGAGTGTTCCTTTAAGGACGTGCGCACATCCTCATGCATGCTGACAATCAAAGCAGCTTTCCATTTCTAAGCAACAAATTCTTCAAAATACAGCACTGCATATGTACCTACTGCCTTTGTTTAGAAACCTAGATCACCAATTACAGGTCTGACCTGTTTTACTTCAAAATGCATTACCGTCTCTTTCCTAAGATGATGGTCTGCATGATAGAGCACTTATGCAATCCTACAAAGATTACTTCGGCTGTAGTCTTGACTAAATGCTTTGCATGTTTATCTTTTTATTACACATCAGAAGACAGAAGAACATCAGTTTGAACAGGAACATTGTTAGTGCTGCCATCTTGTGTCTGTTGAAGTGCCTCTAGCATCCAAAAACATATCAGTTTTGAGGTAATGTTTTCATGGATCCCTGCAGGCTATATTTTGTTTTTATCTCTTTTTGAGAGAAAGCGGGGAGGTTGTTGTACTCAGGTGACAAATAATGGGTAGTATTAAAGGAATAGTTCACCTAAAACTGTATGGATTTAGAAAACTGACACATCACGTGCCTGGTTCATTCTGCTTAAAGGAAACAGTGTAAACAGCCCTACACACACACTTTTTCTTAGAATAACCACACAAAATTAACACAATAAACTGACATATTAGCCATTGACTTTGGGCTAGAAAGCAGAGCCAAAAACACATTAGCATCATGTTGGCTATTCTATTTAATCGAGAACTAAGACACACTTTTCCTTAAAAAAAAAAAAAAAAAAAAAAAAAAACGTGAAAATCTAGCATTATTATTTTCCCTGTTTGCTTGGACTTGGTTTATGTCAGCAGAGAAGTATTTCCGAGAATAGCAGGATATTCATTGGGAAAAACAATACAGGGCGAGACTTGATTTTACCCATTGGGAATTGACTGGATTGTGAAAAGTGGTCTCCTTACATCAGGGGGTTGGAAAACAAGATGGTTGACATCAGCCACCATCAGTACAATTCATGCAAAAAAACCAAACAAACAAACAAAAATTTTGTTCTGTGGAATAATGGTAAATAATGAGACCCAATAAGCATAAAAAGACTAAGGGTATGTATTTAAATAGGATCACTTCAGATTTCATGTTGCCTTTCAAAAGCAAAATTATAGTCTAAAAATGTTGCTCATGGGCACTCAGTACACATACATCTCATTTCACGTCTTTCAGAGCCTTTCGAAAACAATGGCTGCTGGTAGGCTATATCTGTCTAGTATTGTAACATATTTGGATTGCTTGCAAAAGCATTTAATCAGTATAAATGAATACTTTTGAATGGCCGTCAGTGCAGGCAGATGCCTGCTGACCACAGCATGTTGTGGCATTTATAAGCAGGCAAAACTTCGACAGCTATGTTCTCATTATATTTGATTGGTTTAAAGCTCTGTGTGTCCACCAGAGGGCAGCATTTGCTAACTGTACACACAAACTGTCTGTATTCAATTTAGAGTGCCCCCCCCCCACCCCCCATAGTTTCCTCGCAGTCACATGTTCAGGCTTTATGATGTATGAATAAAGGGACTAATTTATAGACTGTCATGATTTCTCACCGTGTTGGTCACGGTTTACCCTCCTCTACATGTTCCAGTGTTTGCTTGAGTGTCACATGTTCCAGAGGCACTTCTCATAATCTCATTAAGAGACTAGTCTTTCTTGCTTGATTTCACACATTGTGTGTTTTAATCACTCAGAGCACAATTCATTGCATATCAGACATATGGATTTCATTCAGAAAGTTAGTTGAAGTTGGATGAATTGTCAGAGCGCAGCTGTTAGGTTCCAGAAGTGAAACTCCCATTCATTTTCTCTGTATGGAAATTTAGAAGTCATTAACAGATAGGCCTACTGTGAGTTATGTGGTTGTTAATCAACATTCTTTTGTTGAATCCAATAGCTTGCATATATTTTTTTAAATTGTCTAACAGTGGGAATGCTGGTCAGAAACTACATTACCCATGATTCTTCAAAAAAAATCTCTACCAATCAGAGAATCAAAATCTTAAAATATATATATCCATATTTTGCTATAAACTTAAAATATATTATTTCTATATAATCAACATCTGTAGATGAATAGTTTTACATTGTCATTTTTTTTATTGCACAGTGCTTCGTGGGATTGTTGTAGTTTTTGTAGTTCTTTTTCTCATTAAAGCTTTTTGTAAGATTTTTAAATACGTAATTGCTTCAAATCAAAGTTTGTAATGTTGTGATTCTTCTAGTAAATGGTTTGCTTGATTCATGACTTATAACTCTTTAACGGTAACTTTTTAAAAAATCGTTATGGGAAAGATGCTTCCAGTACCAAGGCAACTGAAAAAGTGGGCGGCACTTGTTGCACTCTATATCCAACTTTTTGAGTATTGATGCAGACATTTAAAAATAAGTATTGCCACCTTAAGTATCAATTGATTGAAATGTATTTTCTAAAAAACAGCAGTCAAAGGGACTTATTTTAAAACTCTAACCGTGCACCTAGATAGCAATTTAAGACATTGTAGCCAAAAAGTAGGCGTTCTTCCTTCACACAATGCCAGAATGCATAGCATGAAAATGTTCAGTGAAAAAATGTAAATGTTTGAAAAGGAATTGCTAAAAATCCACTTAAATTGATTATTTGCCCTAATAGTAGTGTGCTATGTATTTCTATGTTCATTAGAGTCTCGTTTCGTTGGCTTAACAACATCTTTTTTGAGTTTTGGCCTATGAAGAGGTCCAAGTCAGTCACTTTTGAGGGTCTATCTGGGTCAGGATGCTATGTTATTATGAGCCTCTGTTTATAGATACAGCTATACACAACCAATCAGATAAAGACCTTCAGATGTGAAATGAACTTTGTAACTCAAAAAAAAAAAAAAAAAAAATTCAGACAGGAAGGGAAGAATATAATACAAAATATCGGTTTGTTTTTACTCGAAAGGGGCTTGACCGTATTACTGAATGCAATGCCTCCTCCTCACACAATATGCATGTCAAACATGCTTTGATCTTCCTTGCGTAGACCGTATAGTAGGAAGCGTTTGATCTGATGTGATCGGTTTAAGCAGTATTACGGGCTTTCTTTATGTGTGTGTGTTTTGGCGGTTAGTTCTACTCCGCTCTGTTGAAATTTATTGAGCAATTTTTTATTTGCTTTATCACTCAATGTCATGACGTCAACCGAAGGGCTCTGTGACAGCGGCTTACAGAAAACAGGGTTTTTTTTTGGCGGAAATATATAGGGGTGCTTACTTATCCCAGAACACTGTGGTGACTTTCGGCCCATATGATTTCAATGGAGGCACTGTGCGGTAGACTTTGTTTTTTTCTTTTGCAGTAACTTTTCCTCAACCAGATGGTGTCAACAGATGTCAGATGTCTTTGAGATGTGTTTCTGTTTCTAGAGTGACACACGCATACACCCACAGACTTTCTCGCGAAGAATCGCCAGTTGCAAAAAAACGCATAAACACAAACATGAGGGGGACGTTTGTATCTAAATTGTTGTAACTTTTCTTACTTTCCTTCCTCCCCTTTCCCCTTCTTTGTCCCGTCTTCAGTGTTTCAGGACGTTTTGCTGTAAAGGACCTCCCCCTCCGAGACCAGAATATGACGTGGTTTGTATCGGTCTGACGGGTTCTGGGAAGACCAGCCTGCTCTCCAGACTTTGCAGTGAGGCAACAGACAACATCGTCCCTACCACAGGTCAGCCCACCATCATAGAGCAATACCAGACCCGTCCTGCAAACACAAACACAGATCTTTGCACTTCCTCTTTGCCTTCAGTTACGCTTTCCCTTGTATTCAGATTTTGCCTCGTGATTGTCTTTTAAAGTGATTAAATCTCGGTCAGTGTAGCAATGAAGGTGTTTTAATGACTTCCTTTTATGAAATACTCATGGCTGCGGTTGTTAATCTTGTTCAACTTTTATTTGCAGGTTTTAGCATTAAAGCGGTCCCGTTCCAGAATGCCATTTTAAATGTCAAGGAACTCGGAGGTAAATGCTCTCTGTTGTTCATGAGAATACTACTTTTATTTTTATCTTTTGATTTATGGGTCAATGACAAATAATATAAAATAACGACAACTAAAGTCTTCTAAAAAATATTTAAAACACAGATGCCAATTTCTTAGAAAATTAATCTTTAACCATCAAATGAAAACAAGTTTCATAACATTTTATATGTTTTTCATAAACAATTGTTTTTGGGGAGTCGCACCACATGACGTTTTACAACATTTGTGCAACAGACCTTGTGTCTTGTACCGAAAAGGTCAAATCATTTGATATTTAAGAGACGTATTGTTATTTTAGTTTTTTTGTGCACACTTATATTAATAAGCAGTGAAGTATTTTTCTTAAAATACACTGCTGTTCAAAAATGTTGGCTGCAATTATTTGATCAAAAATGCAGTAAAAACAGAAAAGCTTTCAGCATCATTACTCCAGTCTTCAGTGTCACATGATCCTTCAGAAATCGCTCTAATATGCTGATTTTTTATTATCATCAAGGTTGAAAACGGTTTCCATTTTTTATGGTATCTTGATTCATAGAGAATTCAAAAGAACAGCATTTATGCGAAAAAGAAATATACTATGAATGTCTCTACTCTCACATGTTTAATGTGTCCTTGCTGAAGAAAAATCTTACCTACCCCAAACTTTTGAATAGTAGTGAAAGAAGTGCGTTCAAGTCGTTGCATGTATGAGTAAATTAATCAGTCCAGACAAAAAATGAGCATTATGTAATTGACCCATTAGCGAATATCTGCAGACAACATCTGTAACGTTTTAAGCTGTTATTTCACAATTATTTCACGTGTGATCTTTTGAAAAGTAAACTTTGGCAACACATCACCTGACATATTATGACGAAGATGTAATTTGACACAGATGTTACATGAGGGCCCGACCAGAAAGGACACAAACTCATTTCTTTGATGACTAATAGTTTTCTCTTCAAGGTAAATTGAACCCCAGGAAGCGCCAGTGCTTGGATGCGGCACGCAAAGGAAATGTTTCAGATGTCACTCGCTCAATGAACCCAGAGCCATCTTGGCCCGCGTTTCCCTTTTCGTATGAGCGATGGGCTGAGGCTTTGAATCTGTCTTTAAAATGAGTGAGTGATGACAAGAATAAGAGGGTGTTGAGGATGCAGGGAACCCGAGGGGAAGGGAGGGCTAGACAGGTGAGGAGGAAAAAAACTGATTATAAAAACTGAGATTAAACAGGGGCGTTTCCATCTAGGCCATGTGTATTGAAGCCTGTTATAGAAAAGCAAATGTCACCTTTTCAAAGGAATAGGTTCCCCAAAATTAGTATGTTCCGTAGCTCTGCAAGCATGTACTTCCGTCAAACAAAAAACTATTTTTTTAATAATGCACTGGTTGTATGTTAAGCCAGGGCGGATGGCAAGATTAAAGTTGACATGAAATGAAATTAACCCATCTGTTTTGCAAATGCATGTTATACAGTAGATCTTATTGTGAATAATTCATGCACGTTTCATTTTTACATCACAATGTCAAGACCCTCCTGTGAAAATGACAGACATCTCCCTGATGCCAGAAACGTGCCAGAAAACTTCAATCATTTAGTTTGTAACGATATATTGTGTCACAATATATCACAATACAAAAATACAACAATATGTATCATGGATGGTGACAATACAAAAATAATTGTTTAGAGAGATTTCATTTAAAATGTTTATTCTCATATAAACAGTGATCAGTACACACAAAAAGAGCATATCAAATATAGTAAACCCAGAAGCTCACACTTTTGAGCTCCTATTTTTATGAATAATTTAATAATAAAATACAATATTTAAAACTTTTTAAACATATCAGGGACAGAATGTCTTTCACATAAAACTGTATTTTTAGCTAAGCGGGAAAATTTCTTTCTGGTTAATGAACAATACTTTTTGTTAGCTATTTATAATACGAATATGAAGTAAAAAATCTATATCAAATTTAGCTCCTTTTTGGCTTTGTTTAAAGTATAATCAGAGTATCATATTGCGGAATTAGTATTGTGTATCGTGACACAGGTGTATTGTTCCACCCTAATATTAACTGCATGGAAAGAGCGACCAGCACATTCTTCAAAACGTCTCTTTTTGTGTTCCTCAGAAGAAAGTAAACTATGACAAAAGTTCATTTTTGAGTGAACTAATCCTTTAACAGTTGTTGGTGAGAAACAGGCCACAATGGGAGATCGCCTTGAAATTGATGAACCTCTGAATTCTCCTTGAAAAGCGGTATAATTATGTCCTGTTTTCCTTTTAAGCACTTTGGAAACCTTTCCTCCAGACCTCCAACGAGTTCAGCTCAGGTTCAGGGGCCTGCGGAGCGCGACCTCTTTTTCCCCAAAAACATCAGTGTAGGGTTACGGCTGGGACATTAACCTTGAACCTGACGCGGAAGGCTCATGTCACACTTTATTGATGGAGGTTGTGTGCCGGCTTGACACGCTGGCTCTCCCGCCGTTTCCGCCGCGGCCATCGAGACGGTTTACTGTTCTCGCGTGTTATTGCTTGGTCTGCCCGTCTGGCCCGTGTTTTGGGTCTTTCTGAGTGATGTCAGGAAGTCGGGAGACGTTCAAAGCACCGCGCTGTCTGCGTGCATTTCCCATCAGTGTCACGATGACACCCTGTGCAATCTGCCAGGCTGACAGACGCACCAGAGAAGGGAGCCCCACATGCTCACATTTACCATCTCGCAGCGACCATCTGAAAGCACTTAGCAGACTCTCTCTCTCTTTGTTTCTCTGGACCACGGCCATGATGTAATGATTTCTGCGAAAATGTGCTTTAGTTGCATTATCACATGAGATTGTAATGCACCGGCCCGTTGCTGATAAATGCTGTTTTGTTCCGTCACATTGTTTTCGTCTTAATGCACATGTTTATGCATTTGAAATGAAAGTAAACCTCTGCTTTTCAAGGCCCAAGACCTCCCAGCGTTTTGATTTTACTTTCACAGCCAGTAGATGGAGACTTTGAGTAAAACTATACAAAAGTCAAGCCACAAAGAAAGTGTTGATGCACATTTGAGACTGATGGGATGTTGTGTTTTGGAAAAGCCAGGCCATATAGGAAAGAAATATCAGGCTGAGTGATTATGCGTTAATAGTGCTTGATAAAATGGCAACAGCAGATCAAACGCCTGTTAATTAGATGAGTCAGCCTCGGACATGGCCTGTCTGTGAGGATCCCAAATATTTATTGTGAGTCACAAATTGTCTAAACATCTGCAAAAAACATTATTATTTCCTTGGCCAGCGTGTGCTATTGCTGTCAGGCTTGCATGTCAGCGGTTGGAAAGCTGTTGCCGAATACCGCAATGGATAATACCTAATGAGAACTGGAAGTATTACATTGTACATCATACACAGCAATGATATCGAGGAGTTGAGCTCTGAAACTCAATCTGATAGGTGGAGTCTGTTCCAAACGTGAACCGAGACCTCTAGAACAGTTTTAGTGCTGATAATTTGGCGAGGCATGACTAAGAGCTCAATTTGTGGTGTGACAAAGGCTTAGAAGTTTGGAAGTGGAACCATTAAACTCGCGTCCAGTGTGTTTAGCGAGGGGAAAAAAGGATCGCGCAGCTGCTTAGTGTCAAGCAAACAGCTTATACGTCTTGGCCGAACTTCAAGAGCTTTGAATAAAGCTGTCGATTACTGTCTGGCATTGATTTAAGACGCCACCTTTTCGAATTGCATTCTGTTTATTATTTCATGCCTCAAGATGAAAACAGAGAAATAACGCTACTTTTTAGCACTCCTCGTCATAGGATATGATGTGCGCGAGGCATGCTAGTAATTAATACGACGAATTCCATTCGGGAGACTCACAAGGACGAGAGGTATAGACAAACTGGTCTCTGTTTTTTCACGGTTAGGGTACAGGCCCCGCAGTGACTCACTTTAACCAAAGCCATGCTGCGCTTGTGTGTCTTGGTGGCCACATTTTTGTACCCCCAAATTGCTGTGCACAAGAGAAACCATATGTTCACTGTAAAAGTGGGCCCATTTGAACTGTGCTGTAGACTGGCCATCAGAAGAAACCATTTTAATATGCTCTCAGGGTCGACTTTAAAGAAACACTGTTGCGTTGAGCGCTCTTCATTTGGACACGGCTTTTCCCACAGGCCTCCCCAAGCGAGAGTGCGAGTTGGCATGCGTTCTTGAAGTCATAAAAATACATAATGCAATATCCGCAATGATTTTTGAAAGGAGGTCAGGGTCCTCACCAAATGCATTCCAGCAATGTTCGAACTGATGCTGTGTCGAAACACACTGTAGTCCGTTTCCCGCTCGGTTGCCAGAAAGTTTCTCTTTGTGCTTTTTGTTTAGAGATTTGCCTTGTTTTCGTCGCCTGATTTATGTTGGACAGGAAAACCACCTTTTTTCGGCGAAGGGGTTAATGTGTGTATTAAATGTTATGACTTCCTCGCTGCGATCCTGACGGTGTGAATTTATGTGTTTTGTGTTGCAGGAGCGGATTCAATTAAAAAGTACTGGAGCCGGTACTACCAGGGCTCTCAGGGGGTGGTGTTTGTTTTGGACAGCGCTTCGTCGGAGGAGGACCTGGAGGTGGCGCGTACGGAGCTCCACTCGGCCCTGCAGCATCCGCAGCTCTGCACGCTTCCCTTCCTCATTCTGGCCAACCACCAGGACAAACCTGCTGCCCGCTCTGTACAAGAGGTAACCCAATACTCGCTTAACACTTCCCTTCCTCACCCTGGCTAACCGCCAGAACAAACCTACCGCCCGCTCTGTACGAGCTGTAACTTTACACTCGCTTAATACTTCCCATCATCATACTGGCCAACCACTGGGTCAAGCCTGCCGCCCCCTTTGTACTGAAACGAACATAATACTCGATTTATACCTCCCATCATCATCATATACTAGTCATACGCTCCACTCAAGTGTCATCTCATGTCATTCCAAACCTGTATGACTTTTTTTTTTTTTTTTTTTTTGTGAAATGAAAGTCAGTGGGGTCCCAAACATGAATTACATGGATAAAAATAACATTTTTAAAAATATCTGTTCATGTTCATCACATATGTTCAGCAGATGAAAGCAAGTCGTACAGGTTTGTAATGATATTATGGGCGAGTAAATGATGACAGAATTTAAGAGGTTTCCTAAATTCAAAGTCCTTTTTAAGGCAAAATGTTGTCTGCCGGCCTAGGCAGCTATTTCCAGCCATGCAGCTGCAGCTCATATATGCTTTAATCAGAATAGATGAAATTTTCTAAAACTGTGTATTAGTGTTATGATAAACAACAACAATCTGACAACAATATCGTAAATTGTGTTTCTTTAGCTCAAATCACACAAAAATGGATGCCTTAATGAAAACTGTACAGTGGGACCATAGCCGCCATATTTAATGTTATGTTTTTTATTGTTTTTATAACTTTTAAGTTGTGCACACTTTCATAGGCAAAAAATGATGGAACTTTTCACGTTTTAACCCTTACATTAATTTTCTAATCTTGCTTTTTTCTCCCACAAAATTTCATCAAAGAATGGTAAATGTGACCACATCTTTAGACCTTTGCTGAGATACAAAAATGTGTACCACTTTTGAGATATTTATTGTAAATGTTGAATGATTATTTCTCCTCAAAATGAAAATTGCCATCATTTATTCACCCTCATGTCGTTCCAAACTCTTTGTTCATCTTTGGAACACAAATGAAGACATTTTTAATAAAACCTGAGAGAAACTTAAAACTCTTCAAAACATTCGTAAAGAGGACAAAAAATTAATTGGAGATTGATCCAAGTCTTCTGAAAAGAAATGATCGGTTTATATGATGAGCAGATTTAATTTAGGCTTTTATTCACATAAACAGATGATGAAAAAATCTGATGGGTTTGGGAAGACATGAGGGTGAGTAAATGATGGCAGAATTTTCATTTTGGGGTGAACTAACCCTTTAAATGATGATAACATTAGGCAACACTCCGTCCGTTTCAGAGGATTCGATTGTTGTTTGCAAACACTGACAGGCCGCAAGACATTCTCCCACAGATCTGCAGCACCCAGCTTACCCACTTTCTCAGGCTTTCCTGACAATAAGTCTTTGTATTGTTGGGAGCCCAAAACACTGGTGGTGTGGGGAAACACTACAGCTGTTGTCTCATCTCATAAGAGTGTATTCATTTTACCAATTACTCTATTTGAGATTCTTTCAAACATCATTTCAAAAGCAAGTGGCATCGAAATTAAGATGAATTGCTGGTCGCTGTCGGTAATAGCAAACAGTTGGAATGTGTGGCATGTCTCTGCTGTCACATTTCTATTTTAATGGTCCCCTTGTCACTTTTATGTTTGGAGGATTGAGTTACTCAGCCTGTGCGTCTTTTCCTGAATGATTTGGTGTCTGTGTGTGTTATTTGGCTGATACCATGCCTGTTGGTTTGTGTGTCCGTGTGTGAACGTGCATGCGCGCACATCTGCTCCGAGTGGAGAAATCGGTCCACGGGCTGCAGGGTATCACCCAATGCACAGAGCGCTAATTAACTGGCTGAGAAGTGGTCCTGAGTGAGCAGTAAATATCTGCCTTTGGAGAATAACACATCCCAGTTCACTGATGTGTGTCAAAACGGGGCTTTTCAGTTGGCAGAGACACTCGCTCTCCTTGCTGGAGATACAACTTGGGTTACACAAGATCGGACCTGACCAGCTTGTTTTCCATTAAATTGCTCTCAATCGATTTCAAACTGGATCAGATCTCCTGGACCTCCTATGGGCATTTTTTGAAAGAAGAAAAGATCCACTGTGCAGAAAACAGAAAGGGAACTGGTCACATATTTTTTGGTCATTATAAGGGATAAAGTTGCTGCCAGCATTTTTTTAAAAACCAAATTCACTGTTAAATTATGTTATGAAAAACTTTTTGGGTGTCACATTACATCAAGCTGATTTTCAGCTTCACCACTATTTAAATGTACCTTTGAGGCTTTATATAAATAAACCATAAAGTATTTATTTATTTTTTATTTTTTTACTGTTTACGTGCCACACCGCTGCATTTGCTGATTAAGTCCACAAGTCTTCAGCCAACAACCTTGCTGTTAAATGTAATCTTGAAATACAATCCTCCCTCTATACTACTTCATCTGCACATGCTATTCTGTGGAGACAGTTCAGATCGTTTTTCATTTTTGCCAGATATAAATTGCTAAACGTATCAAATGAAGGTCTGCATCGCAATGTGGTTTGCATGGAAGTGGCCTGTACGCCAGCATCAACCTGTTTTGTTTTAAATTTCAGGGTGTGAACTGTGATGGATCATCTGTCTTGCCCTGGATGACCATTTCATAATGCGTTTGATTCCAGTAAACATTTCTGGACTTCTAAGGTTACTAAGTAATCCACCTATGTCAAGAGTTTTCAAATATTTTATTGCCAGGGAACTCCAAATATGATGATCCCCTTGCGAGGAACCCCCTTCAAAATATGCGTGCAGCTGGGTATTTTCATGTATGCAGATTCTTTTATAGTCTAAAAAATAGTAAACCTGATATTTTAAAGACGGTGTGTTGTTTGCAGAGATGAATGATTACGTTTTATTTCTATTTGTGCTAAATTACTACAGACTGGTGACAAGACATAAGACAACTTATTCTTCATAAATTTGAGTCTCGATTGCTTTTACTATAGTTTGTCTTTTGACATTAGCACATAAATACTTTGAGGTTGCTGTTATGAGATGACTTTGAGATGATTGAGCATAGTTTTTTGTTGGATTAGGGTTGAGCAGGAGGACTAACTAGTCGTCCTGCAACTAAATGGTTGATTATTGAAGTTTAGCTTTAATGATTTTTAGCCACATTGGACTAGATACGACTAGTTGACTAATCATTCAGGCAACCCAGTGACTAATCAAAATTAAAAACATTTTCGCACATCACTACACAACATATGTGGTTATGAGCACACAGCTTGAGACTGCCCAACTGTGTTTGAATTGGAATTGGTCGAGTGTAAAATTTCTGTCTTGCATATGATATGACGCAGGAGAAACTGAAAACAATGTGAATTTCAAGAGAATCCATTTGTGTTGACTGTTAGATTTATGAACATGTTTTCCTCTGCTCTTCATGAAGATGAGACGAAAAAGCAAATTTAGGACCTGTTGAGATGTTTGAGTGTGAGAGTAATACAAGTGATTAAAAATGTGGCAGTAGGGACCTATTGTACCGAAATTGAATAAACCAATGCATGACTGTCTCAACAACCACATGAAAAATAATGTATAATTCTCTCCTTCTTGTGTGCCAAGTTGACCAGAGGCTGCAATTAAGGTTGCTTAAGGGGACAAATGTAACTATACAAAGCATATTTTGATGAATGCGATTTGAAAGGGAACAAGGAGTTTCTTTTCTTGCAGATCTGGAAATCTGTCATCAAATCACTGCACTGTTGACAGTCCAGAGCCAAATGGATGGAGAAAAGTTGTGACAACACAAAATTGATGAAGATCTAGAAGAGAAAAGCCAGTTAGGCAGTTAGTACCATTCAGTTAGCACGTTAACAAAAGACTAGATCCAAGAAGTGTTGTGAGAGACCGGCTCAGTTCAGTCAGTACAGACCTGGAATCTGTGTCTTTCGTAGTCACACAGCAATCTGGGTCCGAACAACAGACCCGTTTGTTGTTTTCCTCGGGGGCTCGGAATTTGCTCAGCCGACATTGGCATGGTTTTCAGCGCTGGGTGCCAAGGCCAGTGTCTGATCAGCAGGAGAAACACCATTCTCCCTCATACCACACGCACACACACTCACTCCACTGTCTGGGTGTCTGTCTGGCTTTACACCCCTTCCTCAGTCTCTCATGTTACTTGCTGTGGGAAAGATTGGTGCTGTCCATTTTTGCTCCTTCCCCCTCTCTTCTTTCTCATTTTGATTATGCAAAGATACTGGAGTCTTATGAACCCCATGATTTAGACCAGTGGCTCTTGACTGGTTTCGCTTCAGGACACGGGTTGACATTGGACATGAAGTGGCAATCGAGAATAGTTTGTGCAAAAGTAAACAAAAATATCAAACAATGAAATGTATTCATATATTTATTAATGATAATTTATTATTACCAAGTAAATCACAACACGCTTGTCTTTATACTTTGAGCAGGAACAGACTCTCTCCACTTTAAGAGTTCTGTTTTGCTTGGCCACATTGCAAAGAAAAAAAGTAGCCAACTGTGTAAAATGACGACTTGAAGAGTTAGTTTAACCAAAAATGAAAATTCCGTCATTAATTACTCACCTTCATGTTGTTCCAAACCCGTAAGACCTTCGTTCATTTTCGAGAGCTTTCTGACCCTGCATATACAGCAATGCAACTACCACGTTCAAGGCCCAGAAAGGTAGTAAGGACATTGTTAAAATAGTCCATGTGTCATCTGTGGTTCAACCGTAATTTCATAAAGCAACGAGAATACTTTTTGTGCGCAAAGAAAATAAAAATAATTTAATTCAACAATTTCTTCTCTTCCGTGTTTCGTGGCTGAACCACTGATGTCACATGGACTATTTTATCGATGTCCTCACTACCTTTCTGGGCCTTGAACGTGGTAGTTGAGTTGCTCTCTATGGAGAGTCAGAAAGCTCTTGGATTTCATCTTAATTTGTGTTCTGAAGATGAACGAATGCCTTATGGGTTTGGAACGACTTCATTTTTGGGTGAACTTTCCCTTTAAAGACTCAGCTTTTTGCATCAACAGTTGACTGAGCAAATGCAGAAGCACCAATCCTCCTATGACTAATGACTGTTTTTCTGCATTTGCCAAATCAGTTAAGACTGTGAGGCAGACATCATATCATGTCATTAATATTTATGAGAAAAAATGTAAAAGTTTCAATGTAACAGAAGTGCTTTAGATTGAAAATTACAATTTCTAAAAAAAAAAAATGCATGAACTGAAAATAGGGTTTCTATTTCAAGCCAACTTTTAAGCTTTATACTAAAGTAAATATAAATATTTAATCCTTGTTTCATCCTATATTTAATATTGTCTGGTTTCTTTGCGTAGTTTTGCTCATTGTTTTGGAGATTGCATAACCTGTCCATATTGGCATTTGTCTAATTTGACATTATTTGGCTTCGATCACCAGAAAAACTGATTTAGATAGAGCTACGAAGCTTTTCTAAACCAGTCTTACAATTATAAGGAAATGTTGACTTTGTTTCAAACCAACACTCTGATGTTGACTATTACAGGTGTGTGTGTACTTTTTAAATCCCTTCCTCATGCTTAAGAGAAAGACTCTTGTATCTTTGATATATGGTACCCCTGGAGCTCTGTGGTCCTCAAATGTAAGGGCTCGGCAGTTGAAATTCTACCCAGCAGAGTCACAGTCACCGGTGTAATTTACTGCCCCCGTCTCCCCATCTGCTCTTTGGAAGCAGCTCCCCCCATGCGGTAATGGAAGGGGTCAATGTCTTACCTTTAAAAGAACCGCCCGGTTTCCCCTGCATGACCCAGACCCCCTCCCCTTCTCCTGTGGCTGATCTCACTGGGTTGTGATTTAGAGTAATAATAAAATTACCACGGCTCTGGAAGTAGACAGGGCACCCGTAACATCTGGCTCTAATAAAGTTATGACTGATAGAGATGGATGCACACAGAACCAACATGAGTGGGAGACGCACACAGACCCCCAAGCTCCAGAACTGGACCTGTATCTGATGACAGATGTCTTCGAGTCCCGTCCACTAATGCATGCAGGTACCATTTTACATCGCTTTCCTTGCAGAGAGAGCTGGAAGACAAACATGTTTGGTGTTTGGCTTATCTGCTCCTCTCGTGTCCTCACTGACCCTTTTGCTTTTCTCATTTTCGATACTCGCACACCCTGCTTGCTCAAGGATACTCTCATTCCTGGACATTGCTTGCTCGCCAAATTCATTTAGCTATACAATGGAATTGAATCTCAACATGTTGACCAACACCGATGTACAACATACCTTAAGGCACTTTATGTAACTGGTCCTGAGTGGTTTGTTGTGAATCTCTAAAATACATTGGGCGAGGAAAATCTTAGAGAAGTCCTCATTGCCATCAGGCGCCATCAATTGAATGTTTTCTTGGGGGAGGAATTTTTCCTCGTCTTGAAAGATGTGTTTGAGATGTGAAGACAAAGGCCATCTTGTGTGCCTGAAGGAGACTGAACTGTGGTAGAACTGTCTGGCTGGGTGGACTCTGTATTCTGTCTGGCCTCGAAAGAATCATGCTGGCCAGACGTTATTGTGTATCTCGGCTGGCAGCCTGACTCAGGGCATTCTGCTGAGAGAGGTCACTGGTGCTGCCACATGGAGTACTTCTGTCTGGTGGCATTGCCCAGTGTCTGAACAACCAGCAGCCGTCTGTTTGAAGACCATATGGTCATGGGTCCTGGTTAGATGATGCAGTTGAAGTATCCAAATTCTTGCAGTCCAATTGTGTGGTTTTTGGACAATTTGCTGTATCGAGATTACAACACGCAAACCAAAGAACAAGTTGTCATCGAGATCATGGTAAATCATTTATTGTGGCGTACAAAGCATTTCACAGGGAAACATCATGTGGTGGAACATCTTATAGTTTCATGATGGTAATTAGTGTTCTTTCCTCTGCACTTTGAGCAGACGTGTTACGTACAGTCTGGCAGATGATGCCCACCGTCTGTGTAGAGCAGACTGTACAAGCAAGGCAGTGCTGCAATAGCTCAGAAGCATTGACAGAGGAGATCCAGGGGATGTGTCTAAGACACCACCATGTGTGAGCAACACAAACCATTTTTTTTTAGCAGGACCCAGTGTCCCTTAATCAACCCACATTGCTTTACTTCAGTGCTGGTTCTTGGCCTCGTCCAGTGACTTGAGTACTGAATGCTGATGTCTGATTGAAGTTTTTTTTTTTAACTCAACATTTAGCATTTCTTGGCGTATCTCCTCATTAGTCCTTTCTTAATCCTTTGCAAGTTCTCTAATTTCTCTTCAAACTGCGAGGACCGTGTATCTGGCCATGTAATATGAAAAATATGAGATGAGAGATGCAATACGATGAAAACACCATGAGCGTCACCCGGCCTTTAGCATGTGTATAGTAAACTAAGTGCGCACATGCTGCATTCATTCACACAGAGATGCAAAGAACATGCAGAATTCATATTAAAATAGTATTTTTGTGGCTTGATATTCACAGATAGTTCGTATCGCATTTTGATTGATTTACTTATCCAAAATTTGGCAAATTCTGTGTCATTCTGCAATTATACAGTAAATTCCATTTTTATGACTGGATTTTGGGATTCCGTCTGCATTTTCCGCATCGCGGAAATCATAGGGCCCTACGAACAGCCCAAATTTGGCACCCTGTGACTTCTGGCTTTTCCCAAAACTAAAATCACCTTTAAAGGAGACTGAGGCACCATTGTCCAGTTATGTACAGTTTTTCGTATATTCTTGTGTATTCTTAGATAAATGTCTCTTTTTCATATTACATGGCTGGATACTTTCCCTATAGCCCTATATGTTCAACAGTAGTTTTCAGTCCTGATGCTGGGAAGTCAGCACTCTGCAGATTTTGATTGTCTCTCTTATTTAACACACCTGATTCGGAGATTAGCTTGCTGGGAGAGCATCATGAGCTGAAGTTCTTGTTGTTGTAGAGTTCAGGGATCATGAACTGCCTTTTTTATTTTGTACTGTTCTCTGAGGTGCGCTTATAATGTTATCAAGATTTTTACATCGAAAAAACATAATTTAGAAGTAATAGGCTATTTCCTGTAATGTTTTGACCCCCCTCATGAGAACGCTCTGTTTGAATAGGCATGGCGGATTGTAGACTCAGAAGTAAACACCTACTGCTATGATTGGCTAACAGTTGTGTATGTTTGACAGCCTACATCCTTCATAGATCGATGCTGCCGTGATTTAGGTTAAAAATGTATAAATACTCAGTATATTAAACAATAACAGACAATATCTGTAATAACAGACAAAGCAATAGTTACCACATAATAAAAGCAGTTACTCACACTTGTGTGGTGCGACATCGGATCCAATATAATCATCTTTTATTTTCAATCTTTCTGAAAATCCTGTGTGGAATTTGCCTTGTTTGTAAACGAATCAGTGGTAAAATGAAGTTCTTACTGACGCGGTGTGGCACTTCATTAAAATTAAAGTTCATCAAATGAAGTTTATCATTTGGTTTCTGCGTTGACCTGCGTTTGTCACTCTTGCCATTTACCTACTGTGTGCGCGAATCGGTGGGCGGGGCTAAACGGGCAGCAATGTAGAAGCACAGGGCAACTTGATGGTTAACCTGGTGACTACACTTTTTTTTTTTTTTTTATGCATCCCGTTCCCTGACATAGTAGCAAAGTCATTTCACTCAGCAGCCATCTTTGGAACGCCTCTCAGGCATGCAAGTGCGGCTCCTATCTTTTTAAATGGGGAAACATCAAATTCTCCAAAACTGTTCATCAAGCTTATGATTAATTTTCATATTTAAAATCACCAATGAATTTGACAAAAACTCATGAATGTTTTCTTTTGCTAGATCAGCCAGTGTGCATACGCAGTCCTAAGCACACGTCTCAGAACGATGACTGTTTCTTTAGCAACCAAGACTTTTAATGGCAGCTGCAGTGACGCAATGTCTTTACAGATTAGCGATTGGCTCTTGTATTCAGAAGGCGGGGCTTCGTTCATTAGAGCGCCCATATTGAGCATTGCATTTTTTCCATTCACAACTATACTAATGACATGTCTTGGGTATTCTATTGTCTTTGATAGCAGACTCCTGATTCTAGACCGGCAATCATTTAGGGCTGGTACAGATATTCAAGAATGGGCACATGTCTAATTTGTTGAAAAGGAGCACCATACTGCTCATCTTGTAATAGACTAGACTATTTTTTACTTTTGCAGACCACATTTGGTCTGCAACATCCACTCTAATTGAATCACGTCTCTCATGAGCAACAGTTACAATTGGTTATTTTTAACCAATTTGATTTGCAGTCTTGTGAGTCTGAAGAGCAGGCCTTGCCTAACATTTGCGTTTGAGCATGTCACGCTAGAAGGGTGTGAACGTGTAAAGGAAAGGGAAATAGCATATGGATGACTGTCTGCTGGGATAGTATCAAGATTTGAATTTTTGTCTATGAATCACCGCTGATATGGCCTGGGACTCCTGGTTGGGATTATGTTTAGGTAAAGTGTTGTTGAAAATATCCAGGGGGCCAGGTTCAGCTCCTTTTAATATGTTCCTAATGCTCTGGAGCCAGTCTTGGTGAGTTATGAGAACTCTGAACTTCACTTCAGTCATCATCGTAACTCAAACACATGCTTACATAAGAGCTGACCAACACTAGTCATGACGACGGGAAGTTATTGTTTGGGGTTGGCGGTCATGGCATCGGAGCAGATGGCGCTTTTTCATCTCAGGTGCACAGAGTGATCCAGTGAGTGCAATACATTTTGTTCTGCACCAGATTTGACAGCGTAAACTATCTGAACTATCTGTCTGTTGCAGCTTTGTCTCTTTGTTCATGTTCTAGATTTGCAAAGACGTTCCTGTCAAGAGAGATTGAGCAATACATAACGCACATGTATACACCTCTAATACATGCACATGTATACCCATATTGCTTGGCCAGCACTTTTTGTTTTGAAACTTGAACACGATTTTGGCTGAAGCTCTTGTTCTGAGCTACTTTGTCAGGAATGTTTCTTCACTGAGGAATCCCCAGTGACAGGGCCTTCGTTGCCCTGCATGAAATACTGTTCCATTTATTAATATGAGGAAATCTCTTCAGAAAGGGAGTGCAGCCTCCAGCATGTGAATAGAGGGGGCCCATGGAACTGCTGTGGTTTGCTGTGGAATGAGCCTGATTTAACACATGAATAACAGAAACTAGAGCTCCGCAAAACAACTGGACAGAGTCTCAGCAGTTGGGGGAGGAGGTGTGCTCTCCACCGTTTCTCTATAGCAGTCTGCTTCAACTCCATCTTTGGACCGAAAACTTGTCATGTTTTTCTCTTCGAAACTGATGAATATCACAATGCTTACACATTCCTATCTTTAGAAACTCACTGTGATATGATCCAAGAAACGACTCTCAAAATGGTAACACTTGCAGTATGCTCAAGAAATTAGCACTGTTCCATTGGGGAATTTCTCCCGTTTTGGGGAGCAGGGCTGCAGGTGGGTCTGTGTGTGTGGTTAAGTGTACGAAGTTCAGAGTCTGATGGATATCAGATGGATCATAGTTTGAGCGGGTTTGTTGATGTGGGCTCACCAGCAGGTCACCTGTCAGTGCCTTAGGAGGTGCATCTGTGGGTGTAAGTTTTTTCTTTGTGGGTGAGTTCCTCAAGTGAAGGTCAGTCTACACAAACGCACAAGGCAAGAGGACAACTGATTGGCGGTTGGCTAGTTTGACCAGTAAGAGACCTTGAGGTCCTGCAATGCTGCAGTTAATTAGCTCAATCCCAGCTCCTTTTTATCGTGTTGCAAATCCAGATGTGAACCGTCAAGCTTTACGCAAATTGAGTTACTGTAAATCTGCTCTATGACCAGGCAGACACACTATGAAAGCTCACAGGCCAAGAGGTTTGTTCACGGCCCCTGACCTGGAACCTGTGAGCTTCTGACTTTGTGCCGGGGCATCAGTAGTCAGGTCTCTGACAAAGTGATTTAGTCACGGCTTGTCTCCAGTAAGGGTTTATCCCACTGACCCCGGAAAGGCTTCATATCCAAACATGTCATAAAGAGAGATCTGCAGTAAACCAGGTGTAAAAGCCAATCTAGCTTGGAGAACGTGCAGATTTAGTTGGCGCCATGTGAGCCTCGCACGTCCTGAGGTTAGCTTCATTTTGGATTTACCTAAATTTGTGTAATCATATTTGTGTGCTGATACTATTATCCATAGATACATGTAGATATCCTTGTATTTTTAAGATTAATTAAGTGGTTAAATTGTCGACTTTGTCAATTGTTTTTGTCATTTATTGGACTATATTCTGTTTTTCATTCTGCAAATCATTTTTACCAGCTTTGATTGGCAGAACATAATTGCATCTGCTTTTAAATAAATGTCTGCGTTTTCAGCACCCTAATTAAAATCCCATTTAAAACAAATGGATTTTTTCTGGAAACGTTGAGTTTACACTGTGTTTTGGCCTCCCATCCACATGTAAACATTTTAGTTCACTGAAAACAGAGGTTTCGGAAAACACTTCAAAATGCTGTTTTCCTTGATGTGTGTGAACACGTGAAACAAATTTTGGAACACATCAAGAGCGCTGTTTGTGCATGGCAACAGTTGTTTATAAAAATGTGCTGGAATTCATCAGGAAGGATTATTTGTGGTCAGCTCTCTTCGATGACGTTTACAGGTCAGCCTACAACTGTTTAATGATCATACTGCTATACGGACGAGTATGCATATACTGCATTGCCAAAATGTTCTTAACTCGTAGACGCAATTTTCCGGCTTTCTTTGTTTCCACTGTTATATGGGGGGGGGGGGGGGGGTACTATTACACATCTCCTGAAAGAGTATTGAATCCCTGAATCAAAACATGGTGAAGAAGCAGAAACAACAATCATGTATTGTCTATATTTTGATCATTGATCTAAATTCGATTGAGATGTAGTATAAAAATGCCATTTTCTGAGCATATATATGCTTTGCAAAATATGCATGTCTTGCAAATTTGGCATGTCCAGATATTCATATGACAAAACATTATGGTGGCCATGAAGGTTTCGTTAAAAAGATCTAAATCTTTTTTTTTTTCTTTTTTTTTTACTGCAGGCAGGATGTTTTTTTTAAGATTCTTATTTTTGGGTGTTTTTGCCTTTGTTATGATAGGAGAGTGTAATGCAATATGGACAAGATGCTTTTTTTCTGCACTATGAAAAATGCTTTTCCATTTACAAATTTGTGACCCTGGACAACAAAACCAGTCTTAAGTGTAAATTTTTCGAAATATTTCGAAATTTATACATCATTTGAAAGCTGAATAAATAAGCTTTCCATTGATGTATGGTTTGTTAGGATCGGACAATATTTGGCTACAACTATTTGAAAATCTGGAATCTGAGGGTGCAAAAAAATCTAAATATTGAGAAAAACGCCTTTAAAGTTGTCCAAATGAAGTT
The DNA here is from genome assembly GCA_036784905.1 of Acrossocheilus fasciatus. Taxonomy (NCBI): domain Eukaryota; kingdom Metazoa; phylum Chordata; class Actinopteri; order Cypriniformes; family Cyprinidae; genus Acrossocheilus; species Acrossocheilus fasciatus. The sequence goes on along the minus strand of CM071947.1, from coordinate 19,324,658 downwards.
CTTAGCAATGCATATTACTAATCAAAAATTAAGTTTTGATACATTTACGGTAAGAAATTTACAAAATATGGAACATGATCTTTACTTATTATCCTAATGATTTTTGACATAAAAGAAAAATCTATCATTTTGACCCATACAATGTATTTTTGGCTATTGCTACAAATATACCCCAGCGACTTAAGACTGGTTTTGTGGTCCAGGGTTACATTTTTCATATACATGTGAACAAGGTATAGGCACCACCCAAAGTCATTCATTCTGACCCATTCCTTCTGCCTAGTTTTTTCAGCCATTGCACAATTTAGAGATGATACACATTCTGCTGCATCAGCTGTCGTCAGACATACCAGCACTCTGTATCAGTCTGTATCATCTTTTTAAGTACTTTTCCTGAACGTCACTGGCAGACCATTCTAAACCTCCTGTCTTCTGCGAATGTTACTTTTGCTTTTTCAAGTCTGGGTAGGTTTCACTGTGAAACAATAGACAAATATGGCTTTGCATTCCAAGATTGTTCTTGCTCTTCGAAGCAGCAGGATTGTGTAATTTTGTAGCAATGAAGTCCCAGACAGGGAAATCTTAATCAACATTCTTGGCATAATAGGAAAGCTTTGGCTCAAAGGATGTTTTGTTTGATTATTTAATTTATTTTTTTCCCTCTCATTGCACTCTCAAAGGGAAGTAAAAAATTCCAACAACTTTTTTTGGCACCTTCCCGCTGACTGTCAGTTAAGCTCAGAGTTTTCCTAGATGTGACACTGATGCTATATATTTCGGAGCTGTGAGTGAGTTTAAACGTGGAATCACAGGCCAGGCTTGACGAAGTGCTCCCAGTGGGGTGGTCTTTCTCCACAGTGGGGAGGTTTGGGGTTGAGCCAATCAGGTGACGAGACGGGCCGGCTTCCAGAAACACAGCCAAAACAAGAGAAAAATATAGTGTGTTTCTCTTGTGTTAGGAATCATGTGGGTGCAGCATTTGAAATGATTTAGCCTCTCAGCCTTCACTTTTCACACCTGTGCTTGTGGCTTACTCTATATTTATTCTGGGCTTCTTTAAGTCTCCCGAGGTCAAAGGTCAACGATTTGGGTACAAGCATAAATTAGGAGCTGGAGGGGAAAAATCACTTTGACAGGGACATTTTTGGATGTTTAGATGCTGTTGTTGTTCATGCGAAGGTCAAGGTTATTTTGGCATCATGCTAGTTCAACCTATAATGATAATTCTGTCACCATTTGCTCTTGACATTTTAAACCAGTATGACCATGTTTTTCCTCTGCACACACAAAAGATATTTTATAAATGTTATGTCCATAAAATGGGCCCAATTTTGTTATCCCTTTAAATTCTTACTGATGGATGTTTAGTAAAACATGCAACAACCCCAAATTTAAGCCACGTGAATTATGTATAGATTTCTTTGCCATATAAAACAAAAATATTGTACAAAGTGTTATTTATTTTAAAGAGAAATCAGCAAAACTGAATAGCTTTTTTCAATATTATGAAAATTTGAATACTTGGTAGAACATGTTAATAGTTAAAGTAGAAAAATACACCTGTGGTTACTCTGACAGGACACAGAAATTGCTCAAAAAGTGTTTAGGACCTAATACAATGATATTCAGAAATATTAAAGGTATAGTTCACCCAAAAATGAAAATTACCCCTTGATTTACTCACCCTCAAGCCATCCTAGGTGTATATGACTTTCTTCTTTCAGATGAATACAATCAGAGTTATATTAAAAAAGCTCTTCCAAGCTTTATAATGGCAGTGAATAGTGGTTGAGATTTTAAAGCCCAAAAAAGTGCATCCATCCATCAGAAAAAGTGCTCCACACGGCTCTGCTGGGTGAATAAAGGTCTTCTGAAGCGAAACGATGCATTTGTGTAAAAATATCCATATTTCGAACTTTATAAACCGTCATCTCCAGCTACCGCTAGCTGTCTTACACGCGTTCACGAGAGAGTGGCACTCCAGAAAATGACGTAGGCGTAGTGTAAGCTCCAATGAGAAGTGACAAACATGGAAGCACAGAGGAGTGAGCAAAACAAAACAAGGATTTGTAAAGAAAAATGTCGGAGGATTTTGATATAAGAGGTTTTCCTTTGCTGTAAACAAAACTTGGTTCTCACGAGACTAGTTTATTCTCACCAGAGCTTACGCTACGCTTACACCACTCTCTCATGAACACACATACGACAGTCAGTGGAAGCTCGAGATTACGGTTTATAAAGTTTTAAATGTGGTTATTATGCCCATATTATGTATGGATGCACTTTTTTTGCTTCAAAATCACGACCACCACTCACTGTAATTATAAAGCCCGGAAGAGCCAGGACAATTTTTAATATAACTCTAATTGTATTGATCTGAAAGAAGAAAGTCATAAACAGCTATGATAGCTTGAGGGTGAGTAACTCACGGGGTAATTTTCATTTTTTGGGAACTATCCCTTTAAGTGTTGTTTTGTAGCCAGAACTTTCCAAATTCCTTTTGGGACCACTGTACATGTAACACCTGGCTGTTTTAATTTTCAATAAGATGGTTGTAGATCTTTCCTGAAGGGCTTCAAGCATGGAAATAGCTCTTGTTGAAATATTTGTGTTTGTTGCTGTCTATTGTTGCCTTGGAAATTCTGAAAACACAGAGCTGCTTATAATCAGAAGAGCCTTCCTTTATCTCATGTCATGCTGCGATCAATTCTGTGACATTACTGTCCCTCAAGTCTTTGTGTTCATCATGTTTGCTAATCATATTACTGTAAAAAAAAAAAAAAAATCTTTTTTTGCATTTTTCTCTCCTGTTACCTCTAGTTTTCCTCCACATCATCTACCATAGCAAACGCTGATCAGTGCAGTGCGCGCATTCCAGTCTCCCCTCCCATTTCTGCCCCGTTGAAAAGGACTGGCGCTAGTACTACAAGTTTGTCCTCATATTCCCCTGGCTAATACATTGGAATTTCTTGGCTGATACCTCATACTTTCTAACTTCAGTAGAATAAAGATCTAGTTGTTTTATTTTGGAACTCGTTTACAGGCTGAATATTTACAGATACAATTTATCCTGCATTATTGTTGGTCAATAGGGGAAACTTGTTCCAAAATAACAATCCCAGCCAAATGTTCGTTAAAAACTCTTGTTTAATCTACAAACTAACAGTCTGATCTCAGAATGGATCTTCAGTACAGTGCTAGTATATTAGTTAGATAATTACCTAGATAAAAATTGTAACTAGCCAGTCATGCTAACTCCAATACAGCATTTGTTAGCATGTAAGCTAATGTGTTGCAGATTTGATTCATGTCTCATTTGTAAATGAGGTCAATTACAGCAGCAGTTCAGAATAACAGATTTTATATTGGACATCACATGGTGATCCAAATGAACCAACATTGAACCAATTCAGATTAACCAACAATATTGTCAATTTTGATTCTTATACATATATTTTATAATTTACTATACTGGACATAGGGGTGGGCGATATAACAAAAATATTTTATCACAATATGAGTAATTTTATTTCATGGTAATGATATATATCACAATATAGTCATTTTTGCTTTAAATAAGCTCTTTATGATACCAACATTTTTGATACCATGGGAATTTCATAATTCTTGTCACTCGTGTCAATATCACAAAAAACTAATACTACCCTAAATAAATAAATAAATAAACTCAAGCTCACTGAAGACAAATAATCAGTCAGCTATTAAAAGTGAATAAATGGCTAATTACAAGCAATAGGACAAAAAACTACCGTAGAACAAATAAATTGGCAATGCTGCATACGTTGTATAAAGTAATCAAATTTATAAAAACACTGCATATTATTCACGGTGTAAATTAAATGTATATTTCTTCTTATTAAAGTTCCAAAAGTGATTTAATCAAGAGCAGTGAGAGATTTTCTCTCTTTTGTTGTTTGATTAAGGGTGTGTTCACACTTGTAGTTCGGCTCTCTTGGTTTGTTTGGTCCAGACCAAAAAAGAAAATGATACATTTGATTCTGATCTGCTTAGCGTTCACACTGGCATTTTGGACAGTGAACCTAAAGATTCCAAACCTAAAGGCATAGTTGTACATCCACAACCTGATTGGTCAGGTTGAATGATGTATATTTCATAACGAAACTTACCGAACACTCCAAACAATACGTGTGTTCGACTTAAAGCAGCGCTGCGGGTGTATGACGCTTTAAGTAGAATACACCTAATGCTGTCTGCTGGGCTAAGCGCGCTCGTTGCATGTACATGATTTTATTTTTACCACCTGCGAACTCTCGAAGACCTCATAAAAGGCATTTTACCTCCTCGTTGCTGAGTGCTCGCAAAGTGTTGCATCTTGTCATCACATCCTGTTTTTGGTTCATTTGGAAGCATTTGGTCCATGTTGCGTTCATATTTCAATTGAACCGCACCAGAGTTCGTTTGGAAGCGGACCCGAGACCTATCGTTTTAGCGGTCTCTGTCCGCTTGTTTGCTTCACACCAGGTTTCGGATGGCAGCGTTCACCCTTAATCAAACGAACCGCACTAACAGAGCAATCGCACCAGAGTTCGATTTGATTGAACCAAACATGACAAGTGTGAACACACCCTAACATGAATGACAGACAGCAGGAATATTAGACTGCTGTCACTTTAAGAGCTGCCTGGATCCAATATACTGTTACACGTGTTTTCTTTCTCAGCTGTTTTCTTTCACTTAAGACTTACTGTGTTTACGAGGATACTTGCAAAGACGGGAATTTTCACACAAAGAAGAGTGTATTTAACAGTTCAAGGCCTATAAAGCAGCAAATATAACTCCGTTCAATACTCCCGCACTCTATGAGTGCCGTCTTCACGTGCCCATGCTTCTCATAAACAGTCTTTCAGGCAGTGCATGCATACAGCGAAAGGAGTTCTCTTTTGCTGCTGATTGCATTTCACAGCCTTAAAATCACTTGTTTTTAAACTGCAATGCTTAAAAAAACATGCAAACAGTAAGTTTTCGTGACCACGTAGCATAGCAACATGAGTGTGTAACCGTGACAGAGAAGATAGTCTAAAATCTCTATCGGTTGACAAATTTGTACCATTAATCGTGTCTGTTGGTATATCGCCCTCCTCTAATTGCATATTGTGGTTGTTACAAAGCTGGGTGCATTGATATTAAAAATCTTGCTTAATTGATAATTATTGTCATGTTATGATCAATAACTGGTAAGTTTAGTCTAAATAAAAAAATAAAGAGAATTTAGGCATCGTAATGTACAGTATAGTGGATATTCATAGTGGACCTATCAGAATTAAACCAGATTAAAACACTTTTTCTTTTATATTTACCTCAATTTATAATGTAAGGTGCCTCTACCAAACTAAGCTTTATTTCTTTATCACACAGATAAAGAAATACTTTGAGCTGGAACCTCTGGCACGAGGCAAGAGCTGGATTCTGGAGGGCAGCACGGTGGACAACATGGACGCGGTGAAGGAGAGCTTCAGTCAGCTCATTCATCTGCTCGAGGAGAAGGACCACGAGATAGGCAGGATATGACCCAGGGACGACATCCCAGCATCCCTCAGACACTACCGAACGCCAACTCACCACAGGCCAGCACATCCCGGTTCAGCCTGGCCGTCGTGTAAACTACATTGTTACTTTAACTCTGTCACTGTGGAGAAACAAATTGAGCCATGGGAAAAATGGACTATGGTAAATCCTCACGTAAGGAGGCATATCTGCAGAAAAAGAAGGTACCTCAGCCCTTAAGTTTGATACCTTCTCTCAAACCACACGTATTTACCCAGAACAAGCGTTCGACACACGATTACCATTCACCGTTAAATGGTTGTATCTGTCCTTTTTAATACAGACCTAGTTGCACATTGCTACTAAATAGATGATGTAATCATATGCTTGGTCACTTAGGGCAACTGGAATTCATGTAGTCCCTAGTTTGTTTTCTTAGCACAGCGTGCAAGTGATTGTGTGAATGGGTGTTTGCGAGAGAGATATGCCAGTTTGTACTTAAAAGCCTTAAAGTGAGTGCTAATGTATTTGTAAAACAAACGTTTCATTGTGTTCTCACAAACGACAGTCTTTAGATGTAATTCAAATAGGCCGTCTTAAATATTTGTGGCTGTGAAGTGAACAGAAGAGTGATTCCTCAGTCGTGAATGAATAAATATTCTATAATATCTCTAAACTGCATGGAGCCGCACTTGATGTTTGGATTGGATTGGAGCTTTAGAGGGACTATAAATGCACATTTTTAATTTGGGATCATTGAGGACTCTGATGTTTTCATGACTTGGTCTAGTATTATTTCACAGCTGATCATATCCAGGATTTTGCTCGTCTGTCTCTTTATCTTGGATGGTGATTGTTGACAAAGCCCTACTGAAACATATAACACCGTTTTGACTTTGTCTTTTCACCAAAGACACTACAATCACAATCAGCCCCTTTAGTTGAACCGTGACACAGCCTTTGATTTTGTATGCATGATGAATTTACCATGTGCTTGTTTGGATATCGCGTTATTTGAATTTTTTTGTATTTCTGTTGGCCCTGAATGTAACACACTCTCTCTGCATCATCACACCTCCTCTAGTCTCAATGTGGTCGCATTTAGATGAGTTTCTGGAGGAGGAAGGAATGCAAGAGCCCAGTCTGGTGTTAACCAAATCATTCATGTGCCACATCAGCCACACTTCCAAAAGCAAGCAAACACCTTGAATGCATAATCGTCATCAAACTTGGGCAACATCTTGGGTTTTATTTATATCTACTACAATTTTATACCCTCCGAACCAATTCAGCTGCCTTTTTGTAATTCAGATATTTGTACATTTGTTACAGATTAGTCTCTGGAAAGACATGTGCCTGTCTTTGTACTGGAAGATAAATAGTCTAGGTGGACTTTTAGCCATTTACCAAGGTGGCGTCATGTCATTCACATGTTTGACAGTGTTTATGTGTATTTATGCATAATTTCCACTGAGCGACTTGGAAAATAAAGGCTGAAGAAGGACAAATATGTTGTCTTTCGTCATTTACTTATCGGATGATATCACGTTTCACATTTTTGACGGATGAATGATGGTTGAGAACAAATTATCTAGACCTTGACGCAGAGTTGTGAAGGTCTTCAAGGGTCCTCTCTATGATATCGTCTTTCTTTTTTCTGCTAATAATTTTAATGTATTAACAAAACATCTTTATTGCCTTGTTTCTAGGAAGAATGAGTAAAAGATCATGGAAAACTAGTTAGAGTAGTTCAACCAAAAATTAAAATTAGCCAAAAATTTACTCACCCTCAGACCATAGATGAGTTTGTTTCTTCTTCACTTACTCACCAATAGATCCTCTGCAGTGAATGGGTGCCGTCATAATGAGTGTCCAAACAGCTGATAAAAACATCACAATAATCCACACGATGCCAGTCCATCAGTTAACATCTTGTGAAGTAAAAAGCTGCTTGTTTGGAAGAAACAAATCCATCATTAAAACATTTTTAGTTTCAAATATTTGTTTCTATCCTAAAATACGAGTCCTCTGTCCATAAAATTGCTTGCTTTCTCCAGTAAAAAATGTGTCTTGTCTGAATCAGGAGAGAAATATGCACAGATCAACCACTGTTTATACAACCCTAATTTCGGAAATGTTGGGATGTTTTTTAAATTTGAATAAAATGAAAACTAAAAGACTTTCAAATCACATGAGCCAATATTTTATTCACAATAAAACGTAGAGAACATAACAAATGTTTAAATGGAGAAATTTTACACTTTTATCCACTAAATGAGCTCATTTCAAATTTGTTACCTGCTACAGGTCTCAAAAAAGTACATCTAGGCACAGGGGCAACAAAGGGCTAAAAAAGCAAGAAATTTTGAAAAAATTCAGCTGGGAGAACATCTAGCAACTAATTGAGTTAATTGACATCAGGTCTATAACGTGATTAGCTATAAAAGGGATGTCTTAGAGAGGCAGAGTCTCTCAGAAGTAAAGATGGGCAGAGGCTCTCCAATCTGTGAAAGAGTGCGTAAAAAGATTGTGGAATACTTTAAAAACAACTTTCCTCAACATCAGATTGCAAAGGCTTTGCAAATCTCATCATCTACAATGCATAACATCAAAAGATTCAGTTTCTCTGAATCTTTTGATGTTATACACTGTAGATGATGAGATTTGCAAAGCCTTTGCAATCTGATGTTGAGGAACGTTGTTTTTAAAGTATTGTCTATGTGTAAAGGACAAGGCTGAAGACCTTTGTTGGATGCCCGTGCTCTTCGGGCCCTCAGACGACACTGCATCACTCATCGGCATGATTCTGTCATTGACATTACTAAATGGGCCTAGGAATACTTCCAGAAACCACTGTCAGTAAACACAATCTGCTGTGCCATCTGCAGATGTCAACTAAAGCTCTATCATGCAAAAAGGAAGCCATATGTGAACATGGTCCAGAAGCGCCGTCATGTCCTGTGGACCAAGGCTCATTTGAAATGGACTACTTCAAAGTGGAAAAGTGTTCTATGGTCAGACGAGTCCAAATTTGACATTCTTGTTGGAAATCACGGACACAGTGTCCTCCGGGCTAAAGGGGAGGGAGACCTTCCAGCGTGTTATCAGCGTTCAGTTCAAAAGCCAGCATCTCTGATGGTATGGGGGTGCATAAGTGAATACAGTATGGGCAGCTTGCATGTTTTGGAAGGCACTATGAATGCTGAAAGGTATATAAAGGTTTTAGAGCAACATATGCTCCCCTCCAGACAACGTCTATTTCAGGGAAGGCCTTGTGTATTTCAGCAGGACAATGCAAAACCATATACTGCAGCTATTACAACAGCATGGCTTCGTAGTATAAGAGTCTGGGTGCTGAATTGACCTGCCTGCAGTCCAGATCTTTCACCATTTGGCGCATCATTAAACGAAAAATACTTCAAAGATGACCGCAAACTCTTCAGCAGCTGGAAACCTATATCAGGCATGAATGGGACCAAATTCCAACACCAAAACTCCAGAAACTCATAACCTCGAAGCCCAGACGTCTTCAAACTGTTTTGAAAAGAAGAGGAGATGCTACAACATGGTAAACATGCCCCCGTCCCAACTATTTTGAGACCTGTAGCAGGCATCAAAATGAGCTCATTTTGTGCATAAAAGTGTAAAATTTCTCAGTTTAAACATTTGTTATGTTATCTATGTACTATTGTGAATAAAATATTGGCTCATGTGATTCGAAATTCTTTTAGTTTTCATTTTATTCAAATTTAAAAAACGTCCCAACATTTTCGGAATTCGGGTTGTAAGTGAAAACAGTCCAAAGCAGTTCTAAACAAATATGTAATTGGATGTTGAAGCCAGAGGACAACAGGAGGTGGACTTTTTCCCTGAAGCAGGTGTTATTATGAACTTATTTTGGCCAGAATCGACAGTTTAAAGTTAAAACACTTTTATATTGAATTTGTTTCTTACAAACACACAACTCTTCACTTCACAAGATGTTAATTGATGGACTGGAGTGGTGTGGATTACTTGTGGATTATTGTTACGTTTTTATCAACTGTTTGGACTCTCATTCTGACGGCACCCATTCACTGCAGAGGTTTCCATTTGTGATCATTTCTACAAATCTGAAGAAAAAACAAACTCATTTACATCTTGGATGGTCTGAGGGTGAGAAAATTTTAACAAACTTTCCTTTTGTGTGAACTATTCAAGTTTTGCTTTCAAGAAATTCATTCTTTAGTTTCACTCTTTTTCTTCATGATATCAAGATGCTATCCCTTTATTTCTGACTTTATGTCCCCAAATTTATAAAAATAAATTTTAATTCAGAATTCAGATCCATTCATTTCACTGACCCATTTACCAATAAAGTTGGCTCCTTTGAAATTTCCCTTTGTTTTGGTCATCTGGATGGCTTTGAGCTTGCTTCTGACTAAAGCATAAGGAACTCCAGCATCTCTGTGGGTCATCAGCACAAGAGTGATTAGTCATAGTGTTTCCCTGTCTATGGATTAGTCATCTACAGTCATTTCCAGCTGTCCTCATAACCCACAAAACTATGAGATGGAGGCAGTTTCTTTTCATTGGCTTGTAGGGATTCCCATAAATCAGACTCTGAAGTTAATATATCCATGTATCCAATAAACATAATGTATCCATGTCCATACAGGAGCTTAACAAAACCAGATCCAGCTAAAATGTCAAATGACACATTTATAGATGCTGGGGATTTAACAAAACAAAACAGAGTGGGGACAAAAACAGCTTAAATGCAAGTTTCAGGCAACCTGGACCACAATCACTAGACCACATTGTCATTCTATGACTTTAAAGAAACTTTCTTCTAGTTTCAGTTAACAGCAGACATCCGGAAATATAATTATGCGCCTTAGTTTAACCTCGCTCTCATTTCTCCTTGACCAGAGGACAACTTAAGTAAGAACCAGCACAGACACTGACGATCAGTTAGTAATCTCTAAATACAACATTGAAATTGTATGTGACTTTGCTTTCTGGGGGCAGACAGAAAATTATTCCTCTGATTTTCATATCTGACTGACAAAACCTGTTCTGACAGAATGAAATGCAAATGAAGCTGTTGAAAGAATGAACTTCTGAAAAATCCATCTTTTGGTAATGGGTATTGTGTCTGGCGAAGAGACATTATCGAAAATAACCTGAGACCATTTGAAATGACTCACTCACGCTATACCAGACGAATATTAGTATGCAGACAGATGAACACTTGGGATTAATCTTTCAACTTTAACCATGTCTGAAGAACTTCACAAAGCTGTCTGCAAGACAAACTTTCAATATTTTCTTCTTTTTCCCCAGTGTCAGTCTGACAGCCTTGCGCTAATCTTCTTAAAACGTCTCTGCTTTCTATCACACCTGTGCAACAACAGAGTTTCAGAAAGTTTCTTAAATTTAGGTATTATTAGTTTCTTTTGCAGCTCTTAAAGGGATAGTTCACCCAGTCTTTCCTCTGTGAGACACAAAAGAAGATATTCTGAGATATAACTGTTTTTGTCCATATGAAAGTCTTTTGAAAGTCATTGACTTTCATTGACATGAGGGTAAAGAAAAATGACAGAAAGTTCATTTTTGGTTAAACTGTCCCTTTAAGACAAGGTGAATAGGGTAAAAACGGATATCATCATATCTTCCCCAGTTGGTTGATTATATTCACAATTGCAATTTTTTTTTTGTATAACATGTTTTCTAAAATTTTGTGTTTTATAAATGAGACACTATTTAATTAAATAAGCACCAATTTTTATATATTTCCAGAACAGAAATCTTAACATTGTATAAAAACGTTCAAAATTTTTGTTCCGTATTCTTGACATAATAGAGTCAAAGATATTTACAGAGGAGATTTTGGATCTCTTTTTATAATAGAGAATTATGGAAGCATAATTATGGAAGCCCCCCCCCCTTTTTTTAACTGCCAGACATACACTCAAAAATGTCAGAATTGTGAAATAAAAAGTTGCAATTTTTTTTTTTTATTCTTTATTCTGTGGATGAAACAAAAAAAATTCAGAAGAAAACAGTGAGAATTGCAAGATATAAACTCAGAATTGCATGAAAAAGTTTATTTTATTTTTATTTGAGAAAAAAATAAAAAACGGAATTTTGAGATTTTTTTTGTTTTGTTTATATCAAACAAGACTTTTATCTGAGAATAAAAATCTGAATGGTGCAAGACTGCCTTTTTTATTTTTATATATATTTATTTTTTATCCTGTGGCAGAAATTGGCTTCCATGGAAAACAGTGTCAACAGCTAGAAAGGAAAAAAAAAAGTCCATGTTTTTCAGAATGAAATGTTATCAAATCTGGCAAATGACATGAACAAACTCAGAACATAGATAAGAATATAACTGTACAGTTCGGTATGTGTAAGTGCAATTGAAGTGGAGAGTTCTGGCTCAAAAAAACTTATTTTGAGAAAACAGCTTTTAAAGATTACGTAATTGAAACAGTAACTGAAAGCTATTGATGCAAATGAAATAAACACTTAGAAGTGCATGTTGGATGTTTTATTTCTACTGTTCTGACACAGCATGTTACGAAAAGCCAAACAGCCAAATAAACCCCCTCAAAATTGTGCAGGAAAAAACAATGAAACTCAAGAATCCTAGAATTGCCAATGAAAATGAGCTTAACTAGGCCATGCTCACTCAAAGCAAAAGCACATGCGTCTGAAAAGCAATGACCCTTTTGCATCGCTTTTTTCCTTCATGCACATGAGATATGTGCAATTCCTATCGCCGCCGTACCTCCACAAACATGTTCCCATGACTGATTATAATGAGTTAGGGCTGCAGCTTGCATTGCCTCCATTAGTGAATGCCATTTTGCATTGTGTTGCAACACAAGGGTCAAATGTAAGGACAAAATGTACATTCTCCGCTTAACAACACTGGGACATCAAAACAGGCCCGTCTGGGGTAACGAGGCATGCATGCTCATTTGGGACACTTTCTCCATCAGCGAATGAGAAAACCTCTTCTTAGTAATGTTAGGACTAACAAAGATAGTCTCTAATAGCGGCTCTCTGTGATCTGGTTTCAAAGCCTCAAGCCAGGGTTTAATTGCTGATTGTTTTTAACGGCAGATTCGGTTCCCTCTCTGATTCGACTACGATTCTCTGTCGGCGCATTGAAGTTGGAGGAAGCGTACACCTCTTTTGATGGCTCTGTGCATTCCATTTCCTTGTTAAAATTCAAACCAAATTTATACGACCGCTAATAGAGAACATTTCTGAAATGGCAAAAACAGTCAACAGCACATTAATAAGCGTGGATTTTCCATACAGGGCCATCAGTCACTCGCTCTGCAGCGGATCCCTGGTTTTAATAACGCTCTATAAACACTAAAGACAACAGACTGAGTGTGTAAACCAAGATAAAGGTCTGTGTATTGCGTGCATGAGCTGCAACAGAAACACTCATCAAAAGTGGACAGAGACAGGCAGAAGAGACTGTTTTGACTGCTATCCAGAGCGGCAGAGCTGTTCGATTACACCCCCAAGTACATTTCTCATTCTATTTCCAGGCATCTGTCGCACACAGTGTGCTAAACCTCAGCTGACCAGTGGCTGTCTCGCAGACATCGACTGACTCGCACGTTTGTATTGAACTTCTATGAGAGACCCAGCGGGGATCCGGCGGACTGGTTGCTAGAGAGACTCAATGAACTGTCAGGAAATGACCCACAGAGCTCCGTTCTCTCCAGACGGGTTCTCTTCAAACATTTTGTTTGTGCCACAGAACGCTTTATGCTTTTTTGAGCACTGTCCTTTTGTACTGGTTTATACCTAGAGAGAAAAAGGGTGTCCTCGCATGAACTTGGCAGAAAACTGTAGACCTTTCAAATCAATGGTGACTGTTTGTACTGCAATACGACAGTCATTTTCTTAATAAGTTTTTGTTTGCTTTTTTACATTGTGATTGTTTTTCATTTTTTATACATTTGTGACCCTGGACTACAAAACCAGTCTTAAGTTGCTGGGGTATATTTGCAGCAATAGGCAAAAATACATTGTATGGGTCAAAATTGTCAATTTTTCTTTTATGCCAAAAATCATTAGGATATTAAGTAAAGATCATGTTCCATGAAGATTTTTTGTAAATTTCTTACCGTAAATGTATCAAATCTTAATTTTTGATTAGTAATATGCATTGCTAAGAACTTCATTTGGACAACTTTAAAGGCGTTTTTCTCAATATTTTGATTTTTTTTTTTTGCACCCTCAGATTCCAGATTTTCAAATAGTTGTATCTCGGCCAAATATTGTCCGATCCTAATCATACATCAACGGAAAGCGTATTTATTCAGCTTTCAGATGATGTATAAATCTCAATTTCGAAAAATTGACACTTAAGACTGGTTTTGTGGTCCAGGGTCACATTTACACACTTTATATAGGCTACTCAACTAATAGCCTACTTTATTGGCAATTATAGATCTTATGCCTCATGAAGTGCACAGCCATCTTTAGAATTTTGTATTTGAACTTCCGTTTTTGTGTTGCTCTATAGCATCACTGTTAAAGCTGGTGAAGTGGATTTACTTATTGTAGAATTAACAAAAGTAACAATGTGCATTTTAATGTTGGAAGCTGATATCTTAACAAATGTCAGTAGGCCGGGAAGATTTTAAAACGAGCAGTTCAGAAATTCGTACGACGTGGCACGCTGTGGAAAACAAGACCGAAATCAGTAACGATAACTCATCAGTTCGTGAGTATATGATTCATCAAATGAATCACTCATAAGAGTCACTTGCGCGTTATTCAGGCTACAGGTTGTGTGTTTGCTTTTGCTTCCATCTCGCGAGGATAACTCGGCGTCTTTTAGCAATTATTTTACGGCAAACGATCTCTGTCTGCACACTATTTTCATTATACAAACACATTCACAGCTCGAGTAAAATATGAGTTCTTTTGCTTAAAATTCAGCAGGCTGAGCTTGATTCAGCGCCGCCAAGAGACAATCGTTCCGAAACGAAATGCTTTTATTTTCGTGGAACACAAGAGCTAACCTTTTTGAAGAACAACTTGCCTTCTAACAACAGTTCGTTGAGACCTTAAGTGGTATTCAAATATTCTAGAACACTCGTAGCCGATGTTGTAAATTATTTTGATTTTTGGAGCTTGACAGCCTGTGATCATCATAAACTGCTGTTCAAGAGTTTCATAACGCTTCGACACCACATTAAGATAAATAATGACAGAATTGAAATTTGTAGGTGAATATCTAACAGGGAACGCGCTCAGAACCTTGAGCAATTGCTAACATTCCGGCGCAGTTATTAAAGAAGTCATGAACAAACATTCTTCCGGTAATGTTAATAGAATGTTCATTCAAAGTTATCCTGTCTTTAATGGCGTTCTTAAAACGTTTATGAAACGTTCTTCTGAAACATTTTATTTGGACGTTCAACAAAGATGGTTTTAAAGAGCAACATTCAAGAAACATTCCCATAAAGCTTTCAAATAGAAAGTTCCCCTTGTTTTAATGTTAACATAACCAAAGAAAATTTTTAAATGGATGTTTTGCAAATCAACACAAACTCAGCACACCTGAGAAATTGATATGTGCGTAGGAAAAACACTTCAACAACGATGTGGAATCCAATCAATAAAAATGATCCCGCACACTATCAGTTCATGCTAAATATTGAAATTTATTACATAAGACAGCGACGTTTCAGTCCACTGACCTTCATCAAGCTAAATGGATGTTTTGAAAATGCAGAGATCATCCAGAAATAACATTTTCATAACTTAATGAGAACTTTAGCAAAACGTTCTTAAAACATATTAATACACAGCATCTGAAAAAAAAACTTCTTAAACATTTCTGCCTCTCAGGTATATTTATCATAATAAATATGACTTAAAAAATAATAAAATTGCTAAGCGAGTAGGAAGAGATTTTTTTGTCAGTGCCAAAACATAGGCTAATTAAAATAAAAAGAGTACTATTATTGCTCTTTTGTTGGTTTTTTGATTGCTTCTATTGACCTCATTTGTAAATCGGTTTAAATAAAAGTGTCTGCTAAGTGATTAAACGTAAAATATAAAACCTGACCATAATAAGGTCAAGGGGTTTGAACTTCATCAGCATGACTATGGGAAAAAGTCTCTCCTCTCTCGTGTAACGTCAGCTGTTTCTTAACATTGTTATAGTGGCGGCCTGCTATTTTTTCCAAAACAAGTTAGAGACAGTGACACAGTGTTCACTCTTGATTACGATCTTCCTCATTGCAGTCATTTCAGATATGATTACTCTTCCCTGTTTCTGAGCCATCACAGATGCTGCCCGGCAGGTATCGGCGAGACCCGGGTGCCCATATTCCCCCATGACAAAACAGCCGTGCCCGCTGCTGATTCAGCTGCCCAGCGAGAGCAGACACAGATCATCCCTGACAGCACAAACACACCTCACCTTACTGAACACCGCTTCTTTCCATAGTAAGTTTATCACTGGATGGTCTGTTTGTAAAGAGCTTAACTTGGAGTCTAGACAGAACTGTTGTCATAAAACCTGTTAATTTGATATTTTAAGGCATCTGTGCACAATATCAGATGAAGAAAAATGAGTTCCCACACTGTCTGAAAAACATCTCAGTGGGTTTGAATTAACGATAAGCATCTAATGAAGCCTTGCAAAGCAAAGAGGTGGTGTCGCTCTCCTTTCCAATTAGCCGTCTGTGCGACTTCCTGGCAAATTAGTTTCCTCGCTGCAGCTCAGACAGTTCCGGTGGCTTCTGCAGAACTTGGATTGGCTTATGTGTGTGTGTGTGTGTGTGTGTGTGTGTGTGTGTGTGTGTGTGTGTGTGTGAGGCAATCTGCTTGCAACTAGCAAGGAATAACAAATTCCCACTTTAAGGATTCAAGGTCAGTTCATCAAAATCCCATCACCGAATTACAGATTTAAAATGGCAAGATTTACATTTCTATGAAGGTTTTGGAATAATACTTTTTCCAGAGATTAGTTTCGCTGCTGTACGTTTTTAAATCCAACCACAGTGAAGTAGGAGACATATTTGGTTCAGTTTTTACTTTTTATATTGCATCTTTACAAATGGCATCATTAACTTTATATACATTAAACATTCAAATACAAAACTAGAAATTTGTAGCTGGATCTCTAAAATAAAAAAGACAAACAATATATGGCAAGAAAACAATGCTAAAGTTGATATTGTTAATTTTATACAACATATGATAAACTGGATTCCTCTGTCTGAGCACCCACATTAAAAAAAAATAAAAATGAGCAAAAAAGGGTATATTTTGATTTGAGAAAACACTAAAATCAACATGATTTCTGTAAAATAAAACCAATTTTTGGTGTCAGAGTGAAAACAAATCAAACATAGATTTTACTGACAAAGCTGTTTTGGTCAACTTTGATTGTAAACCAATCCAGATCTACAAAGTACATTTATTAGTGAACATTAGATTAATAAATAAAACACATGCATGTTTTGCTGCAGATTTCATTTGGGGAAATGACAAAAACTTTCCTTTTTTTTTTTCTTTTTTTTTTGCTTCACAAAATGTAACACTTTTCAAAACACATTTATCTTACATAGAGTAACATTGCACGTTATAATAAATAATATTCTTTCAAAGACGACAAAGGAAAGACGAGAGAGATCATTTATTCGGACTATAAATGTATAAATAAAAAAAGGCAAAAAATGTATAAATAAACATCTACAACAATAAGCATCTTCCACGTGTCTGTGGAAAATAAATAAGAGTACACGTCTGTACAATATGAACACGACTCTGTGCTCAAATGGAGTCTTGCTGTTGACGGTGGTTTATCCAGTCAGTAAGAGAGATACATGGCTATAATCCGTGTAATCTTCATCATCCTCCTCTTCATCCGTCTCTTCAGAGAGAGCTACGGAGGAATATAGCAGCTGCTGCATTAGTATAAAACACAACAGCATTCAGGCACAGAGTCTTACTGCATCTTTCTCCCAAAGCATCTCTAACTGATGCTTTGCAATTCACACAAGGTTGTGGGATCACAGCTCAGAGAGGAAGGAGAGGGTGGGGTTGAGTTTCTCTGTGGAATGGCGCCTTACCTCTGTCTTTTATTAGCGGAGACAATTTCTTGTATTTGTCAAGTCATTGTATAAAATCAAATCAAATCAAGCAAAGAGACACTATGTAATCCCTTCTTATAAACAAAAAATATCGCTGTTTGGAAGATGATTCTTTAATACCACACACAGACTCGGCCGGGTGAAATATGGTTCTACTTTAGGGCATTAACCAACTGATCATCTAAACATGTTCCTACTAAACATAAAATCACATTTTTCCCACATGAGATTTGTTATGTCCCACATTCTGACCATTATAAGGTTAAAATGAAAGAAGTGATATTCTCCAGAAACACATTATGTGAAGAAAGTCCTCTCTTCTAGAGGAATAAGTGTTTTTTTTTTTCTAAAACACAGAATACGGTTAGAAATTTGTTTTTGTTTTTTCACATTACGTAAAATGGACATAACAAACCGACAGTGAAAAAATGGAGTTTCCCTTTATTACACATGGACAATAGACAAAGGTGTTAGAGATGTTAGAAAGGGGGTCAAAAATGAACGTCCGCAGACAATGTTTGTCTCTCGGAATGGATTTTCTGGGCATATAAAACACAGCATACTGACCATTTCAAAAACTTCAATTAAAATATGTGTCAGAAATGTATTTATATATTAAAATACACATTTAAAAAAAACCGTTCTGCCCTCGTATTTTATATTTCCAGGGCATTTTTTGTCACTTTCGTGCACCATAATGGCACCAGGTTTGCTTTTCTTTGTCCATCACAGAGGAGGTCAGCCTGCCATAGGGCAAAAACAACAAGACCATTCACAAACAGAGCACGCTAAATGAGTTTACGTCCCTATGCACTTTCCACATGACTCCGTCAGTCACGTTTCTGTCTCTGATGCGCAGACAGTGAAACCAAATCAGAGGAGCAGCATGTTCAAAACTGTCTCGCATCCCAAACGGAAATCCTTCCAGGCTTGACCTCAAAGATTTTGGCTTAACACCTCATCGATAGATGAGCAGGGGACAACGGCACTGTCCCGGACACGTCTAACATCTCATCGCCACTGAGTTAAGTCTTTGCGAGAGGAAGCCGACACAAGGGCAAAAACACGCTCTCTCTCCGACAGTCCTCGTGTTCCTTGTGGGGGCAATGGGAGGGGCAAGAAAGAGGGGTGTTTTCGGCAGGGGGAGGGAATGCGGGACATGGGTGCGGCCAGGTTTAGCATCCTCTACTTACAGTTGCAGGAGCCCGAGTGTTTGACTTCCAGGACGAGACCCAAAGAGCAGGCGGCCTGCCTCATGGCACACTCGCTCGGGTAAGTGGCGTTGTCGCTGGCGCAGACGCTGTCGCCCGGACGACTCTCGGGACAGGTGTCCTCGCATACCAAGCAGCGTCCCCGTCCCGTCCGCTTGTCCCACAGACACTTTCGTCCCTCCCGACATTTGATGTCTTCACAGGACCTGGCGTCTGAGGACAATGCGGAGTAGATGAAGAAAATGAGAACTGAAATTTTCTCAAAGTATGATTTCACTTTACTGTATGTAAAACCACTTTTCAAGCCCCTTTCGGCTGTTAATTTTAGTCTTATTTCACTCCGTGTGGTTTGAGGAGGTATTAAATAACGCAGAAAAGCAGCAACAGTCAAAGCTACCCATGTGAAACATGAATGTGTTATTGCAACAGAAAACAGAGTAATGAGAACCACATGTTTAAGAGAGGATTGTGCAAGCACAAGATTTTGTCTTATTCTCACCTATGCATTTCCCCTCGTAGGCGACTCCAATGGACCGTCCCATGATGCACGTTGCCCTTCGGATATGGCAGGCACTGGCGTACACAATCCCGTCGTTCCCGCACAGGTACTGATCCGGTGAGGTCACCTCAGGGCAAAGCCGGTTGCAGGTCACGCAGTAGGCGTTGTTGGTCTGGTCCAGTACACACGTCGAGCTTCCAGGACAGCGCACATCATAGCATGATTCTGAATGAAAATAATAATCTATCAATGCTGGCAGCTTCTGTTTAACAACCTTTTACACCTGGTTACATGATACTGATGTGAAACTTGCTTAATATTTTGTCAGCGCATAAAAGTATAAAATTCAGTTCTCTCTCTATATATATTTTTTTATTAAAAAGACATGAAATTATGCATGCTCGTTCAATTACTTGCAAGTTATCATTCAGTTCCTTTTAAATGCACATTTTAGTTAAAGAATTGAGAATTCAGCCTTAGTTTTAGACTTAAAAAGTCAACGAGAAATAGCATTCGCAACCATTTAACTTCTGTAATGTGGAGTGTTTCTGAGTGAAAAAGGATATTTAATGAAAATTTTGGATTTGGATATCCATTGGGAATTGACTGGGTCATAAAAAGTGAGTGTTACATAACAGAATGTAATTTAAAATGCTAGTTTAAACAGTTTTTACATGACCCAATAAGATCGCATGGCCTGTATGATGTCACAGGAACAAAAAGGTGTTTCAGAGGCGGAACAGAATGTACACGATAATTTGTAAGTAATTAAGCATTTAAATTCAGATTTCATTTTGACTTTGAAGAAGGTTTAAGTGACTGTACTTTTGCATTTTCCCTGGTACTGTGCAGTCAGGTCAGGGTGTCTCTTGCACTTGGCCCTAAGGAGGGCACATTCGTTCCGGTATGTTTTCCCATCGGAGCCACACACAGGCCCTTTAAAGGTGACATTGGAGCAGTCTGGGGCACATACGCAGCGAGGCTTATTCCGCTTGTTCATTTTGCACCTCTTTCCAGGACCACAGTCCACATTATCACAAGTCTCTGTGGAATCAATAAAGAAGGCTATAATTATTTGACACATCAGTTCTGGACTGACAAATGATCACATTGTTCATATACGTTCCTAACATTTCCTGTCTGAAATCTTCATAGGTTAACAATTCAAAGCCTCTTCCAGATCATTTCCAGTCATCCAAATGATGAAATCACTCTTATGTGGTACCTTTACAAGGTATGCAGTTCGGTGCACCGCCATTGAAGATCAGCCACCGGAAGAGCGTGTTATTGGGTACGTCCTCCTCGGTCCACGCTGTGCCCAGACGACCACTTCTACAGCAGTCTTCCCGACTCATCCCAGACATGTAGAGGACCTGGCATCTCCCGTTCTTGCCCTGCTGAAGCCAACAGTTGCCAGCTGGAAAGAGCCACTTTATTAGGTGCTGAAATATATTCTGCTTATATATCACTCATACCAGGCATGTAATTGAATGTAGCTAATTGAAACCAATTAGTGCCAAGCAGAGCCACAACTATTTAGGACACTGATGGGTACTTTTTTTTTTACCTTACATGTCTTAAATTCCTACTTTTGGTCCCCTCAGTATTGACTATCTGGTTACATTTTAGTGCCAAGTTATGTTATGACTATAAAATAACCACAGATTTTGCTGGATCCAGGTAAAAGATAAAAAAAAAAAAAAAAACATTTGAAAATGATTTCAATGGTATTTTAAAAAGGCATCTCGGGTTTAAATTCCAAATGTTCAAAGAGACTTTCTGCCATCTGAATCCACTCAAACTCTTAAGAAACTCTATATTGTGGTTGTGCAAGCGTTTTTTGTGCATTGCACGGCAACATGCTCAACCGTTTAGATGTAATGCCATTTTAAACATCATAAATGATAAAAAAAAATTAAAGATAAAAAAATTACAAAATACCACACTTCCTACTGCACAAAGTTTAACATAACGTCTGAAAATATGAATCATTTCAAGATCAGACAGGAAGTGAATTCCCAATGAATATCTACTATAAATTCTTATAGGTGTCTTGAAAACAAGTTCACATCATTTTTCTTCGTATTTACGCACGAGAGGCACCAGCGCGCAACCGGACCGCTGCTCAAGTCCAAATCAATGCATGAATGGCTTTATCACTGCATAATATCCCTCATTCAGACTTTAGGACTGCACGCGAAGGATAAATGTCACTTTACCTTGTACTTTCTGCTGTTCCATCAAGTGCGCGAACCATATGAGAAGCGCGATAACGCCCTGGCGGAGCTGCGGTAACTGTAGCATCCTCAGAAAGAGTGGAGACGCGCGTTGGAGACAGACGGACTACAGACGGACAGATGTTCTCCCGATGCTTCGCACTCTCTGACTGTCATACACACGGAATCCGTCTCGCTTTTTAAATCTATATGGGGTCTCGAGTTGGATGCCTGTGGTGGGCGGTCTTCATACTTCATAGGGGGGGTGGGGAGAGCATTGTAATAGATTGCCCACCGAAATTTATCAGGTGACATTTGGAAGTCTAGAAACTTTCTCCCCTCAAGAGCAACATTATAATTTGGGGCTGAGTTTGGGGGGATTTCAAAGAGTTGGATAACAGCAGAAAAGTGATTTGGGGTCTGTTTGTGTTTAATGTGGAAAGAAGGCTGATTGTTACAGCATAACAATTATTTGATATAAATATATATTTTTTTCTTTCAACAGATGCCAAACTTTGAACTTGAACTTTATGAAACAGAAATCAGTACTGAAAAATGGCAGAATAAATACTAGTTTATTTTGATGGGACCTTTGATTGTTGTAGGATTGTAAACATTCTCAGAAAATACAAATGTCTTTACATGTTAATAAATTGGGATGTGCCATGAGGCTAAAATGTAATATATCAAAATAACAGGGTTGAGTTTTATGCTTAATATTGCGCTGCTCTTGAGGTCTTGGCACTACAAGGTATCTGCCATACAGATTTTAATGTTGATATTTCTGCAAATATCCAGTTTACTTTTCAAACTCATGGTAACAGGGTTGACTATTTTAGATTGTACCAGCCAAAAACCATAATACAATATAAGATGATGAAAAATACAACTTAACAAGGACATTTGCTGTTATTATGATGTGTGTGTGTGTGTGTGTGTGTGTGTGTGTGTGTGTGTGTGTGTGTGTATATATAATTTTTTTTTTAAATTACGTTATTATACAGATAATTATTCTTTTTAATAAAAATTGTGTGTATAGTGAGAGAGGGAGAAATTGTTCATAGAATTCTAAAATGTTGATTTGTTCTATTTTTTTTTAATTTATATACATGCATGTAATTTTATTATTTATTTATTATTTTTAAAAACACATCTCTTCTAGATTCAGTGTAAACACTATGTTTTGGCAATACATTGTAACAATTGTCATGCCAGTAAAGCACATATTGAATTGAATTGAATTGAATTGAATTGAGAGAGAGAGAGAGAATAAATACAAAATACTTTTATTCATGTATTTTTGTTCATTCAAAATGTGCATATTTGTTTATACTGCAAGAACTGGTAACATACCAAAAAATACATAATACAAAATGGAGAAAGAATACATAAAAATGTTTTAAAATGAAATAAAGTTACTGGAATTTTGCTGAAATCCCTAAACACACTAAAAGTTATAGTCAGTTTTTATATAATGCACAAAATGCACCCTTTTCATTTAATCATATTGGCTTATATTATGGCCTAACTAACAATAATGAGCTATTATTAGATTACTATAAACAGGCAGTTTTTTTAATTACTACACTCTTTATCAGTAAAGCTGTATATACTTTACATCAAACCAGACAATATGAATAGAGACAACAGCATCTCTGTGCCGTGGGAATACATATGAACTATTAAAATTCTCTGCTTTGAATGGATCCAGACATTTTTCCATCCATTTCAGTTGGGACGATAAGCGTTAATCTTTTAAAGTGGCCTATTACTGTGAATTTTGACGGGTAATAATAGACTGAAGGATACGGTTATTCTAATAATAGTTGAGACAGTTGTTTGGTCCTCCTCAGGGTCAAACCTGTAAAAATAGCACAACAAATCTTCCTTCAAAAGGAAGCAATCAGGGTGTTGCGTTACACCCGTCTACACTACTAGTGACGCGACGTGACACGACAAACTCCTGCTGTGAAGCTGCTGATGTTGCACCCTTGCAGTGTAGACGAGTGCTTTAGCTTATCATGTTTGCACTTGCAGTTTAGACGAGGTGTTACATCAGCGATGCAAATACTTATCAGACACTAGTACTTTATTTGCTACTAGTCACTATTACAATACCGATAAGTAACTATTCCATTACTTCTAGTAACACTTTTTTGTAACTGAATTTGAAGTATGTATTGTAGTAGGCTACTACCATGCAATAGATATATATACACAGATGCCTCATTAGTAGCAGTTTCTATTGGCCGCTATATGTAAGCTGTCCACCATATTGGAGCCAGTGTTGCCAAGCCGATTTTCTCACGGAATTGGGCTACATTTATGCTGTTGTTTTTTAGTCTGTGGGAATGTGATTTTGGAGCTAACATGGCAGGGCTAGTTTTGAGCTGTTGCTGGTTTTCTTATGCAGACCTGGAAACCGTGATTGGAGCGGTCAAAGTATGTATAAACATCTATATCTACAATAGACTAATGCAGATTTTTGTACTAAACTAACACAATACAAAAAGACAAAGGCATTAGCTAACACAAAATTAAAAAGTTACCATAGTTTAAAAAATACATACCACATTGCTAAAACCACACGGGTCCTGCAGATTTGCTTTATTCAATATCAAGAAGATCAGGCCCTTTCTTTTGGAACATGCTTCACAACTCCTTGTTCAAGCTCTTGTTCTGTCCAGGCTGGACTATTGCAATGCATTCTTGGCAGTTCTTCCAGCCAGTTCTGTCAAACCTTTACAGTTCATCCAGAACACGGCAGCAAGATTAATTTTTAATGAGCCGAAAAGAATGCACGTCACACCTCTGTTCATCAGTTTGCACTGGCTACCAATAGCTGCTCGCATAAAATTCAAGGCATTAATGTTAGCCTAAAACCACCTCTAGCTCTGCACCCCTTTACCTAAATTCATTACTTCAGACTTATGTACCCTTACGTTCTGCAAGTGAACATTGCTTTATTGTGCCATCCCAAAGAGGCACTAAATCACTTTCACAGACTTTTAAATGAAATGTTCCCTCCTGGTGGAATGACCTGCCCAACTCAATCCGAGCAGCTGAGTCCCTAGCCATCTTCAAGACACGATAATATAATAAAACACATCTCTTCCATCTTTATTTGACCCTCTAACTCTAGCACTCTCTATTCTAATTCTATTCTTAAAGAAAAAAAAACTAGAAAAAACACTAGCTTTTCTAATCTTTTGGTATTCTATCTATTTGTTTTCTTTTTATTTATTATACAATTAACAAAAGCAAAGAAGGCCTCTAACACTAGCCTGCTCTATTCTTTTTCTACTCCATCTGTTTTCTTTTTATTTATTATATAATTTAAAAACAAACAAAAAAACCTTGCTACGTGTACTGCGTTAAGCTAACTGAGACTTGTTATAGCACTTGCATATCATTGCTCTTTTGTTGATTTTGATTACTTCCATTGTCCTCATTTGTAAGTCGATTTGGATAAAAGCGTCTGCTAAATGACTAAATGTAAATGTAAATATATAAAAACACAAACCAACACGCCTGTGAAAGGTTGTCCCATTTCTTTAAGAAATTAAATCTTGGTGGTTTTTCCAACCAGAGACTGTACAACGTTGTGGCATCTTGGAAACCCCATTGATTTTTACGGTGTTTGACGACACGTTGATCGTTCCAAGATGGCAGACGTGTCGACATGTCTAGAGTGGTCAAATGTGGCATCTATATCTATGGTACTATGTATGTATACCAGTTATAGACCTTAATTGGTTTAAATGCCATATTGAATTCAACATAGATGAAAATGAGGCTGTGAAGGATAAACTTACTGTACCAACAATGGCACACACTGTATAAAGGTCCTACATCATGTAATTCTCACAGTTTTCAAACTGTTTTATGGTGTACTTGTCTACTGAAAGATATTTAATTAGCTGAACAATAGGTATGTTGTTAAACAACATTGCAGTCAATTAAACACAATGTGCTTCTTTACTTTGATTTTTTAATATGGTGCTACCCTGACTAAACTCAGTAGTAACATTTTTTTTTTTTTTTTACATACATATTGTACCCACTATTAGATTATTTTGTCTATAGGTAAAACATAGTAGTAGGCCTACTGGTAACATAAAACATAGCCTTCTAGTTTTAAGAAGTAAATGTTAAATTGGCTTGCCAGATATGTCTGGGTTGGATGTGTTACCCTGCTGTCCCTCTTATACTCACTATTAGATTATTTTGTCTATCAGTAGACAAATGCAAAGTAAGCCAGTGATGGGAATAACGGCGTTATTTTTTTCAGTAACAGCTAATCAAATGAATTACTGTTTCCCCCGTTACAACGCCGTTACCGTTACTGACAATGAAATGCGGCGTTACTATAATATATTATAATACATTTTATTTTTCAGTTCATCTGAATGGATGGCAGTGTAGCTGTATTTGATGTATATAAACTCTAGTGTGAAGGAACACGCCTCGCCGTCGCTTTCTCTCACGTACTCGCACTCAAAGAAAGATACAGAGCAAGAGAGTCTTTCATAACATGCAGAATTGATGCGCTACATGTAAACGATATTCTTTGTTCTATTTTCCTGTCAAAATAACGAGTTCCTTTGGAATTCTTCAGCTTTTAAAGGAACACTCCACTTTTTTTGGAAATAGGCTCATTCTCCAACTCCCCCAGAGATAATAAGTTGAGTTTTACCGTTTTTGAATCCATTCAGCCGATCTCCGGATCTGGCGATAGCACTTTTAGCATAGCTTAGCATAGATCATTGAATCCGATTAGACCAGTAGCATCGCGTTCAAAAATGACCAAAGAGTTTCGATAGTTTTTTTTATTACGCAGCGCCTGAAAGTAGTCCCCAGCTAGGTAACTAGTTATAATATAGCTGGGGACTACTTTCAGGCGCTACGTAATATCACTGCGCCTGCTGCGGCCATGTTACGGCAGCAAAGTTCCTTGATTATTACGCCGGAATTAGAGTATAGTTCTTAATCATATCAGCCTAGAAAATCGTAACTTTTCATTTTCCGCCGGTCTTAGTACACGATATAACTACAGAAGAGTCAAGTTTTAAATAGGAAAACTATCGAAACTCTTTGATCATTTTTGAACGCGATGCTACTGGTCTAATCGGATTCAATGATCTATGCTAAGCTATGCTAAAAGTGCTATCGCCGGACCCGGAGATCGGCTGAATGGATTCAAAAACGGTAAAACTCAACTTATTAACTCTGGGGGAGTTGGAGAATGGGCCTATTTCCAAAAAAAGTGGAGTGTTCCTTTAAGAACTGCCGGTTTCTCTGGTAGTGGGCGGAACTAATGCGCAAACTACAATCTCATTGGCCGGCGCTCACCTATTATCATCAATGTTTTGATTTCAGAAAATCAATTCGCGCAAACGCAGACAACGTGATTAATATTCATGAACCCAGCAGTTTATTAATCCTTAGTGCGTTTTATATTGTTAGTAGGATTCATAATAGTTTTGTTATCTTATCAGTATTATTTTTAGTCCCCCCCCCTTTTTTTATCGAAACACTAAATGACAAACAATATCTTAAGCACCACCACCAGTCCTAAGTTCAGTCAACATGACAAATATGCATTCATACATGGTTATTCTAATTACTAAAGTTCTATCATCATATAATGCTAAATTATCATAATATCATATTATAATGCTTGACTCACTGATGCTAAGTGTCAGATATAAAAAAAAAAAAACTGTGCTATTTTACAAACATAAGCTTCATATATATAATTGGTTGATAATATTTACAATAATATATTGAATTTGATAGATGTCTCTCACATTGTCCCACAGAAAATAGTGTTATAGTACAATGATTTATAATAATAATTTATTCTATTTAGTGTCCATTTCATTCATTGAACATATTTAATTAATATTGGGGGCATCCAAGCTATTTGACACATTTTGAACAATTTTTTTTTAAAAAGTAACGCAAAGTTACTTTCCCTGGTAATTAGTTACTTTTATAATAATGCAACTTAGTTACTAACTTAGTTACTATTTGTGAGAAGTAACTAGTAACTATAACTAATTACTTTTTTTAAATTAAACTGCCCAACACTGCTAGTAACATAAAACTGATACTAGTTTTAAGAAGTAGGCTAAATGTTAAACCGGCTTGCCAGATGCGTCAGGCTTGGACGCCGTTGCCCTGCTGTCCCTCTGTCGGAAAATTGAGAGAAATGCACGA
Organism: Acrossocheilus fasciatus; assembly: GCA_036784905.1. Taxonomy (NCBI): domain Eukaryota; kingdom Metazoa; phylum Chordata; class Actinopteri; order Cypriniformes; family Cyprinidae; genus Acrossocheilus; species Acrossocheilus fasciatus. Next base: position 19,296,856 of record CM071947.1, on the reverse strand, counting down.
CTCTGCAAGTGTCTCCTACCACACGTTGTTAATAACAATGACTGTGAAACGGGACATACGTTGCACAGCTGTGGTTGCAGATGTCACTGGATTGATCGAATGCCACACAGAATTGTCTTACTGAACAAAAACAGCCATCGGCTGTTTAATAATGGCGAAACGAGCGTTTGATCTATTGTTTTACATTTTTTTTTCCTGTATGCTAGCTTTAATGGTTATATGTGCGCAGTTTTAGAGTCTCTAAATATAGTAACCATGATGAAAGTGAGCCTATATTATATTTAGGGACCTAAATATGTACCGGTAAGGTTGGTGAACGGCTCAGGTTGATATGTGAATTTGGAGACATCTGCTGGTGAAGGGTGGAATGAAATGCAGAGCTAGTTTTAGGAACGGTTAAACATCGCTATTTCAGTGATAAAAGCTCAATGAAGAAGAAAAAGTGCGAATTTATAAGATGTAATTTTAAACGGTCACAGGGTTGATTGAGTTCCGGAATAAACAGAGCGTCACGTGTCTGTTTTCCCGTCACGAGTCAGCTGACCTGAAGCAAGACCAATTGGATTCGGGCTCTCAGGAAGACAAACCGACGCACGCGGAGAAGGGTTGAAGTTTATTTGTGTCCAGCCGATATACATACATGAATACCGAGGTACGTCTGCTTTTCAAATCGTTTATACAATTACATTTTCTGATCAACCTCCTGCTAAGCGAAAGTACATAACGATATTTACGTAACTTTAATCAGTCATGACATTCATTGAGTGTTTCGGTAAGTTTTATCTGAGCATATTTTTCTAATAAATATCTACACGTTAAGCAGGTGTCGGTTCTGTACTTTGCAAAAAGTGCCGAATTTACGGGACTTAAAGCAGAAAACATCACGGTTCCGTCAAACATATCATCTGTACAGCTGTGGCAGCATTTGGAGACCAGACATCCGAGGTGAATTATCACTTTAACTACCTTACCTTTGTTGGACTTGCAGATATTAAACTACAATTCACCAACGCGATACTGTCACTCAGTCCACCAATCAGAGACGTAATAACAGCAATAACAATAATTTTTACACGTAATAAATATTTTACATATTGACGCAAAAATAGTAATTATAGTATAATACTTATTATTAATACATATTTTTGATATTTTATGTTATATATTTTTATGAAGTTGGTCATAGGAAAGAGAATGTTTATGGCATGTTTTTATATATATATATTTTATATATATAGATATACAGTATATTTAATGTAATAACACTGGGTATTATATTTGCAGTGTAAATATTTCATTCATACTTTGCCCAGATTTGAAGTAATTTTATGTGAAATGCATCGCTCTATAGCATATAAATAATGTTAAGAATAGCAAATTATCTACAGATTACTACTTTGTGTTATTTTCCAATATACAAGAGCAGAGGTGTCCAAACATTTTTAAAACAAAGGATGAAAAATCAAGCTTGATTGAGGGCCATGGACCAAAAGTATATTATATTAAAAAGTAATAAATAATTAATTACACTGATATTTTTGAATGTCTTGCATTTTTTTTAAATCATATTCACATATACTGTTTTTAACACTTCAATGATTGCAGCAACAACAACAACAACAAAAGCTAAAATAGTAATAGAAATAAAGATATGCTTTAGTGGGTTTTACCATATTTTTTGTTCTCCTTCCTCTTGTGATATGGAATGATCCATAAATGCCCAGGGGCCGAATCAAAGGTCTTTGGCCCCTGGGCTCTGGTTTGGGTGTTTCTGGACTGGAGCATTTTTTCATTTTTATTTTAATTTCTATTGGTTATATATCCTCATGTTTCATTCAGAAGATGTGTGTCCTGTTCGGCAGACTCTCTGTGTTACGGGATCAGGTGGTTCTGGCCGTGCGCCAGGAGTACGTGCCTCTGGGAGAGCAGCCCTTGACCCTCAGAGACGGGGACGAGGTGGCCGTTATACCGCCCCTTAGTGGAGGCTAAAGAAATTACCAAAGTGGGCATCAAACCAACACCCGCCTGTCTTTGTTACTGTATTTTATTTTTTACGCATATTATAATAAAACATTATAAACACATATCAGACATATCAGTGTTTCAAAGTATACTTTATATTATAATTTTAATATATATTAGCTTTTTTTTTTGTACAGGTATGGCTGCAGATGGGGGTCAGGATCTAATTACGCTCACTACTGACAAGCTTTCTGCTGATAGTGTTTCTCAATCTGTTACGTGTCCCTCCTGTGGTGCTGTATCTCTGTTTATTGGTCAGTCTTTGTTACGCTGTATTTCAATGGATCATTGCTTCTGTTTACAGTTGGCTTTCTTACAGCTACATATATGTGATCTCCTGTTTCAGGAACTACCAGAGATAATTTTGAGGGGAAGAAAGTGATCCGGCTTGAATATGAGGCATACAGTCCAATGGCAGAGTCAGAGCTCAGGAAGATCTGCAGCGAGATCCGGACAAAGTGGCCCAGCGTCAGACGTATTAACATACAGCATAGACTTGGGTGAGTCTCAGAGCTTGTTCAGATAATGGAAGTTAACATCATTATATCTAAAGGATATTTTCTGCATTTTCCCACCGTGTCCACAGTGTGGTTCCTATAACAGAAGCAAGTGTTATAATAGGGATCTCATCACCGCACAGAAGTGATTCCCTGGAGGCGGTGAAGTACTGCATCAACACACTCAAAGCTACTGTGCCAATCTGGAAAAAGGTCTGTTTAAGCATGTAGAACATGAATAAGATACAAAAAAAGACCTTTGGAAGGGGGTACTGTAAAATTTGTCAACCTTGGGAGGTCAGATTAAATATTACATGTGGTACATTTAAAATTGATTTGTATGATACTATTAGTCTAGTCTAGTAATAAACATTAAATAAACACTAAAAAGACATGGATGTTCCAACTTACGAATAAATTAATACAACAGCACGTTATTAGCAAGTCATTTTTGTTAAACTTACATTTGCAATAAATTACGGCCAATATTTAATTAATCACTTTTCCTGACAAACTTGGTAACAGGGTTGAATGATAAGTCAACACAACAGTTTGTGTAAATAATGATAACATGGATTTGTTTGTCTAACCTTCATAAGTGAACATGAAATGTTACTCTAAGAAAGGTAGACATTTAATCATTAGAATTAGTTAGATAACTGTTTTTAATACAATGATTTAAAAATAAATTTTGCATATTGTCAAAATCATGACTTTAATATCATGACTTGTGGTTGTAATTATTGATATTTGGTAAGATCAAAATCTGGGACAGACTCAAAAAACAGACATTTCTCATGTAAAACCAGCTATTTTTATGACAGCAAAACAAAAAAAATTATTTGTGCCTCTTATACTTTATAATATAAGTATAAGTATAATTATTATCTTTTACGTTTTTAAGTAAACATAATAAAGTTATAGCACCCTGTTTTTGGAACCCTTCTTTTTTTATAATAACTTGTAACTTGTAATTATTGCCATCAAAGTGTAATAATTTCTCTTCATATATTGCATTGCACAATTGTTTGGAACATGTTTGTAATTATTTTGTTCTTTTCAGGAAATATACGAGTCTGGGGAGCCGTGCTGGAAAGAGAACAAGGAGTGTTTGTGGGCGGATGCTGGGAAAGATCCCAAACAAAGTTGAACTGTTAACTAGCAAATGAGCTACAGTAAATCTCATGAAGCATCAAGAGGTTTTTATTGAAAAAATACAAAGCTCAAAGTTTTCCTGTAACACCTGATGAAACAAAGAATTTTATCAAAAGAGCATATTCTACTCTTCACTTGAATAGAAAGTCTTAAAAAAGTACCAGTGCAAAATCATTATGTAAACATTAAGAGAAATCTTTGTCGTCTGTGATGCCTTTGATTAGACGGGCCTCAAAGATTTCCTAAAAACGTCACATCACAACATCAGCAGAAGTTAAACCCTGAATTCATGTAGCAATTTACTGACAACACTTTCATATACATGCAAATGTTTGACAATTCAGAATATTTGACTACATATAATACGTAGATCATTTGTTAATGCAGTAAAATATTTTGAAATGTCATTATACATTTGCAGATAACATTAAGCTGTATTTATTGTTTATAAACGGTGTTAGTAATAAGAAACAATGCAGACAACACTTTTTAAAAATTAACATCTTGCATTATATAATGCACATCATTTGTTAATGTAAGATTTAATGTTAAGTTTTTAAAGTGTTTCTTATTACTAACTTGATTCATGTATGCAAGTAGTCACAATCATTCATTTTCTCATGCAGCGTTAGTCCATTTCCCTGATCTGTTGCATACAGTGGCACTGCTTACTACTGGAGTTATTTGCTCATAGTATGGACAGCAGTGGCAGTGGTAGCATTTACTTGGTGGACACAGACCGCTTTACCAGTGTATTGCTGCTTTGGGCATAAAATGTTTTTGTGTTTGCATTTTGTTATTGCTGAAATGATCTCACTACAATTTTGTGAAGGCATCTTTTCACTAATATAATTTGGAACATATGCCTGGTATGCTTTAGAAATTTTGGGAAAAGAATTTGGGAATTGTTGTATTCAAGTATAAAATAAATGATGAAATGTGTTCAGTGAAGTTAGTCGATGACTCAAAGGTACATTTACTCATATGCCACCAGTTATCTCTTTAGGACTAATATGTATGTTAGGGTATGCATACATCTTAAATCTTTGGCAAGGTGCGTGACACGAATTTCATCATCAGCTGTACTGTACGCACATTCAGCCCAATTTTTCTTAACCATTTGTGCAATGGGGAGTCAACGCCTAAAGCTGATTCCTTGACTCTGAATAGCCATAGTCTTGGGGTCAACTCTAGCACAGGAATCGACTCGTTGTCGACTCCGTTGCTGTGTCTGAAATCCCTCACTCATTCACTAGTCCCTATATAGAGCTTGCCAGTTGAGTGCACTATATATGCAAGATGTGAACCAAATGAAGTCAGGAATTTGGACACTGACTGCATTGGGTTCACACAGAAACAACTTTGTCACGATGCCCTGTCCCGGTCATTATATTAATGTTCTCTCTCATTCATTTAAAGGTGCAGTAGGAGATCTCGCGTCTAAAGCCACGCCCCCTGCACGCATATACGCTAACAGACCAGAATACACGAGACAACATTACTAATACTACTACATCACTACTTAACATTACTAATAGGCTACATCAGCGGTTCCCATTTCCAGTCCTCGCAAAGAAGCGAGTGTAAGGAGCATGTCAGTCGGAACACAGTTCAAGCACAGTAGCGTGTTTAGATACCATGCAATTGCGTGGGGTCCCGCGGTCCATTTTTTTGGACCGGTGCGTAATTGGGTCAATACCGGACTACCGAAGTAGTTAACTAAGTGAGACATGCAAAATATGCATAGAAGGGGGGCGCGAGGACTGGAATTAGGAACCGCTGGGCTACATCATGTGTCATTCAGCGGTGAGAAAACTTTATAGTACACTTAGTAAAAGTACGACAATACCAGGAAGGAAGATCGGGTTGTTGATGTTTGTCTGCCATTCTTACTCTGTCCGCACGTGAACGTGCCAATGATGTATCCTGTCTGCGCGAACAGGGTGCGCAGAGGTATGCAAATACATATGTTGACAGGCAGGTAGGAAAGCCAATTAAAACGCTTGGACCGAACATTTTGATTAGATGAACATTTCTTGGTCCTACGCCTTCCACAGAATATATAAATACATTTAGACCACATAAATTAATGGTTGCTATCATGATGTGGTCCAGAAACGTAGTAACATCGGTAAAAAAAAGTCCATGTGACATCAGTGGCTCAACTTCAGTTTTGCGAAGCTATGAGAATACTTTTTGCAGGCAAAGAAAACAATAATAACATAATTTATTCAACAATTCTTCTCCCGAGTTACCGCCTTCCGCCATTTTGGATGTCACATAGACAGTTTTACCGATGTCCTTGATACGTTTCTGGACCTAGGAACATTACACTTGCATTGCTATCCATGCAGGATCAGAGAGCTCTCAGATTCCATCAAAAATATCTTAATTTGTGTTCCGAAGATGAACGAAGGTCTTATGGGTTTGGAACGACATGAGGGTGAGGAATTAATGACAGAATTAACTAACCCTTTAAGGCTAGAAGGGATACAGCTGCGGCTACTGGGCATGCGCACATCAATATAGCGTAATTTTTGTCACACTGTACAACAGTAATTACTATTTTTGCATTATTGTAAGGGTTAGGGGTAGACATTCATAAAACAATCTAATAGGTATAAAATTTAATTTCATTGTTAGTTTCTGTACAGAGCTATATCCCTTCTACCCACAACCATCGAACAGCCCTAGTACAATGTACGCTCAGCTCCCACATGCACTTTGAATTTTTTGCATTAACTAGTTTGTCCACAAGGTGGCAACACGGTCCCAGGCCATTGTTTCTCAGTCGGAAAAGGGACAGAGGAGACCGAACAAGAATAATAAACTAATGAAAACGGCAACAACAACAACAGACGCCTGCATTGACAAGTGCTTCTGTGGTGGATGGAGACCCGCAACTTTAGTTTAAATGAGTACAAAGACATTTTTATCACTCATAACTTCTGAAGAGAAATAGTGCAGACACTGGACAAGGATGACTCTTTCTAGTGCACATATGTCCAGCACCTGTGTTCACACACGCTATCAAATGAAGGATACTTTGAAAAGCTACACGCTTTTTCACAATAGTCAAAAAGATCTAGCTGAATACTAACTACTCAGGAAATGAATGGAAGTGGCAAGACTGCCAAAAAGATAAACCAGCATTCAAGTCAAGCAGGGGAAAAAGACATACGAAAGATGAATGGGTTTTGAATGCCAATATTTGACTTACTGTGCTGAAATCAATTTTTAAAAACCCAGTTTGCTCTTTCTAGCCCTTTTCTAGTTATTAGTGTCAGGGAAGGAAGCAGTGATATTGCCAAATGAGTCTCGGCAGATTTCTTAGGGTGTCTCGCTGTTTTCCTGCAGTTCCTGATTTTCCGCTCCATTCTCAGCCGCGTTCATCATTGGCTGATACTTCCTCTTGAAGAATCCAAGCTGAATGCAAACAATACATGGATTTTTAAAGAAGACAATGACAAGATGTAGACCGAATAAACATTAAAACAGCAAAATAAAAGTACCTTCCAAAGCAATGCGACGGCAAGAGCCAATAACAACAGGCCGCCGATAACACTTCCTATAATGGCGCCCACTGGAACGTCCCCTTTAGCTCCAGGTTTGCTCACTTTGACTTGAACCTGCAATCAAGTGTTCAATTGTAAATTTAGCCTACATTGGGTAATGACTGGTGATCCCACATGGTAAAAAATATTTTAAATGTATGCAAAATATATGCTGTAAACGGTGAAGCTATATTTGAAAAATATATTTTTGAAATTGAAAATATATGTAGTTTTAACAATCATATACCAAAATATATTTCAAAATGTATTTCAGGACAAGAAAATACATTTACAATTTTACAGTATAGGCTAAACAGTTAGAATAAATGTAAATGTAGATAGAATAGCCTATGAGACCAAAACTAGATTTATAATGATTTAATTATATTTAATAATATATATATATATATATATTGTAGGTCTGAAAATGTAAAGAGATGTGAGAAAATACGATGCGTGTCAGATCCAAATCACATTCAGCAGCAGCAGCTCTTAAAGTAATAGCAGCAAAATAAACTAATAACCCAGCTGCTGTGATACCTTGTCTATTTAAAATTTAGTGTTTGATAACTTTCTGTATATTTAAGTAGTCTAATAAATGTTCAAATTGATAGCTCTCAATTATACTGTAATGTTGAATGGCTAGTCAATGGGTAAAAAATATTAGGGGAAAAAAAACAATTTCCTAGACATCAGTAGATACTGGCCTTCAGTCAAAAAAAAAAAAAAAGATTCCATTATACAAATATTAAAAATATACTGTGTTTATACATTAATTTAAGGATTGAATGTGAAAAATGTTCATGTTGGGTGAATTTTTTTTGTTTGTTTTGTATAGGATGCGTCACATATTTAATGCTTGATCCGGCTTGATTTGACTGTACCTGCAGGTGTTTCTGTTCGATGAACAGCAGCTCTGGTTGAGACGTCTCTATATCAGCTCTCACAGAGAGCACGGTGTACAGGAAATCAGCCTGTAATGAACAAACAATCACTGTTAACCCCAATATTAGCCCAGACTGATGCAAGAAAAGCACTGAGATGAGTTTATTTACCATTGCAAAGGTACCATTCCATATATTTGTCGTTACGTTCACATAATAATCAGTCTTCTCCTGGCCCTTCAGGACGCATTGCATTGAGCGGCATGTGGTCGTTTTGCAGTTCTGTGGATGGTGAACAGATGATCAGTACGGATGGAAACGAAGACATCCTGTTATTTGTAATCAGAGACAGGATTAGTCATCATGCAAATCAACTTCATCTAGATCAAATTAAAAACATTATTACACAAATAATTATTACTGGGTACATACATACTTAATTCATTAGTACTTCCTTTGTGCGTCAAGATCAATAACAAAAGCAAATGTTTTTGGCAGTCAGGAATTTTTTAGATGAAGATCCGCAAGCACTGACCAGTTCATCCGTTCCTCTAAAACTCTCCTCTTTGAATCGGGCTGTATAAAGTTTTTCGCTGATCTTAAACGGGTCAATCAGTTGATTGTCTGCACAATGGATTTTTTCAGCCTGTTTGCAGGAAATATCATGTCAAATCATTTCCACATGCACAGGCAATGCGTTCGCTCATGTTTATGATGGATTGTGTGTAAAAATGTGAGGTTATGGATCCTCACAGGTGAGGTTTTAATGCTGGTTATGTAGAGGAGAGGATTTCCAGCTCTGGTGCTGTTGGGCAGAGAGATGGTGAGGTAAACCAGGCTGACTGGGACAGTTCCTGTAGAAACCTGGAGAAATAAATACACTCACATCAGCACTACCATGAACTTCATTTTCAAAGCAAACCAACAGATGGTGGTAGTGAACAGCCTGAAGGATTCATCCGTTTCACCATCACATGAACTCACCTTTAAATTAAAGTTAAAATCTGGGCCGATGTCCTTGAAATTCCTCACTGTGGTTTTGAAACTGTGCTCTTTTTCAAGTAAGTAAACATCGATGTTTGATTCTCTGAAGAAATTAAAAATATATAAAAGACATTAAGTGAGAACTTTTAGTCAAACATTCTGATGGGTTAAAAGTTTTTGTTTAATAACTGGATATCAAGTAGAAACACTGTTGGGGAAAGTATGCAATATTGCGTTAGTCCATCAAAAATGAACTAATTGTGTTACTTAGCTACTTTTTATGGAAAGTAATGTATTACATTGTTTTTGCCCAGCTCAGGTGACAGAAAGTAATTATTTATTACATTATTTATTTGAAAAAGTAACTTGCATTACTTTTCTAGTTACTTGAAAAAAGTAATCTGATTACGTAACTCGCGTTACTTATGTTACTTCCACTAAGAAGAAATGCACATATATTTTAAATAGTGGTTTTGAAAGTGATGTATAATAAACAATTTCTGATATAATGCTCATATTAATAACAAAGCTACTCAGGATATTTCATAAGCAATGTTCCCATACTTTCCACACTTTCTAACAATTAATAACCCAAATAATTGTGATGTCGGTGATATATTTTTGTTTATATATATTTTTATAGTTTTTGAAAGAAGTCTCTTATGCTCAACAAGGCTGCATTTATTTGATCAAAAATACAGTAAAAACAGCAATATTGTGAAATATTACAATTTAAAATAACTGTTTTCTATGTGAATTTTTGTTACAATTTAATTTATTCCAGTGCGAGGCACAGCTGAATTTTCTGCATCATTACTCCAGATCACATGATGCTTCATAAATCAATCTAACATGCTGATTCGCTACTCAAGAAACTTTTTCCCCCTTATTTGTTATTATTTCTTGTTGTTATCAATGTTGAAAACATTTGTGCTGCTTAATATATTTGTGGATTCTTTGATAAATAGAACATTTAAAGTATTTAACAGTATTTATTTGAAATAGAAATATATTCAAACGTTATACATGTCTTTACTGTTACTTTTGATCAATTTATTGCATCCTTGCTGAACAACAACAGAAGTATTAGTCTAACTGACCCAAAACGTTTTAGCAGAAGAAATAGCTATGTAGATGGCAAAGTGCAGAAAACTGACCAATCAGAATGAAGAATTGCTGAGAGGTGTTTCATGTCTGACCTGTTGAGGATGATCTCAGAGTTGTACTTTACAGGAATGGAGACAGAGATCTTATTATCAGCGGGAGTCTCCTCTGTGCTGTCACTGCAGTGCAAATGAACCAATAAAACAATGATTAACAGAATCACTTCCTCACATGTGACCAAACCTGCGGATCGCAGACACCTGCTGCTTAATACTATTTTCACAGTCTTGAGGGGCTGTCAGATTTCTGCAATTCTCTAAATAGCTTTTGTAAGAAAGCATCTGCACAGCAATGAACCGAAATCTTAAAAGTTGTTAAAAAATGACTTGGGTAAAACAGTTTACCTTAAAGCTTCAAAGACAACATTGGCATCTTTTTGAAGCTGATTCAAGTTAAAGTCAAAGTTGACCACAAATGTAACCTGTGGAAAACATACAAAACCATTACAATCACATCAATCAGATATGAACATGAATGCTCACAGATGTCTGTCTCACCGATTGGTCGGTCCTCAGTGCTGGATAGCTCACTAGGCAGAGGAGTGTGTCTGATTCTTTCATCTGAGTGCACTTCACCTCCGCTCCCTCAGTCTGCAATATCAGATTGAATAAGCAAAACATAGCTGTTTTTCCAATACAAAAATGTGTGTGTGTGCCATGTAAGCAAAATATGCAAATTATAGGCCTACTGCACTTAAATTATGGTTAGAATATTGTATATGCGAGAGTTTGGCGAGCCATGCACAGTAAATTTCCCGGTGTTAAATCATCGGAAAGAACTGGCTCCCATATGTACGCCAAGCGGTGTTGATTTAACACCGGGAAATTTACTGTGTAGCCTCCCGCCCCAGATCCTGCCCAGTTTTGTACTGCTGATTTTAAGTAAACAATGTAAGTGATGAATAGTTTGCATTACCTGTGGTGTAACAGAAGCGTAGAACAGGTTACTGGAGTAGCTGGCCGACACTCGTGCATTGTATGCATTTTCCTTCCTGTTCATCACGGTCACAGTGAAGGAGAGTCTTCTCTTGTTCTGGCTGACCACCAGTGAATTTTTGCTAGAAATATTAAAAAACACTTATATACCAATTATACATACTTGTATTCTTACATAAACGATTGGATAAACGGATGTGTTGCCAAAAAGTTTTGCAAATTATAGACCAAATGCACATAAAATTTCTAGTGCTGTCAAATGATTAATCGCGATTAATCGCATCCAAAATAAACGTTTTTGTTTACATAATATATGTGTGTGTACTGTGCATATTTAAATACACACACATACATGCATAAATTTAAGAAAAATATTTTATATTTGTATATTAAATGTATTTATATATAATATTATATAATATAAATTATATAAATCTAAATTTATACATGTAAATATTTTCAAAATATATACTGTATGAGCGTGTATTTATATATACACATAATAAATATACACAGTACACACACATATATTATGTAAACAAAAACTTTTATTTTGGATGCGATTAATCGCAATTAATCATTTGACAGCACTAAAAATTTCACATTTCCTAACAAGAGATGGTTCATTAATATTTTGTCCATTAAGGTCCATTGCACACAGAGTTTTCATATCCTTTCCTATGAAAATGCTTGATGCGAAAATGCAGAGAATCGAACCTGATACAATTTTTTTTTTAGAACAGAGGAAAGTTTCGGAGGCAGTGTGTGAATGTGATTGACAACATAAGGTCATATTTATTTTTTAACGTGCGAAAATTTCGGACTCATATGCTTGAGGAAATCTTACCCAAGAATCTCTTCACACTGCACAGTCAGTACCAAGTCACTGAAGCAAACGTCATCTTCGCCACAGTCCTTTGAGAACGGGATCTGGGTCAAACCAAACCAAACCAAACCCACAATGAGGATTTATTCTGCATTCTCCTATTATAAGTCAGGGTTTTTAAACTGGTGTCCAGTGCAGTCCATGGAAAATTTGAGAGATTAAAAAAGTATTTTAATAGTGAGAAATATTAGATACATATATATAGTTTTGTTAAAATATATATTTTCTAGATCATTGTTCATCTGTCCTTGGGATGTATGTACTGAATGAATTTGTGTTATATCTTTTTTTTATTTGTATATTTCTCGAGAGTTTTTTGTTGTCTGTTTATCCTGCTCACTAGTTGTACGGAACTATTGTCTTTAAAAAAATCGCTTTGGAATAGTATTTTTATTAAAAATGCTTTGCAAATAAATTTTAACTTCAACTTAAATTGTTTCTTTTATATACAATTAGTGGGATATCATAAACAAACAAAATAAGCATTATAAAAATAAAAATAAAATAATTATATATATATATATACACACACATACTGTATATATGTAGATAAAGATCTAGATATAGAATTTATTTAAACTTTAATAATACTAAAATATATATTTATTTTGCAACAATGCATTTATTATTATAACACAATTTTTCCTCATATAGCATACTATAAATGGGTCTGTATTAATGAAAACATAGCTGTCTTTATATGTTAGAAAGCGGGTTGCTCATAAACAGGATCATAGTTGATGTAATTCTTTAGATTAATTGTCTTTCTTCTTAACACATGTCCTTCACAGTAAACCACAGGCACTTAAAACTCTGAAATTTGCTTCTTGCAACACTCACAAAAAACTCCCACGCAGTGGGACTGAAGACATCCAAAATGGGGTTGGCATCTAGATGGCCGAGGACCACATCCACACGCAAAGCGATCGAGTTGACGAGGTCAGGGGTCTCCTGCACATAGACGTCATGCTCTTCACATATATCCTGCGAAGACACGCCGATGTCTTTCTGGACGACTCGATCCAAGTTGCTGAAGTGACCTCTAGGACTGACTCGGGACGACTGCAGGTCGGCATCAAGGGTCAAGTTGTACTTAATATCTGTTTTTATAAAAGAAAGTTCAAATGCATCACTTCCTAAAACCAAATGTGTCCATCTTTTTAAAAAAAATACGGCCCAGATCAGAATCGGTATCCTTACCCGCTGGCCCAAGTGTATTCACTGGTTTAAATGTTGCACTAAAACACACTTTAGCCTTGAAGCAGGACACCTGCCTCCCGCTAGAGCGGCACGGTTTACTCAGGATACTGATCTTGTCAGGGGTGAAGGAAACCTTGGCTGTGACCACTGCAACTCCTCTACTCCTAAAACCATATGATGAGAGGGGTCAAGAATGCATCAATTAAAACGCAACCCTTCAAGTGATTTATGGCTTTTGGAACAAACAGAAGAGTCCCACAGAAAGCTGATGCTTAGAGGATTGCTGAGGTGAAAAATGGGATTCCAGAAAACAGCTGGAGCGATTATTTCCCTGGCCACAAACACATCTACATATCCCACCATGACTGAGGCCGTCCCTGCAGCTGTTCTGCACTTAACTCAATTGTTGAAGGTGGGCCGTTAATGAAGTATTACGAGTTAACATGGTGTTGTGTTACATGGGACGGTCTAATCGAGCAGTTTTACACCCCCACAAAGTATGGAAATCAATTGGAGAAATGAAGGCTGATGTGTTTAAATTCTCACCAGAGTTGGACCACTTTCCCAAAAGCCCCCACCGCCACATCTGGGATGGAGTCTCCGTTCATATCTCCTCTGCCGTCCAGAGAGCGGCCGAAGAACTTCAACGCTGGGTCCAGTTTCGTTCCAACAATTTTCTGAATGTGTAAGAATATTCTGAATTTGGACACTTACTGATATATTTAATGTGTACTGAGATGAAGTTGGGTTCTACCTGTGAGCTCTGCTTTCTGATGGTTTTTCTGTCTCCATAGTAGATGTAAATGGCACCTTGGCCATTGTCTTCCAGCGGAGCGCCAACCACAACATCGCTGAAGCCGTCCAGGTTTAGATCGGGGACGGCTGTGATGGCCGTCCCAAACCGAGCATTCTTTTGAGAACCCTCCAAGAAACCCTGGTTACTCAAGACACCCTATTAAAAAATAAAAACAGATACAGTATGTTGGTACTACTAAACATAGAGGCATTAAACGGTTTATTAAATGCATTTGTAGCATCAACATTTTATATATTGCAAGCACAGCTTTACAGTAGACTACATACTCTTTCATTTATTTGATTTTAAATTAACCAGTTAAAAAGAATTGAGTTCAAACTTTTGAGTATCCGTATGGACACTTACGTGGCATTATGATATTTATTACAATCATTCTTTAAAACAATACTTATTATATACACTATCATTCAAAAGACTGGGGTCAGTAAGGTTTTTTGAAAGAAATTCATTTCTTTTGAATTTTATTCAGCAGGGACACATTAAATTGTTCAAAAGAGGCAGTAAAGATATTTTTAATGTTGCAAAAGATTTCTATTTCAAATCAATTCTGTTCTTTTTAACTTTCTGTTTATCAAGGAATCCTGAAAAAAAAAATAATGAAATATAAAAAATATGAAGTAGCACATCTGTTTTTAACATTGATAATAATAATATAAAATGGGTAACACTTTAATATAGGAACCAATTCTCACTATTAATAGTTGCTTATTAGCATGTCTATTATTAACATTTTAGCTGTTTATTAGTACTTATAAAGCACATATTCTGCACGACCATATCCTACATCTCTAATCATACCCAATACATGAACTTAACAACTACCTCACTAACTATTAATAAGCAGCAAATTAGGAGTTTATTGAGGCAAAAGTCGTAGTTAATGACGAGAATTGGATCTTAAAATAAAGTGTGACCAAAAAATATTTCTTAAACAGCAAATCAGTATATTAGAATGATTTCTGAAGGATCATGCAACGCTGAAGACTGGAGTAACGATGCTGAAAATTCAGCTTTGCATCACAAGAAAAAAATACATTTTAAAATATATTACAATAGAAAACAGTTATTTTAAATTGTAATAATATTTCACAATATTACTGTTTTTACTGCATTTTTGATCAAATAACTCAGCCTTAGTGGGCATAAGAGACTTCTTTCAAAAACATTAAAATACTGTACCAACCCCACACTGAATTTGGTGGTATTTAGTGAAAATAAATCTCTTTTACATCCTGCTCTTTATTAGTAGGTTGTAGTGTGGCTAACTACAGGAGAAAGAGGAGGGCGTCCACAGAAAAAAATGGAAGAAAAATAAGAAAAGCACCTTGGTAATGGTGAAGAGGTAGACTCTTCCTGTTTCAGATTTCTCCTCGCTCATGTACATCGGCGCTCCGACCAGCAGCAGATCCGTCACACCGTCAGCGTCCACATCAACAGGACAGAGAACGCTGCCAAAATAAGAGCCGATCTGCAAACCACACGCAATGATCTAAGACAGGACTTCAGTGTGTAACGAAGCTAAAGCTCATTAAAGATCACAGACGGACGAGTACCTGATCTCCTCTCTGTGAATCTATGATGACCGGCTGATTCTGACTGTTCAGACTGTAAACTACAACCTGTCCTCTGTGAACGGCACGAGGAGCACCGGCCACATAAAACTCAGACGAGCCGTCGCTCACAGACGTCACAGAGTATCCTGAACACATGACGGGGGAAAATAATCAAAATGAGAAAAAAAATGATTTGTTTCCCAATAAAATGTCTTGGCATCTACTTAAGACACACATCATATCTTGAATATAAAGTATATTGTTCTTGTTCTTTTGCCATAGTTTTTCAAAATATGATAAACAAGTGAAACAACAACAAAATACACTTACAGTACATTCCACATACACTGTCTTCATATTTTGCAGCTGTATCACGTTTTAAGGATATCTTTTATCTTGTTTTATCTTTTTCAAAACAAAGATGTTTTGATCATTTTATAGTCGATTAAAGCAAAGATATACCAATTAAGAATATGACATTTTGTCCATGATTTAATCTAATTTGCTACCTTTTGGTGAAATATTTCAGTGTTAATGTAAAGATAAATGACAGTTACGATATTTCAATTCATTATATGCAACAAAACTGACTTATCTATACTGCTAGTATAATACTTACCAAGTAATGAACTGTGGTTTCTGTCATCCAAGACTTTCTCAAAAGCAGTTTTGGGCAAAACATCTGATTTCTGAGCAGTTTGGTGCACAACGGTGCCAATCCAATTATATGCTCCAGCTGCTCCCAGTAAGATCACATCCTACAACCAACAGTCAATGTAAACCACCAGGAGGAAAACCTCTTGAAAAACCATTAATGGAAACATATAGAGCCGGAACCTTATTTCTGGTCTGGTGTGCGCTGAATCCCACTTGGGACATTTCCATTTTGAAATTATCCCCAGTACCTTTTCCAACACCTAAACAGATAACACATCAGTGAAATTAACAAAGAAAACACTCATTGACATAATACACATTGATAAAGAAACCCATGTCTGTTACTGTTACTTTTAAAAAGGCTTTTATTTATATACAACATACAGTGAAATCGACATAATCACGGACCTTCAATGTTGAAGATTCGATCTCCAAGAGTCCCGACAATCTCTATGAGCACTGCCTCCTCAGACACATTGAAAAAGTATTTCTCGGTTGGATTGCTGGCTATTGACTTAATCTCAGCGATGAGTTTGCTTGTGTCAATGTCATTCCTTATGTAATATCCAAGCACCTAAAACATGCAAAAATCCATTTCAAAAAAGCTGAATATTAAGACCCATATATGAATCCATGACTGCATATCTTTTTTTTCACTAACCGCAATACCAAAGCGAGTGATATTTTGGCTCTCGCAGGCCGGGATAACTGTGTTCCTCAGATTTCCATCGTGTGACTCTCCATCAGTTACCACCACCATCACTTTAGTGGCCCCGGGACGACCTCCATTTTTGGCTAGGAATGCATTCTTTCTATGAGAGCCAATCATCCAATAGACATGCACACCAAACCACAAAATGAAAAGAAAGTGTTTAGTGTAAAAACTGTCAAACTAAAGCGTAAGAACTTTTTCAGAAATACAATGATAGTGTTTGTGCATATATATATATATATATCAACATCGGGTACTTTTTGTTCAGGGATATTTTTCAACTTATTTACCTAATTATTATTATTATTATATTAAACGTGATAAAACTGTATTGCAAACTTTTTATCATGAATTCATTATTTATTTTTTGCAACATTTTAAATGGCTTTTATGTATACTTTTATTTTTGCTTGAGGTATATGAAATATAAGTGATAATGTATATGAAGCAAAAAAAAAACCCCAAAAAACAGGAACATATAAATTGCAAGTGTAATATTTTGATGGTGTCACCTAATCACACTCTAATAATGCCAAGTTATGCAAAAAGTGCAAAATATTAATAACTAACTAAAATAACTAAAATAATTCTCCTGTAATGTATGTACAGTGAGGAAAATAAGTATTTGAACACCCTGCTCTTTTGCAAGTTCTCCCACTTAGAAATCATGGAGGGGTCTGAAATTGTCATCGTAGGAGCATGTCCACTGTGAGAGACATAATCTAAAAAAAAAAAAATCCAGAAATCACAATGTATGATTTTTTAACTATTTATTTGTATGATATAGCTGCAAATAAGTATTTGAACACCTGAGAAAATCAATGTTAATCTTTGGTACAGTAGCCTTTGTTTGCAATTACAGAGGTCAAACGTGTCCTGTAGTTTTTCACCAGGTTTGCACACACACTGCAGGAGGGATTTTGTCCCACTCCTCCACACAGATCTTCTCTAGATCAGTCAGGTTTCTGGCCTGTCGCTGAGAAACACGGAGTTTGAGCTCCCTCCAAAGATTCTCTATTGGGTTTAGGTCTGGAGACTGGTAGGCCACGCCAGAACTTTGATATGCTTCTTACAGAGCCACTCCTTGGTTATCCTGGCTGTGTGCTTCGGGTCATTGTCATGCTGGAAGACCCAGCCTCGAGCCATCTTCAATGCTCTAACTGAGGGAAGGAGGTTGTTCCCCAAAATCTCGCAATACATGGCCCCGGTCATCCTCTCCTTAATACAGTGCAGTCGCCCTGTCCCATGTGCAGAAAAACACCCCCAAAGCATGATGCTACCACCCCCATGCTTCACAGTAGGGATGGTGTTCTTGGGATGGTGCTCATCATTCTTCTTCCTCCAAACACGTTTAGTGGAATTATGACCAAAAAGTTCTATTTTGGTCTCATCTGACCACATGACTTTCTCCCATGACTCCTCTGGATCATCCAAATGGTCATTGGCAAACTTAAGTCGGGCCTGGACATGTGCTGGTTTAAGCAGGGGAACCTTCCGTGCCATGCATGATTTCAAACCATGACGTCTTAGTGTATTACCAACAGTAACCTTGGAAACGGTGGTCCCAGCTCTTTTCAGGTCATTGACCAGCTCCTCCCGTGTAGTTCTGGGCTGATTTCTCACCTTTCTTAGGATCATTGAGACCCCACGAGGTGAGATCTTGCATGGAGCCCCAGTCCGAGGGAGATTGACAGTCATGTTTAGCTTCCTCCATTTTCTAATGATTGCTCCAACAGTGGAACTTTTTTCACCAAGCTGCTTGGCAATTTCCCCGTAGCCCTTTCCAGCCTTGTGGAGGTGTACAATTGTGTCTCTAGTGTCTTTGGACAGCTCTTTGGTCTTGGCCATGTTAGTAGTTGGATTCTTACTGATTGTATGGGGTGGACAGGTGTCTTTATGCAGCTAACGACCTCAAACAGGTGCATCTAATTTAGGATAATAAATGGAGTGGAGGTGGACATTTTAAAGGCAGACTAACAGGTCTTTCAGGGTCAGAATTCTAGCTGATAGACAGGTGTTCAAATACTTATTTGCAGCTGTATCATACAAATGAATAGTTAAAAAATCATACATTGTGATTTCTGGATTTTTTTTTTTAGATTATGTCTCTCACAGTGGACATGCACCTACGATGACAATTTCAGACCCCTCCATGATTTCTAAGTGGGAGAACTTGCAAAAGAGCAGGGTGTTCAAATACTTATTTTCCTCAATGTATAATGGTGAAAACTGTTGTATTGTTTTAGCTGTGAGGATTCTCTGTGATTAGTATGAGGTCCTCCTGGCCATGATTAAAGCATATTCAAAGGCATCGTCTGGAGTCTGTCTGGTTACTGTAGGTGTAGTCGAACACTAGAGATGTTAGTCCCAAGTGATAGTGTTCATAAGGGACGAGACGTCTTCTGACTCTAGATGCATCATCAGAGAAATGCCAAGAGTATAAATTTAGTTATTAATTAAATAAAGTTATTAATGTCATTTCGGGAGGAGTACACCCATCTAATCTTCCAATTAATATCCAAGTATACAAGACAACCTCTTACCACTTCCATTGTTAGTTCTTTCGGCATCCCTCCTCCTCCCCATCTCCTCCTTTTATTCATATTTATTTATTTATCTTTCTATCTATAGGGGGCTATCAGAGCTCGAGTAGAATAATCTCTCTGAGCCCTCCATTGCAGACATCAAACCAAATCTGTTTACCACTAATGCTAATGGTATATAGTATGGGCACACAAACTCGTGAATTAGCGTATTGGGGATACGTCTCCAGAGACGAGACCCCAACAGGTACCTTAAGTCAGGTGTGTGGGGGAATTTCTACCACATTGCTCAGAAATAATCATGCATACCTTGCAAAATCAATGGCTTTGAATGTATTAGTCTCTAATCCTTGTTTCTGCTGAATATTTGAAGCTGCTTTTATCATGGACTCTTTTGTCCGATGTGAATTCAGGTAGAACTCGAACGAGGTGTCAACAGCGTACTGCATCACAGTCACCTGTTATGAATGAAATCAAAAATATTTAAACTATATATATATATATATATATATAAACTTCTAAAATGGTACACCAGCTGTCTGACTTGCCTGAGTGCTTTGAGGTCCAATATCTAAGTTTCCCAACAGTTTCGTGAGGAAAGCAACAATTGGTTCCCATGGGTATATACTGTTGGATCCGTCCAAAACTATGGCAATGTCCATTAGACTGCCACAAGCTGTGTAGACAAGGAATGACACAAATGTTAACAATTTGCTGGAGGGATAGTTAAAGGGATAGATCACCCAAAGATGAAAATTCTGTCATTAATTACTCTTATGTCGTTCCAAACCCGTAAGACCTTCGTTCATCTTCGGAACACAAATTTAGATACTTTTGATGAAAACAGAGAGCTTTCTGACCCTCCATAGACAGCAACACAATTACCACGTTCAAGACCCAGAAAGGTAAGGACATCATTAAAATAGTCCATGTGACATCACTGGTTCAACCGTAATCTTATAAAGCTACAAAAATACTTTTTATGCGCAAAGAAAACAAAAATAATGACTTTATTCAACAATTTCTTCTCTCCGTAGCTTTATAAGATTACGGTTGAACCACTAATGTCACATGGACTATTTTAATGATGTCCTTACTACCTTTCTCGGCCTTGAACGTGGTAATGACAGGATATTCATTTTTGGGTGAACTATCCCTTTAACGTTGAACAGTAAACTTTCATAGAGAGGACACAGAAGTGCGTTCATACTTTGAGCGGCAGGAGAGAAGGCTGACAGGAGTGTAAACTGCGGGCTCACTTCAGCACAGACTCCTGGGTAAAAGTACAGACTTCCACAGAGCTGAGCCCACAGAGGACCACACGTCTGAAACACAAACATAATGTAACATAATATGAGTACCAAGCACATGACATCCTACATAAACCACTCAAATGCATGCAGAAGAACTTCATTTTTCAAAAAATAATATAACTTCTTATTAATCATTTATAGACATACAGGGAACTTCCTTGGTGTAGGTGCCAAAACGGCATGTTAGAAAGTAAAGAGAAAACAACAGTCTCACCATAAACCCGCCGTTTTTGGTTGTTGGAGTCAGAGTGAGACCGAGACTCATATTGATGTTGTTGCTGTTGGATACGCTTGGCACATTGACAGAATCTGAGAGCACATGAACCACAGTGATCTTCAGCTTTACTACTTAATATTTCTAAAAGACTTATTATTAAAATCCAAGACTTTGCTTCTGAACTTCACAGATACTGTCTTGATGACGACACTGGGAATGATGGGAAATGTTTGCTTACTCTGAAGGTCAAGTGGCTGACAGCTGGCTCCAGGGCTGTTAATATCACACTTATAGACTTCTCCCTTCCGATTCTGAGGGTATCCTTTCCATGGTGAACCCACGAGGAGCCTGAGGAGCAGCGAGAGGTGTTAGATCAGTACTATCATCCCGAAGTACAGGATAAGGTGAGGCTGCTGAACACAGAGCAGTTATTAAGGATAGTCTACATGATAAGATTGCAAAAACAGCGTTTAATGACCAGTGGCACAGTAGGGTGTATACTTGGAAGCATATCTGAGATTACATGTGTGTAGGTGCACTGGGCATGCATTATATCATCTAAACACACCCACTAAATTACACAGAATATCACTACTAGGTTGCCATCATGTGATAAGGTGCTCTGCCCAGACTAAACACAGCATTCCTCAAACACTGACACACACAAGCTCAATCAACATCAATCCTCTTATAGGCACACTGCACAAACCAGGTTCAAATGTGTGTGGGGTATGTATTTACATATGTATGTATATACATATTTTAAAAAATGTGTAATATAAAAATGGCAAAACTTTAAAATTAAAAATGACAATACAAAAAAAAAATTACATTAAAGATACATATTACATAATATTATATATTATATTATTATAACTGAATAACTGAGAACATTTATAAATTAATAATAATAAAAAAAACTATTACAGAATGGGTAACAGAGTTGCAAATTTAAGCTATACTCATTAGGAGCAGGCTAATTAGAGAATAACTGATTTTAGCTAATAATAATAGTTGTTGATAAACAGTAATAGTTTTTTATATTAGTTTTTGATAAATAATTGTTTACCATAAATTACAGTCAAAGATCAATAATTTTGGTTAATATTTGAATGAATTAGATTGACAAATAAGATTAAAAAAAAAGAAATAAAAAAAGAGAGAAAACAGAATGACGTTAACTTTTCTTCAAACCATGCTAGTGGAGTGATTTATTTCCAATCCCCTTCTCTTCTATTATAAAATAAATATTTAATCATAGTTTTCTTAAAACTAGTGTTGCAGGCAATGTCTGTAAAATAATCAGAACCAGTAGAAATTATGTCAGTATGAATAAAATAATGTTTCTGTATTGTAAGTTAGTTCAAGGCTGGCTCCTACTCATTTTCTATGGCTCTTGGAAGTGTGTAGAACACTGTCTTCAGTAAACTCTCTGTCTTCATATTTGACTCCTGGTCTTCATTGAGCATACTGGTCTATATGGTTTAACTGTTATTCTATCATGACAACTCTCAGAATATTTTAGCATGGTAATGGATATGAAATTGTTAATGTATTTGGCGGAATAGATCTGCTACGCTGCTGAATTGCTGCTGCTGCTGTTTATTGCTGTAGATTATTGATGCTGCTGCAAAGCAAGTACAGGAACTTGGTACTGCCAATACATATGCTGACACATACGCAGATACGATGCTGGGAGTATTTAAGACAAACTGCTGCTACACAAATAGCATATACCTATATATATATATATATATATGTATGTATATGCTATTTGTGTACAATATATATTGTAACCCATACCAAATCTATACAGGTGGAGCTGGGGAATGTGGAGGGTTTCAGAGGAACTCTGAAGGCGCGCTGAAAACTGCTCTACGCTGTAAAAAAAATTCTGTAAAATTTACGGTAAAAAAACGGCAGCTGTGGTTGCCGGAATTCTACCGTAAAAATACGGTAACAGCATTTTAGGTTTTACAGTTTTAACCTAAATTATGGTTAAATACCATAATTTCATTATCTGCTATAATGTTAATACGCCAACCTATTGAAGTACTGAAATCTGAAACACTGATAACCACCAAATTCAGGTGGTGATGAGAGTCACATGATGAACCAAAGCCCATCACAAACAGCTTTTAAATAATAACATATATAGAAGGTGCACAGTGTCATTCACACAAACACTAAACTTGGGTTGAGAAATTAAACTGAAATATGCAATAAACATTAATTTAACAACATTAGATGTAACATACAACCCTAATAAACATAACTGATAAGAAAAAACAAAGAAGAAACATAGTTATTTAAAAGAAAAAAAATCAAATTCAAACAAAATTTGAAATGCAACGCAGGGAATTCTGGGAAAGTCAGTTTACGTTTTTTTCGTGTAAATTTTACAGGAACTTACCGTTAACCATTTAACATGTTTTCACTGTAGCATTTTCACAGTTTTTTACTGTAAAAATCACGGTCATTTTTTACAGTGTAGTGAATGTTAAAAAAAGCATTTAAACGTAAAGCAGTAAGTTCATTGGCTGTGTATGAAACATGAACCAATCAGCTTGTGCCAAGTAGTTTAATGATGTGAATATCATCAATTTGCGTTAACAACCCATCAGCCTGCGCCATCTAGAGTTTCATGACAGAATTTGATATTTCCCCTAAATAACAGTACTTAATGAGAGTCACAATTTCAAAGAATTTAAAAAAAAAAATTATAATCAGGGAAGATGCAGTAACAGGGTTGCATGTAAAATGTCTTTCATTGCTAAATATTATATATTTGGTCATTAAAATGAGGTAAAAACTGTAATTACAATAATTTTACAGTATTACAGTATTTTGAATATCAGTTCAAGAGAGGTCAAATGTTGAGATTGTTCCACGTTGTTGCATAATTGTAATTGCTGGTTAAGGGGTTAAAGGGATCAATAGTTTACCCAAAAATGAAAAAATCATCATTTACTCACCCTCAAGTTGTTCCACACCTGTGAGTGTCTTTCTTCCTTAGGACACAAATGAAGATATTTTGAAGACCTTTTGTGTAACCAGACAGTTGTGTAACCAAGTTCCCATTGACTGCCATAGTATGGTTTGGTTAACATTCTTCAAAATATCTTGTTTTGTTTTCAACACAAGAAAAAAAAAAAAAACCACACACAGGTTTGGAACAACATGAGGGTGAGTAAATAATGACAGATTTTCCATTTTTGGCAGAACTATCCTTTTAACTACCTACTTATCATGTTAGGTTAGTTTTAATTAATAGTCTTTCATATAGTTCTCACAAAGACTTCTAATGGTTAAAAAAGTAATGGGATTGTGTTTAGGGAAAGTTCAGGGGATTTTCGAAAACATGACGTACATAAGTACATGTGAGTAAACAGATACAAGGCATTCTGATGAAAAGGACTGTGGGTAATAATGACTCATTGTCTATAGAAATGGTTGTTAGGGGTCTCTAATGTGTGTTTTGTGGGAGGTCAGACAGAGCTATTGCTGGACTCACAGTGAGAATGATGTCACCAACACCCCCAAAGAAGCCCACGCAAGAGCAGGAAATGCCTCATCTCACCTGATGCACAACAGCGAGGTTCTTAAGAAATACATGCATTTAAAGACTGTCTAGACAATGAGGATGACCATAAGCGAAACAACAACACATTAGGAGCACAACAAATAATATGAAGTGACCCAGAATTCCCTCTGTGCTGCAATTATGGGGTTAGCAGATGTTAGGAAAGTTGTGCCCAGTGTTGATTAAACTTTTCTTTGTGCTTTAGAGGAAACATTGTATAATGTACCTACGTACAATGTGTGACTTATTGCTGGCTTTGGGAACATGTATAACCATGTAGCTGCTATGTGGGAATAAGAGGAAGACCTTCATTTTCCTGCAGATAGATGCTAGAGGAACTTGGCCTCTTTGTGATCTCCAGGATACGAACCAATTTAATGGCCACAGGAAGTGTGTGTGCTGTATAGTGTGTATTGAGAGAAGTGATACTGTGGGGGAAAACAGCTATCAGAGAGTGTGCACTGCTATACGTACATACACACTCAGCGCAGCATGCCACAGGCCTGCTGCTCAGGTCATGTGATCCATTCAAAATCAAATAAACACTTAGGCATGTATCCCAGTTTTTCTAGTAATATTTATCACTATTGTTCCTCCTGTAGAATACATGTGTTTGGAAAATAAAGAGTTTTGTTTGACTGGCATAATTTAACTTTACACAAATTGAATTAGAACTATATAATACAGTGTTGCTACATGAGTTACTTATTATTCCCAATAAACTAAATCCAACAAAAATTCCAAACAACATTGTCACAATTCTGAAATAAATACTTTATATTGTGTATATATGTATATATATATATATATATAATATTTAATATTTCACAATATTACTATTTAACTGTATTTTTGGTTAAATAAATTCAGCTTTGCTGAATATAAGAGACAAAAATTGTAGTTTAAGTAAGAAAACAAATTAAATGAACAAACAATTTCAATTATATTTTTTGTCTTACCATTTTCCTTGACTGTTGCTGAATTGTTGAACAGAGTAACCAAACTGTTCTGCTGCCAACTGTGAGAAGATCTTAGATCCAGAAGTCCCCACATTAAAACCTTGAGCTTTATCGATGCTGAAACCTGTAGAGACATATGCAAACATTCTTATATACAATAACATACACATATTATACTAACAACACTAACAGAAAAACAAGAATAAGGAAACAGAACAATATCTGGTCTGATAATCTACATTATATCCTCTGTTTTTTGTTTTTTTATATGCAGACAAGCTACAGCATGAATGTGAACCTATGAGAGATGGAGCGACTGTGTGCAGGAAAACTTTGATGTGGTCATTCTTGGAGATAGTAAACAACATTTACTCACGTATTTACAGAGATGAACCTCTCGGTTTTGTGAAAGAGCTTTATGGGTCGAATGATATAAGTATGTCATTGATAAAGGAACAACCTTTTAAAAATCTATTTGTTCTAAAAATATAATCTTTGTATTCATGCTGGTTTAATATGGGTTTAGACTTTTAAAACTTTCAATTTAATGATTCACTACACTTTGAATTATGTGAGTGCACACATCTTAATCATTATTTTCAAAAACGTTCTTAATATACTTTAGCAGTCTTAGTTATGATCCTTTGCACCGATACTGAGGAAGTATTCAGTTGACTTTGAGTTCATTTAGAGAATGTAGAAACATGCCTGAGCAGAGCTTCACTCTGATGAGTCAAAGCTCCCTGTGCATCTTTAAACATCTTCATCTGTCTTGGCCATCTGGTCTCTCTGTTTATTTTTATGTTATTATTTTAATCTGAAGCAAAGTAGAAATGACATAATCTAAAATATGTGTGATGATGACATGAACGAAGTAACATATAATACATCCTCTATATGAGTTCTCCATTCATTACTTAAAGAGACAGGCACACAGTCAGCACACAAAGACAGCTTTTAAACAGTGTAGTGGGCAGCAGTGCAGATGGACACATGAAACGAGACAGAGGATGAATTAAGTCATGAACAGAACTGAACGGAAACAAAGGAAGGAGAGGTCAGACTGTGGGGTTAAAGAGAGAGAGAGAGAGAATGTGCTTCCAGTCCGGTGCCATCATTATGATCAGTAAGCCAGTTTAGACACTGATCTTTGACACCATTCAGAACAGACAATAACTACAACACTTTTGGCAAGCATCCTACACCATTTAACC
Source organism: Acrossocheilus fasciatus (assembly GCA_036784905.1). Lineage (NCBI taxonomy): Eukaryota > Metazoa > Chordata > Actinopteri > Cypriniformes > Cyprinidae > Acrossocheilus > Acrossocheilus fasciatus. The sequence continues at coordinate 19,270,007 of CM071947.1, read as the reverse complement.
ATGATGTTTTGACCACTGTGTGGGTAAAGCCACATTTGTTACTAATGATAATCGGAATAGGCTACATAATTATTCTACCAAATAATATAGATCACTAACTTCAGTTTGTGGTTGCCACGCTCTTCAAAACAGGGCATAGAAGAACCATTTTTGGTTCCCCAAAGAACCTTTCAGAGAAGAGTTGTTAAAATGTTTTTTGGTGCAATAGGCTAACTGTTATTTTTAAGAGTGCAATTAATTTATATATTCAGTTAGAATCAATCAGTCTGAGTTGTTTGTTTTGTTGTGTTTGTCAGTACACGGAAAAATGCTTTTTGATTTTACTTTTAATTTTAGACATACTTTTTTAGATGAACTAAGGGAGTCTTTACACAATATAGTTTTCACCAACAAAATTTTTATGTCATGTTCATTTACACAATAACAGCGTTTCGGGGGACTGCAAATGCAAACCTTTGAAAACTTTTCAAAAGTGCAAGGTTTTGAAAATGATACTTTATGGTCTCTGTGTAAACTATAAAAACATAAATTTGTGAAAACGTAGACATCATGTTCAGTCTATGTGTGTGTCATAGGTGTGTGCGCGCAGCCGTGTGGTGTTTCTTTACAAGTGACGTCGCCATCTACTGGCCTGGCATGAATAATACAGAATTTTTAATGGTTTTTGTTAATCCGCGTGAACGGGGATCATTCTGACAATGTTACGTCTGTACAATAATCTTTTAAAAAACGCAAAGAAGAAACTTAGCTGTTTTTAGTACATTGTTGTTATGTAAAGATATCCTCGGTCAATGTTTTTAGTTATATCAGCTCAGTTCATGTGATTCCACCCATATCTAATCATGTTCATTCTACTTATATTAATTATGAATCAGTGGTGTACAAACAGCATTCATTTTTGTTGGTCTAAATGAAAACAATTACAATTTAGTCAATTTATCTGCATGTTGCTCTTGGTATAATGGTGTCTTAAAGCACCTGAAACATAGGCTTCAGACTGCTTAAAATAGGGTTATAAGGCTTTATACTTCTCATTTTGAGACTACTGGGTGGCTAAACGTAGAAGATCGAGTCTCTCAGATTCACCTGTGCATGGTACATAGGACTGTGCATGGGGTTGTCCCCAAATATTTGATCAATTATTTTAATAAAATGAGAGATGTTCACAGCTACTCCACAAGGGGCAGCCTTACTGATTCTGTACTTCCTAGAGTTAAGAGTAATTTAGGTAAAGAGTCATTTTTGTATGTAGCAACAAGCTTGTGGAACAGGTTGCCAGGAAATATAAAGATGATTAGAAGTTTAGGAGGTTTTAAGAAGGCACTGAAAAAATGGCTCAGTTTTTCAATGTTTTTTACTGTTTAAACTCTAGATTCAGTCATGTGCAAAGCATGATTGGAACTAAAAAATCAACTGTACAGTTTCAGTTTACCAACCAGACTGATTCATGGACTTACATTTTACAAATTTGAAATTGAATGCAAATGACAATCAAACAAAATATTCAAGAATTGCATTGCTAATGTAAAGGACGGTCTTAAATAGGCAAATCTGTTGCCTTGATTTTGTACAGTAAAAAACTGAATAATACATGAAATGTTCTTTCTAATAAACATTTATTGCTTTCCAGACCTGGAGTTTATTGATGGCTAAATTAAGTGAAACTGTCAAACTTGGCTATATCCCAATATACATTAAATATGCCTGAGAATGTATAAACACTTCAATGCAAATTTGTGTAAGATAATGTTAAAATCTTACAGAAATGTACTTAAACTTTTTAAATGAACCCATCAACTTATAACCTTTTTGTTTGTCAAAGTGCAAAACATGCTAACACCAAACTACTTCATGTAATAAAATACCAAAATGTGTGAAAGTGCATAATTTACATCCACATCAGTTTATACAGTGAACCTCAAAAAGTTCCTCACAGACCCATTTAAAGGAAACAAAAAGCCTAAAACTGCTAATAAACTTTTCACATATACACAAAAACCATTCATCTCCTATACAAAGTATTTTCTCAAATGCACTGAGCTTGACTTATTTACATCGCCCACAACACTTCAGCTGTAAGTTCAGCGTTGTTGTCATTCAGCTTTACAGGATGACAGTATTGTAATACAAATAAACCTGCATGTTTGTATAAGTACTTACACAGAACAGCGAGAAGTACCTGCAGAATATTCATTTTATGTCCACAGTGTCATCCAGCATCGAGCTCTGCATCCAGTCCAGTGTGAGTGTGAACAGCGGAGCAGCGCTGGAGCTGGGCGGAGGAGGAGGAAGAGGAAGAGGAAGAGGAGGAGGGCGGATTGCTGGAACACCTCAACTCAGCTCACACAGACTAAACCACCTCACACCTTCAACCGCAACCATGTATGGTGAAAGTACTTCGAACAGGTGAACATTTCGCCCATCAATTGCGAGGCTGAAAATCAAAAGTTTTTGCCAAATTGATTGGCGCACAGCAAATAGCCTACTTAGCTATTAGGCCTAGAAAAAAATTAATACAGATCAACAACAGCTGCATTGGTAAAATTGTGCTAAACGTTATTTTATGGAGATTAAAATTAAAAGCTGAAAGTGTAAACATGTATAATTCATATGATGAACTGCAGATGTGGTTACTGTTGACGACGCGTTTCCACATATATTAACATCGTCAATTTAGAAAAGTTTTTTATTATTATTTTAAATTAAATTACATCTATCGGTCACACTTTATATTAGGTGGCCTTAACTGCTATGCACTTACATCAAAAAATAAGTATAATGTACTTATTGTGTTCATACTGTATTGTAAAACACTTGCTGCTATTGAGGTGTGATACAGGTGAGGTTACAGGTGAGGTTAGGGGACAGGTTTGGTGGTCTGGGTAGGTTTAAGGGTGGGTTAAGGTGTAAGGGATGGGTCAACAGTGTAATTATAAATGTAATTACAGAAATTAATTACAGATGTAACTACATATAGGTATATTTAAAAATATAAGTACAATGTAAAAACATGTATGCACACAATAAGTGCATTGTACCAAATTATTAATTTAAATGTAAGTACACAGTAGTTAAGGCCACCTAATATAAAGTGGGACCCATCTATCTATCTATCTATCTATCTATCTATCTATCTATCTATCTATCTATCTAGCTATCTATCATCTATTTTGTTTGCATAATTATTTAATGTTCAATAGCCTATCTCAAAATAATAATAGTAATAATGATAAGAAGTAGTAAATTATAAAACAGTAAATAATAATAATCCCAACTATGACAATTTTTGATTCTGAGAACTTTGGAAATGTGAAAAACAAAAGTTGTTTTAAAAGGTTTAAAAGTAATGACATTCTGACATTTTAAGTGTGACTTAAGATGTTTAGCGTCACTGAATACTGAACAATAAGTGCTTTGGTAAACACAAACCTAATAATCATTAATCTCTTTATAATATGCAGAATAAAATAATTTAAAATAATTCCAGAATAGCCACAAAGAAGAGGAAAAATAAGAAACCAGGCCAACAAAAACAAAGTTTAAAGAGCATAATTTAATCTCCCCCCGGGGCTTGAAGAATCACAACAGTAAGAGTGATTCATAATAAGTATTTCACATCGAGGAGTTATAACCACAGTGTGTGTGTGTGTGTGTGTGTGTGTCATCGTACTGGAGGTTTGTGCATGAGCGAGGTAAACGTCTCCAAAACACTCAACAACAGAAAAAAGCAGAACATTAATGAAAAAGACAAACTTCAAATGATGTATTTCCAGAATTATTTGTCATGATTTAACTGAGAACCAACCAAGTACAAACTGAAGCAAGTCAGAACGAGAAGGAAGCAGGAACTGACAGAGGCATAAATTTTACACATTCACCCCACCCCCCACTGTCTTTAAGGAGACACATCCTGGCTCTCATGCGTGTACCAACTCATTCGTTCATTCTTTTGAGGCCTAAATATGACTGAGCACCGAACGAGCAAGCGCATGAGAGTCAACAGATGAGATGCTTTAAAATACAGTAATATTATCACAAGTCAGACCTCCTGGCAGGACACGAATGGCAGTAAACTGAATATCAGTTATTAATCTGTACATTTTGAGGTAATGTTATTCTCATGTAGTCACAGAGGTGAGCGTGTATGTCCCGTTCATGCTGGATTCTCACACAGACCCTCTTGTTCTGCCGGATCCGGTTCATTTCCCTGTGGCAACAGCTTCCTCTTGAAGAAGCCAACCTGGTGGGACCATCAGTATTGTATATTATTACAATAAAGCATTTTCCTTTGTCAAAATTACAGTATATTAGTATAGTAGTTGCAATTCATGCTAAAACAAAGCGCACATACCTTCCATAGGATCACCGTAGCTAGAGCCCAAAGGAGGAGGCCACCAACGACACTTCCTATGATTATACCAATAGGAATATCTCCAATCGCCTCTACTTTACTCACTGTAATTTTTATCTGCAGCAGAGTCAGGAAAGATTAGATAAAGCATATCACCACACCCATATATATATATATATATATATATATATATATATATATACACACACACACACACACACACACACACATATAATAGGGTTGTTCCGATAAACGATGACTTAAAGGGATAGTTCACCCAAAAATGAAAATTCTGTCATTAATTACTCACCCTCATGTCGTTCTAAACCCGTAAGACCTTCGTTCATCTTCAGGACACAAATTAAGATATTTTTGATGCACTCTGAGAGTTCTCTGACCCTTACATAGACAGCAATGTATTTAACACGATTAACGTCCAGAAATGTCGTAAGGACATCGGTAAAATAGTCCATGTGACATCAGTGGTTTAACTGTAATTTTACGAAGCTACAAGAATACTTTTTGTACGCAAAGAAAACAAAAACAACGACTTTATTAAACAGTTAGTCTCCTCCGCGTCATCCTAGCGCCATTTTGGAGAGTATCCGCTGAACGTAAACAGTGTATGCTGTTCTGTGTCAGCTGCGCCACACAGTGTAAACAATGTAAACAGCGTAAACACAGAACAGCATACGCTGTTTACGCCATTCCCAAATGGCGTTATAGGATGACGCGGAGGAGACGAATTGTTTAATAAAGTCGTTATGTTTGTTTACTTTGCGTACAAAAAGTATTCTCGTAGCTTCTTAAAATTACAATTGAACCCCTGATGTCACATGGACTATTTTACCGATGTCCTTACTACATTTCTGGACGTTGATCGTGTTAATTACATTGCTGTCTATGGAGGGTCAGAGAACTCTCAGAGTGCATCAAAAATATCTTAATTTGTGTCCTGAAGATTGACGAAGGTCTTACAGGTTTAGAACGACATGAGGGTGAGATTTTTTTTAAAGGAAAACTATTCGAAAGTGTGGTCTGTTATATAAGTAAACATAATTAAAGACATTGAACTACTTAATTCCAAACTTCCGCTTCTCAAGTATGTAATTTTAAGAATGTTTAGACTTTTTATGGGAAAACATAACAAAAGTGCTTAAAACAAACATACTGGTCAAAAACCAACTTCCCAATTAGTTCTGCTGATGAACGGAATGGCTATGTTGATCAACCAACAAGATGCGCACCAGATTAAACCAGCCAAGCACAGAAAATCACTCTAAGCCAAGCTGGGTTTTTTTTTTTCAGCAGAGTTTATCATATCTTAAACACAACTGAAAGACAGGGGGATGAACTGACCTGTTGCTGTTTGTGTGTGACGACTATGAGATCAGGCTGAGATGTTTGTATCTCAGAGCTTCCAGCCACTAAAACTGACTGAAAATCAGCCTGGAAGGAAATAAACATGGAGTTCAGAATAAAGCATGGGCCCAGGGCAGATAACAGAAATAGTAGATAGAGATCAAACAGTTCAAGAGACACTTACAAAGCCAAATGTGCCATTCCAGATCCTAGTGGTGATGTTTACAAAGTAGTTGGTCTTCATCTCCAGATCTTTGAGGACACAAGTCATGGTTTCACATTTTGCTGCCTGACAATCCTGGAAATGAAAGAAATGTAAGAACTGTATTATATGCTACCATTCAAAATAGCGCGTGGGGTTGGTACGATTTTTTAAATGTTTATTAAACAAATGTCTCTCCTGCTCTCCAAGGATGCATTTATTTGATAAAAAATACAGTAAAGACAGTAATATTGTGAAATATTATTATAATTTTAAATAACTGTTTTCTATGTGAAAATATATTAAAATGTAATTATTCAAACTGTGATCAAAGTTGTATTTTTCATTGTCTTCAGTGTCACATGACCCTTCAGAAATCATTCCAATATGCTGATTTGCCGCTCAAGAAACATTCATTATTATTATTGCAAATGTTGAAAACCCAGAACGCCCATATTACAGCATGTATAATATAAACACACACACACACACACACACACACACACACACACACACACACACACACACACACACACACACACACACACACACACACACACATACTGACCAGTTCTGCTGTCCTTCTGAAGCTCTCTTTAGTGAAGCTGGCAGTGTGTGTTTTCTCTCTGATCTTCAAAGGGTCAATCAGATGGCTGCTGTCACACCGCACATTTACAACCTACTCAGCAGAAACACAGATTAAATGTCCTGGTTTTTCATCCCAGTTTGGTAATTACAGTATAAATACTTGTGCAGTGAAATACTTTATTTGTAAAGAAAATAATAATTAACATTTGCTAATATATTTTAATAGAGCGTTATACTTACAGGTGCGGTTTGGACTGAAGTCACATATAATAAAGGATTTCCAGCTTTGGTGCTGGTGGGCAGTGAGACGGTCAGATGAGCCTGACTGATTGGGAAAGTTCCTGTTGAAACCTGCAGAGAGACATGCTTCAAATAACTCTGGCATAGTTCACATTGGTAACACTAGAGGGAATTCAAGACATAATGTGAAATATATATATATATCTTTTTTAAACTCACTCGTAATGTTATGTCAAATTTTGGGCCAATGTCGTCAAAACCTGAGACTGTATGTTTGACTTGATCCTCGGGACCAATGCCGCAGAAATCCAAGTTTATGTCTCTAGAAAAATAATTGAAAAGAATAAATGGAACTACTGTTTTTACAGCCTTTGTTTTCTGTGATAGAGGTTAAGGTTAATATACAGTATATATCGGTCTATATTTTGGAATACTTTTTAATGTTTTTTAAAGTCTCTTATGCATTATCATAAATTTCATGTTATCAATGATGAAAACAGTTGTGCTGCTTAATATTTTTGAGGAAACCATGACACTGCAATTCAAAAGTTTTAGGGTAAGATTTAAAAAAATGAATAGCAAATAATACTTTCATTTAACAAGAATTCATTAAATTGATCAAAAGTAACAGTACAGACATTAATAATGTTACTAAAGGTGCTGTTCTTGCTCTGTTCATCAAAGAATCCTGAAAAGTTTCCACAAAAGTATTAAGCAGCAAAAACTGTTTTCAACATTGATAATAATAGGAACCATTATTAATAATTGAGCATCAGTAATACATTATAATAACTGAGTAGCAAATCAGCATATTAGAATGATTTCATGTGACACTGAAAATTCAGCTTTGAATCACAGGAAAAAAATACATTTTAAAATGTATTGCAATAGAAAACTTATTTTAAATCGTAATAATAATTCACAATATTACTATTTTTACTGTATTTTTAATCAAATAAATGCAGTCTTGGTAAGCAGAAGAGACTTCTTTCAAAAACATGCAAAATTATTTCAAATGTTTGACCCCTTTACGAGCAGATAAAGGTTTTCATCAGAGCATTACTTTGACCTCTGACCTGGTGAGGATGATTTCGGCGTCGTACTGGACCGGGATGGAGAGAGAGACCTTGTTATCAGATGTCACTTCCTCCTCACTGTCACTGGAAACAGTTATGTAGGGTTATTTACTGTTAAACCAAACAGTTACACAAAAGTTAGCACAGATCTGTGTTAAAAACAGTATTTTTACCTTTGCACTTCAAAGTTCACAACAGCCTGTTTCTCTAGTTGATTCAAATTGAAGTCAAAGTTGATCTCAAATGTTACCTGATGAGACAAAAAGAAATTATTAAAGAAAACGAAAAGTGTGGTCACACACACACACACACACACACACACACACACACACACACACACACACACACACACACACTCTTACTGTCTGTCCAGGCACCAGTGTCGGGTATCCAACTCTGCAGTCGAGTGAGCCTGGTTTTGAACTGCATTTCACCTCTGTGTTGTCTCCCTGCACACACAAGCAAGAAGATTCACATATACAATTTCTCATACACAAACCAGCACAGACTTATGCCAGAACACAAAATGGTGGCCTTACAGGTGGTGTAAAAGAGGCGTAGAACAGGTTACTGGAGAAGTTAGCAGACACTCTTGTGTTGTACGCATTTTCCTTCATGTTCGTTACTGTCACGATGAAGGACAGTCTTCTTCTGTCAGGTCTGACGAGAAGGGACGATGAGCTGCAAAACACAACAAAATCTTTTTACATTTCAGGATTCTGGTTCTTTTAGAACATAATACACCTAGCCCCGTAGCAGTAATTGATTATTTTGAGTTGACTCTTAAAGGGACAGTTCACACAAAAAAAATTCTGTCTTTCTCTCCTAGAGATTCCCAAACGTCTTTTTCAGCAGACACTATTTGACTTTTTACTTGAAGCACTCTCTGATATTTTTAATTGATTTTAATAATTTAACATCACATTTACATGTTCATAGTTCTCTGATGTCAGTTAATGTAACTTGACATGCATATAAACAAATAATGTGATATGCTTCATGTTTTATTTCGATTTTGGGCCGGATTTACTAAACAGGGCAAATTAGCGCGAGAGCACAATTCCAAAATAGCGCCAACATCTCATTTCCATTATGACCAACATAATCTACCTACAGCAGTGCAAATTAGGATATGTTCAGATTCAGATAATGTGTTCTTCTGGCATTCCAAATAAATTAATACATCTGGATATACTATGCACTCTCTGTTCTCTGTGCCTAGTAACAACAAATGCAGCCATTTCAAGCGCAAAATAGTTTATGGCGTTAAATAAAATTTTGGTGCTGTTTTTTTGGGGGGGCGTTAAATAATCGTGCAAATACCAGTAATTTGACAAGTGCAAACATTGGTAAATCACATTGCGTGATTAATTTGAATATTCTCCTCCCATAAATTTTTGCGTCAGAAAGGGAAACTCCTACAAATGCATTTTAATAAGGCCAGGCGCAAAAATAACTGTGTCCACGCCTTTTCAGCGCTGATTCTTCACTGCGCGTCTTTAGTAAAGCCTGACAGTACTATTTTAACGCCAAAAGACGTTAGAAAATCTGGCCCTTTATTTTAAAATTATTAGATTTACTTTTTATTTTTAAATTATTTATTTTACATTTTAAGTAATTATTACAATGAGATTACTGAATTATCTCCTTGGTCTGGCCTTCATACAAAGTTGAATAGACGGCTCTTATGACATTTTAGTATTATTTATATACTATCACAGCATTTATTGTTATATTTATTTTTTATTTATGTTTCCAGTTTTAATTTTAGTTTAAGGTTTAGTCATTTTATGAGGTTTTGACATTTTTATTAGATTCTCTTTTATATATATATATATATATATATATATATATATATATATATAGTTTTAATCTATTTCTATTTACATTTTTGTTTCAGTAATTTTATTATTTCAGTTAGTTGGAAAGGCAACATTTAAATCTTATATTTACATTCTTAGTAGTTTTACCATTTTACATTTTACTTTCATTGTGTGTGTGTGTGTGTGTGTGTGTGTGTGTGTGTGTGTGTGTGGTTACCTAGATACATTAACAGCTTTCACAGTCAGCTTCAGGTCACAAGAGCATTTGTCATCAGAGCCACAGTCCTTTACAAAAGGGATCTGAGCAAACAGGAATACATTTGAGACAGTTTAGAGAGAAACTTTGAAACAAATTAAACTGATGCGCTTAATTCAATTCAGAGGGAATCTTACAAAAAATTCCCACGCTTTGGGCTGAAATGCATCCAGGGCAAGGCCCGTGTCTGGATTCTGTGGACCGATGTCGACTCGCAAAGCAATTGGACTAACAAAATCAGGAGTCTCCTGTTACAATAAAAGCAACAATGTAAAATGATCATTCGAGCACTTTTAAATGAAATGAAGCTAGAGGGCAGTGAGTATTGTTATTCTGAACAGTGTGAGGCTTGTGGTAAGCGGCAAAAACTCACCTGCACATAGACATTATGATCAATACAGCTTTCTTTGTCAGAGACGCTGACAGATTTCTGGATAAGACGCTCTGAGTTGTCAAACTGGGCTCTTGAAGTGGCTCTAGATGACTGCAGGTCAGCGTCAAGAGTCAGGTTGTACTTGATATCTAAACAAAAGTGTATTTCCATTCACTTCCATGGAGATTTTTGGAGAAATTAACATATATATGAGATACAAAACATATGAGAGACAACCTTACCTACTTTACCCGCTAATATTGTGGGTCTGAATGCTGATCTGAAACAGACTTTGGCACTAGCACACGACACCATCCTTCCTCCAAACATGCAAGGTTTATTCAGAATGCTGATCTTCTCAGGGTTGAAGGAGACCGTTGTTGTGACAGCTGCAACTCCCCTTGACCTGATATCACAATTACTGTATGAGCATCACGGTTTCATTATGATTTATAGATTTGAAACAACTAGACCGAGACCTCACCAGAGCTGCACTGCCTTCCCGGCCCCTCCGACTGAAATATCAGGGATCGAGTCACCGTTCATATCACCACGACTATCTAAAGAGCGTCCAAAGAAACGAAGCGCTTGGTCCAGTTTGGATCCAAGTATTTTCTGCAGAAAATAACAAGAGAGACAACAAAATAAGACTTGTTTAGCATGATAGGAAATGACAAATAAGATTCTATGATTAAAATATAAGGGAAAAAGTGTATATTTGTATAGCTCTTAAAAATGTATTAATATTGGTTTCATATGGTTTTAAAAATTGTTTACACCATTTTTAAGAAAGCTATAATTTATTATATATATATATATATATATATATATATATATATATATATATTTATAATTAATAAATGAATAATTCATTATTTCATATTTTTGTGTAGTTGCATCACAAGACATTTTACAACTTGAAATAATCTTGCCTAGTCATAAAAGATCAAATTATCTGATTTTTTTTTTCTGCATGTAGTTTCACCGTCTTTCATTTAGTGGACAAATGTTTTTAAAACGTTAATAAGCAAAATATTATTTATTTTATTTCAGCTAGTTGCCAAGTCTAACATTTCCCATTTTCTTTTAATTTAACCTGATGTACTAAAATAACTAAAGCAGCAAATAAAAATTTAACTTTAAATCTTAACTTAAGTTAAAAAAAGAAAAAAAAGAAATATATATTATATATATATATATATATATATATATATATATATATATATATATATATATATATATACAGTATATATTATTATTATTATTATTATTATTATTATTATTATTATTATTGTTATTAGTGTGTTCTACCTGTGAGCTCTGCTTTCTGATGGTTTTTCTGTCTCCATAGTAGATGTAAATGGCACCTTGGCCATTGTCTTCCAGCGGAGCGCCAACCACAATATCGCTGAAGCCGTCCAGGTTTAGATCCGGGACAGCAGTGATGGCCGTCCCAAACCGAGCATTCTCCAATGCGGAGGCTCCCTCTAACCTGCCCTGGTTGCTTAAGACGCCCTGAGAACATCAAGAGGCAAGATGGTCAATCTTTCTAGGACCTGCTTTAAGTGAAGATTAGTTTTATGGACAGTGAATCTGTTTCACCTTGGTAATGGTGAAGAGGTAGACTCTTCCTGTTTCAGATTTCTCCTCGCTCATGTACATCGGCGCTCCGACCAGCAGCAGATCCGTCACACCGTCAGCGTCCACATCAACAGGACAGAGAACGCTGCCAAAATAAGAGCCGATCTGCAAACCACACGCAATGATCTAAGACAGGACTTCAGTGTGTAACGAAGCTAAAGCTCATTAAAGATCACAGACGGACGAGTACCTGATCTCCTCTCTGTGAATCTATGATGACCGGCTGATTCTGACTGTTCAGACTGTAAACTACAACCTGTCCTCTGTGAACGGCACGAGGAGCACCGGCCACATAAAACTCAGACGAGCCGTCGCTCACAGACGTCACAGAGTATCCTGAACACATGACGGGGGAAAATGCATTTGTTTAATCACAAATACAGTAACAGCATGTTACACTACCATTCAAAATTTTGAGGTCAGTATGATTTTTAAAAATTTTTTTAAAGACGTCTCTTATTCTCAGAAAGGCTAAATTTATTTGATAAAAATACAGTAAAAACAGTAATATTGTGAAATATTATTATAATTTAAAATAACTCTTTTCTATGAGGATATATTTTAAAATGTAATTTATTTTTGTGAAGACAAAGCTGAATTTTCAGCTTCATTATTCCAGTCTTCAGTGTCACATGATCCTTCAGAAATCATTCTAATATACTGATTTGCTGCTTAAGAAACATTTCTGATTATTATCAATGTTTAAAACAGTCGTACTGCATCATATTTTTGTGGAAACTGTGATTTCCATTTTTTTAGGATTCTTTGATGAATAAAAAAAGCATTTATTTGAAATAATTAAATACAATTTTTGATCAGTTTAATGTATCCTTGCTGCATAAAAGTATTCATTTATTTAAAAATCAAATCTTACTGACCCCAAACTTTTGGACAGTAGCATGGATATGAAGTTACATGACCTCTATATTTGCTTTTGTTCATTAAAAATACTTTACAGTTCATTTTCTGGCTGGCTCACCAAGTAATGAACTGTGGTTTCTGTCATCCAGGATTTTCTCGAAAGCATTTTTGAGGAAAATGTGTGATTTCCCAGCTGTTTGATGGACGACGGTCCCGCTCCATCCATACGCTCCGACAGCACCAAGCATGATCAAATCCTGTGGGATAAAATGCCACCCCGTCATGCTTTCATTTCTTCTGAATCAGTATCACATTAGAAACTCAATCAGATATGTTGAAAGATTACTGGCACCTTCTTATTGGTCTGATGTGCGCTGAATCCAACTTGGGACATCTCCAGTTGAAATTCCTGACCTTGACTGGTGCCTCAAATCAAACAAGACAAAATGCTTATTTTAATTTATAGCTGTTTTTAGGTTAAAAAAAGTGACCTGTTGTCACTGGATGAACAAATTCATTATTCAGTTGGCATACGTGGGCGATTTACCTTCAATGTTAAAGATCCTGTCCCCCAGAGTTCCTGCGATAGTGATCAGCGCTTGCTCTGATGACACATTGAACATGTAGTTCTCTGTTGGACTGCTAGCGATTAATTCAATCTCCTCTATGAATTTTTTAATATTGGCACTTTGCTTGAGAATCTGTATAAATTCATAGATGACAGTAATACGTCAAATTCAAAAATGATGTTTGTCTTGTAAACAAAACAAAATACATTTAATTCAAGACATACTCTAAAAATAAAAAAATATAAAAACCATAAAATTAGGTACTTTAGTATGAAATTTTAAACAATGAATACTTAAAATGGTTTATTTTCTTTAATGAATCTCACTACTTATTGAATTTCACGTAACGTTCTCTCATTTCAACAATTGCATTATCATATCTTGTTCACGTAATGCTTTTTTTCATGCTGATCTTTCACTCACAGCAATGCCAAAGCGAATGATGCCATCTCTCTCGCATCTCTTAATGACCTCTTGACCTTTATGACCATCAGTAGATTCTCCATCTGTTACCACCACCAACACTTTAGTGGCACCGGAACGGCCACCATTTTTTGGTAGGAAAGCTGTTTGTCTGAAACACAAACAATGTTGTTTTTTTTCTCCCCACAAATAAATAATAATAATAATAATAATAATAATAATAATAATAAAATAAAGATACCTGACATTGTCAAGTGCATCAAAAGTGTTGGTTTCTATTCCAGTTTTTTGCTCAATATCAGAAGCTGCTGAAAGAACTTTGTCTTTATTTTGGTCAGAACTAAAATGATAAAGAAAGGACAAATCCTCTGAATACTGCATTATACTGACCTAAAAAATAAACAAAATCAAAATTAAGTCATATCACATAAATCAAAGAATCAGAATAAGGTAAATAACAGTACTTACTCGAGTTTTATCTGGTCCGATATCGAGATTTTCCAAAAGCTTTATGAGAAAGTTTCTAACATCATGCCATGGATATATACTGTTTGATCCGTCCAAAACAATGGCAACATCCATTGGCCCACCACAAGCTGAATGAGAAATTCAGATTAAGAATGACTAATTTACCCTATTAAGTATTTTGTACATTTCTGACAATGCAAAATAAGATGTACTTTGAATGGCAGGAGAGAAGGATGACTGGAGTGTAAACTGTGGGCTCACTTCAGCACAGACTCCTGGGTAAAAATACTGACTGCCACACCGCTGAGCCCACAGAGGACCACACGTCTGAAACACAAACGAACCATCAGCTTTCTCCAGTTTAATCCATAACAGAGTCTCTTGAGTGTGACAAGGACTGAATGAATATTTTCAAACAGGAGTAAGATCCTGCCTCCTGGTGGTGACACAATGCTACTACAGCATACCAGGAATGTGTTGGGTTTAGCTACTGGAGTGAGAGTCAGGCCCAGACTCATGTTGACATTGATGCTCTGCACACCATCTATGCTGATAGAGTCTGTGAAGACACAGATATATTTTCATGACAAGTGGGAAAAATTTAAATTCTGTTAATTATATTTTAAAGGACTTAAAAAGTATTGTGGTGTCAGATAGTTTAAACAATGGTGCAAAACCCCATACCACAATACTTTTTATAAGTACATTATTATTTAAAATAAAGAGAAATTTACCTGCAAGGTTTAGTTTCTGGCAGGTGGCTCTTCTGGAAGCACTGTCACACTTATAGAGATTTCCTTTTCTATTCTGAGGGTATCCACTCCAGGGAGAACCCACCAGCAGCCTAAGAAAAAATAACCATTTCTCTATGCAATCAAACTAATTATGCATGCAAATTATTTTTGCCTGTGCTTATGATACAGTTCCCTATACTTAGGGTATATTTTAACCAAAAATGAAATCTTCAGGAAATTCAAGATGTTGATGAGTTTGGAGAAATCTAGCATTATATCACTTGCTCACCAATGGATCCTCTGCAGTGAATGGGTGCCGTCAGAATGAGAGTCCAAACAGCTGATAAAAGCATCTGAAGAAATTGTTCATCACAAACACGCATCTTTTCACTTCACAAGACATTAACTGATGGACTGGAGTGGTGTGGATTGCTTGTGGATTATTGTGATGTTTTATCAGCTGTTTGGACTCTCATTCTGACGGCACCCATTCACTGCAGAGGATCCATGTAATTCAAGTGATGTAATGATGAATTTCTCCAAATCTGTTCCCATGAAGAAACAAACTCATCTACATCTTGGATGGCCTGAGGGTGAGTGTTGGCAAATTTTCGTTTTTGGGTGTATTATTCCTTTAAGATTGGTAGAGTGCCAAATAATTTTCCTTTAGTATAAATGATGACAATTCCTGGCTTTCCGGACAGGAATTGGTCATTAACAAAGCCATCTCAAATTCCCCACTGTAATCTGTGACTCAACAGACAGAAACTGTGACAGAAATAGACTTCGGATTCACAATGCATTTTTATACATTTTGAACATGTTTCAGAAAAATGTCTGGTGTGTGACATATCTTACCATTTTCCTTGATCATTGCTTATCTGTTGTACAGTGTAGCCGAACTCTTCTACCGCAAGACCTGAGAAGATTTTAGCCCCTGCAGTTCCCACATTGAAACCCTGAGTGTGAGGAATACAGAAACCTGCGGGGAAAAGTTTGACACTCTCAGCTATGATTTTAGACCCTATTTTGTTTGGCAATATATATATTCACATACAGTATATTTAATACGGTTCTAGTTCTACAAAAAACTTTTTACCATGAGACATCTGACATTGGTAACCCTTTTCTTTGACCAGCAGTATGTCGGCATATTTCAAACAATACCGACAAGTCGAAGTGAGAACCCAACCCTTTTTAGACTTTACACCAAACACACCTTCACAAAAAACTATGGGACTTATTACACACAGATTTATTAGCATAAGCACAGATTTATCATGTACAAAATTATACTTCTTTTTTAATAGTATGGATTCCAAGAGTGAGTGAGAAAATGAATGAATAAATAAATTTACCTGAGAAGCAAAATTGGTAATTAATAAATAGTTAAAATTCTTTTTCAAATAGGTGTTTTTCAGTTTAGTTAGGCTAGATTTGTGCAAAAAAAAAATAATAATTCAACATACAGTATATTTACAATTGTACAATTCATATAAAATAAATTGTAGCCTACATTTTAAGTTGATCTTGCTTATGGAGGTTAACGATATTTTTACTGACAGTAAGTGTATAAAACATTTTCATTATAGATCATTACCATGAAATCTTCATTTGTTGCAACTTGAAAATATTAACATGCATTTCCACCCAAATGTAAAAAAGTCACGAAAACTATGAAGATTAATAACTTGTAAACATCATTTAGTAAGCAAAACAAGTACTTACTCTGCAGTAATATCAGTAGTATCACAACTTTTTCCACTTTGTCCATTGGTGGAGAGGTTGTTAATAAGAAAGAGCAGATAGTGATGTCTCCAGTCCTACTGTAACTGTTATAATGAAACAACCTGAACTATCCCCATAACTCAGAGGATATGATGTCATAGCAGAGCTCCGGTAAGATTTGGGTATCTTCCTTTCATGTTGACATTATGCAACATGCCGACCACAAGGAACTGACCAATGACCAAATAAGGAAACTTGTGGCTTTTGAGTGGTCGTTCAGCTGATTGTAAAGGGCGTCACACTTTTTATTTGACACTTCGTAAGAATCCAAATGGAAAAGGAAAGACAGGAAAGATCGACTATAATATTATAAACTATGGAGAAGCTATATAGGACACAATTTAGACATGAAATCATATTCGAAAACTGAGTCAAGATTTACAACACGTTGAGAAATAGTATGCGCTGCTATTTTCCTGCGTTCTGTTACACTGGGCGTGGACAGGTGGGCGAAGGGGCGGAGTCACAGAGCTGAGGAAGCGCTGCACTGTAAAAGTCATACTCATTATGAGTGTGTCCACAGCAGACCATGACACACACACACACAAAACAATGATTAACCCAAGACTCCTGACGGGATTTTATCTCTCAGACTGGGATGTAATTGAAGAGTTTACCTTACTGGCATAGTTTCAAAGTAAACAGGAAATGTTTAAGCAATATCCCAGACAACTTGCTCAGTTTCTGATGAAGTCTACTAAGTTTACTCGTCAAGACTTATGATGTAGGCTAAGCCACAACATCCGGCTAGTGAAACATGTTTTTAAAACATGGTGTTTCAGATGTTATTTAGGAAGCAAGAAATATTGATGATTTAGTTTTTTGTTATCAAAATCAATTCATCCATCTATCCACCTTATTTTTTTAAGAACGGTCATGCGCTAGACTTCTGGTGTCCTTTGCTTCCATTTATTTTATCTGTCCCAAAACAGTCTGTAAATCTGCTTAATTTATATTCCAAACTGTTATTTGTTATCATTTTATTTTATTATCATCTCTATAAACACACTATTTTGTAGCGTAAATCGTTTTACTGTTTACTTTGTTATTCTTCTATTGTGGCTAAATCTGCACTACACTGATGTGGTCAAGAAACACTTACCAGTAATAAACTTTAGCTGGACTTATACAGCAATTGGTTCCAGTCTCAAATTTAGCAACAGGTGACTGTCTTAAAGGGATAGTTCACCCAAAAATGAAAATTCGACTTTATTCAACAATTTATTCTCTTCCGTGTCAGTTTTTGACGCGTGTTCTACACATATGTGTGCATTCCTCTGCTTGTAAACAAGGCGCAGCCCATCAGGGTTCTCCTCAGAACACAGCTCCTGTGTCAGCAGCACCACACACATGCAACATGCATGCATCTTAATTTGTGTTCCAAAGATGAACGAAGGTCTTACGGGTTTGGAATGACATGAGGCTTTGACTTTGACATGTTTGTGGAGTAAATATTTTTACATGGCTTTTATAAAAATGCCGGTAGCTGGTGTTTAGTATACGTTTGGCCAATCAGCGTACACTGTATAAAAAAAATAAAAATAAATAAAAACTGTAAAATTTACGGTAAAAACCTGACAGCTGTGGTTGCCGGAATTCCACAGTAAAAAATACGGTAGCAACATTTTAGGTTTTACAGTTTTAACTTAAGTTTACAGTTAAATACCGTAATTTCATTAACTGATATAATGTTAATATACCAACCTATAGAAGTACTGAAGTCTGTTTTGTACCTTTGAAATACACTGATAACCACCAAATGCAGGTGGTTATGAGAAAGTCACATGACGAACCAAAGCCCATCACAAGCAGCTTTTAAATAATAACATATATAGAAGGTGCACAGTGTCATTCACACAAGCACTAAACACCATCAAGGTGAGACTCATTAAACTGAAACTGAAAATGTGTAATAAACATTAATTTAACAACATTAGATGTAACATACAACCCTAATAAACATAACTGATAAGAAAGTAACTAAGAACAAACAGTTATTTCAAAGAAAAAACATCCTATTTGAAATGCAACGCAGGGAATTCGGGGAACATCAATTTACAGTTTTTCCCTGTAAATTTTACATTCTTTTTCACTTCCAAAAAGGTATTTCACCATAAAATTGTCTGAAATGTCTATTAAAGTTTTTCACCGTATATATTAGGGGAACTTACCGTAAACCATTTAACAGGTTTTTACTGTAGCATTTTCAGTTTTTTTACAGTTAAAATCACTGTCATTTTTTTACAGTGTACACTACCTCACTGGTAATTCCTATAGATCTGTTTTAGATACTACTCTGAAGTAGGAGCTAATTTGCTTCCCTCAAAGGAGTTCTTTAGAACTAAATACATTCCAACTGTGGTGCAAACACACCAAAATGGGGAACTTCCACCAAATAGTTCTAGGAACTATAAAAAGGTTTCTCTAGTGCGAAAGTCATCAAATGTATTTGGCTGAGCATTACGCTGTTGTTACACAATTATAGCTAGCGACAGGTAACTGTCTTAATGAGTGAGTCATTGAATTATTCTCTCAAACAAATGATTGTTTAAACACATACAAGAAAAACAAACAAACAAACAAAAAAAACCCCACCAGGCTTGTGTTTGCTCAGAGACATGCAGAGTTTCTGCTTTGGCTTATTTTTGAACCGTTTACCTTGGTGGAGCAAAAATAAACAATTTTTGTTGTAATTATGCATACTCATTTCCTGCAGTATATCTGGGCACAAGAGCCTTTCGCCAATATCCTATTATTACAGTTTAAACCGAGGGTGCTTTTCACTGCGTAAGAAAATGGATGTGTGGCATGAGAGCATGAGAAAAGTGTCAACTGCTGAGTCTCACACTGAATGTGTGAGAGTTAGCAGCCCTGTGGTGACTGTACAGTAAGTTAACACCTGCTTCCTGGAATACCCCAGTATAAATAAAAACACACACGTCTCTTAAAGTGTCTAAATTACAAAATAAGCATTTATTGTTTTTCTGCGCACATTTTTTTGACAATATGTGCAAGGCTTTTTAAGCCCGTGCTGAAAATTATGTACAATATGACAAACCAGTGCATTACATAGAAACTTCACAGCAGAGTATCTGACAGGTGCCCAAGATCGATGGTAATCATCTGAGAGTGAGGCTTGATTATCCTACATGTTTTCACCAAAGTATTTTTAAACCGTTTTTGTGTGTCTGAAACACGAATGCAGTTGATTGTAATATTTTATACATTAGAATCATGACATCTCATTCAACAAAAAAAGTGACTAAATGACACAAAAATATGTGAGTGGATGTTGGAAGTGCCAAATATGAGTCTGTGAACACCTTTTAAACCCACACAGCAATACATATTTTCATGCCAACTTTAAAGAAAAAATTGTTTCTTGTGTTGAAATGACAGTTATATAATAAGACATATACTACACATCATAAGGCAGTACCACATGAATAAGAAACAAAGCCCTTTTTCTGAAACTTCTTGCAGAACACCGTTCACACCGTTGCATGCATTGTTTCCTTGTTTTACTAAAAAAAAAAAAAAAAACACCCTCAACCGATCTGTTTTCCCCAATGAATGAGTGTTCATTTAAACCACCAATTAAATAAAATTAAATATAATTAAATTATATTTATGACTCGTATTACAAAGCAGAAAAAAAGAGTTGGGAAAAAATTTCTTTCTGTTCTTTTTCTCTGAGTATCTTAAATATTCACACTTGGGGCTAAGCTGAAGTTCTAGCATGCCACAGTTAGCATTTTTGGCAAAAGCAGGACCATTAAAAATCAGTTATGTTGAAACTGATGCCAGTCAATGGCAACATGCAAATTGTGGTGCTTTGTGGTGCACAAAATCTTGCAATGGAGTTTCATATTTTTTCACATGGCCTTTAAGGCTTTTATGAAAAATGAGGAGAAAGGTAAAAAGTGGTCTAAAAAAACAAAAAAACAAAAACAAAACAACAACAACAACTGTGGAACCAGAAACAATGCAACTAACACAAAACATTGGCTTAATGCATCATTAATTAATTACAAATTTATTTATGCTTTAATTAAATGAGTGGCATAAAAATTATATATATATATATATATATATATATATATATATATATATATATATATATATATATATATATATATTCTCCCCATTCAAAGACCCAGAGCATCATAAATTAAGGCACTCATACTCTATATGCATGTTTGATTACACCCTTTGCAATATCTGTAATTTAGTCTCATGTTTTGCATTGTGTATAATTTAACCACACTATATATGTATAGCGGTAAATACTCTCTACTACTCCAAATTAATATGAATCACCTTAAAACTATAAGTGCTGTGTCTTTGTGGTAATCTCAAAACATTTCTCAGTTTGTTTGATCTTGAGTTTAGGGCGGGGCTATCGCCCAATAGGAGAGTGTTTGGGAATCCTGTTTGGAAACAGTCATTATTTAGTTTGGTGCTGTTATAATGGTGCATGAATTACACACTTCAGCTTTAACATTTCTATTTCAGTCAAGTAATTGTTTTCCTGATATTTACATATGGCAAAAATCGAACAAGAAAGTTGATGGCTGTCAAATTTGATGATTCCAGACATTCACTGCAACCCATCTGGAATACCTGAGAAATACTGCGGGCATGAAGACGTTTTCTACCTCAGAAAATAAGACAGGTATCACACTGAATACAGATGATCTAATAATTTTGATAAAGCCATTACATTATCATTAACATGGTATTGCAAACATAACTTTATATACACTTTAAAGCTTTACATTTACAGTACAGACCTTTTCCTCTTCATACTTGAAGACAAAAAGTGTGAAAAATGTCAGTGCCAAAAAACTGCTTTGTGAACAAACAAAAAAAAGGAATGTGCCAATATTCATAACCCATAACACTAATCAAAACAAATGCTTTGAAATGAAAAACATCACTGTACAGGGCTTCATCAAAACAAGCTCTAAAATTGAGTTATTGGAATAGACCTCCATATTTAAACCTGTTGCCAATAAGAGTGTATGGTTCTGATTACGGGACTGTAGATCTCTGTAGATGTTGCCAGGACAGGTTCCTGATCCTTGCTATGCTGATGATGAATGCCATAGGCGGGTTACAGATGAGGGTCTGAGGTTGGCTGGTGGGATGTCGAGTTCAGACAAGATGAACCTTTGGTGCTTTGCTGTTCAAGCTTGACTCTCGTGGTTTGGCAAAATGTCCAGCAATCTTGTGGCATCTCAGAGGTTCACTTGAGTTCATATTCAGTCGAATTTTGCAGTGAGCAACATGAAGATGAATCAACATGTCAAGCAAAGCGCTGGGTCCTCTTTGGTATGCTCTACAAAACACTAGTTGTGAACCCAGATGTCCTACATGACTCTGATCTTCATATTTCTGAATGTTCCTGGTGATGCTTCTGCTTTGTGATCTCAATGATCTTGGCTAGCGGTGAAGTATGAGTTGACCTGAGGGGTGGAGGCTACAGATCCACAGGCATCAATTAGAGTCCTTCATATCTTCCTTCATGTCCTCGACTGATTTTCTCTTGAAGAATCCAGCCTGGAGGAGAACATTCAACATAGTCAACATTCAGCATCAGTGTGCAGAGGAATTACCATAAGCAAATTAGAATGCTTACCTTCCATAAAGCAAAGATGACAAGTGCCAGAATTAAAAGTCCTATTAGAATACTAAGGATTATAATCCATAGTGGGATTCCACTTCGTATGTCTTTGGTGACTTGAATCTTCACCTGAGGAAAATATATAACAATAGTCACTATTTAAAAGCTAAAATGGAGTACAAGTGCTAATTTAAAGGTGCTGTAAGAGATTTAAGCCATTTTGGCTTAACTGTTCATACTAAGGATGATAACTATAACAATAGTTTATAATTAAAAAAAATAATAATTAAAAAGGAACCTCTGCATGGAGGAACTGTTCACAATAAGATCAGTAACATGAATTTAGAAAATACATAGGGTGAACTATCATTTCCACTTTAATAGTATTAAATTAAATATTATTTAGGGATGCAAGATACAGTAGTACCAGAGTTGTTTTTTTTTTTTTAATTATCTGTATCCAAAGAAAAAAATTAATGCACATTATAGACTTGTAGCATCACAATTGTTTTTAGTGTTTTACTTTTAGTTATCAGCCATGACAATTCATGGTAACACTTTCTATGAAGCCCATATTTATAAAGATTGTTTGATTGTTCTGGTGCAACTTCACACAATCAACAAGGTGCATGGAAAAAACAGTTATATTGAGATAATACCAGGTTACTGGCAATCTTAACGGTCATGAAGTTCATTTAAAGTGATAGTTCACCCAAAAATGAAAATTACCCCATGATTTACTGACCCTCAAGCCATACTAGGTGTATATGACTTCCTTCTTTCTGACAAATGCAATCGGAGTTATATTAAAAAATGTCCTGGCTCTTCCAAGCTTTATAATGGTAGTGAATGGTGGTCGAGATTTTGAAGCCCAAAAAATTGTATCCATCCATCATAAGAAGTGCTCCACACTGCTCCGAGGGTTTAATAAAGGCCTTCTGAAGTGAACCGATGAGTATGTGTAAGAAAAATATCCATATTAAAAACTTTATAAACCGTAATCTCTAGCTTCCACTAGCTGTCATACAGCTGTTCATGACAGAGTGGCGTTCCAGCAGATCATGTAGGACAGAGGTCTCCAACCTTGTTTACACCGCAGACCGATTACGGTTTGAAAAAAAATCTTGCGGACCGGGGGGAGGGGATTGGTTTCGGGTGTTGTGGATGGGGTCTTTAAAACAGGTCTATTCATTTATACTGTTGTCAGCACATGTCGAAGTAGATTTGTTTCTTGACGTCTCTGAGTGAATATGCGCTATTAATGCAGCGTTAGAAAACTGTCAGTTTTTTAACTTTCACTTTCTGTATGACTGAATTTAAGACGTTCACCGGTTATAACTATTGCACGTTGCTTGTGATATCTATTGGCTCACCTTCATGGTTTAAAACAGAAATATTTCCAGTATTGAGACGTAACCGCAAACCACAAATACAAAATATGTATCAGGGATACATGAAAGAGGAATCAAATCGGTATGCCGTGCTGTCTGAAACACGTCTCTATGCTTGTGCGTGCTTCGGGTGTGTGACAGTACAGCGTGCAAGTAACGAATTGAGTTCTGTTTCGTTTCTTCTTCTTGTGGTTTTAAATAGCTTCAACATGTAAATTGGCAAATTAATATGCGAATCACATGCCGAATGGTGGGGTCTGGACTGGGTCCATATATCACGGATCAACGATCCGTTTAAGCCCTAATAGCCTATATGACAGATCAGGGCAATATTTTATTTACTGATTTAACATGAAATCGTCAAATTGCTACTCCATATCAATCGCATACAACAAAAATACAGGATAATTAGAACAATCAGTTACGCACAATAAATAACAGAGCATCATCTATACACATTTTCCCCAGAACTTTCTCGCGACCCGGTAGGAATTCTTCCACGGCCGGTAGTGGGTCACGCCTCGGTGGTTGGTGAGAATATGCTAATCTCGTGAGAACTAAGTTTTGTTTCAAGCAAAGGAAAACCAGTCTCCTCTTGGCTCACATCGAAATCCTCTGACATTTTTCCTTACGAATCCTCGTTCTGTACTTCTAATTAGTGACCGGTGTTTTGTTTTGCTCTCTCCTCTTCACTTCTGCATTCATTACTTCTCACTGGAGATTACGCTACGCATACGTCATCCGCTGGAACGCAACTCTATTGTGAACGCGAGGACAACAGTTAGCGGAAGCTAGAGATTACAGTTGGAGCTGTGTGGAGCAATTTTTATGATGAATGGATGCACTTTTTTGGGCTTCAAAATCATGATATCCATTCACTGCCATTATAAAGCTAGGATGGTGGAAGGTGAAAGTGAATCATGGGGTATTTTCTTTTTCATTTTGGGTGAAATAAACAATATATATATATATATATATATACTTGACAATTCACTGAACATATTTTTTTAATTTTAAGGCAACGGGTTTCCTCAATTTCTTTAAGATAAGTCAACTTATCACTTTTTACAGTGTATATATATATATATATATATATATATATATATATATATATATATATATATATATTAATAATATATTATAGGTTGTTTGAATTGCTGCTTATATTGATATTAGTGCAGAATTCAGGGTGTGTTCGTTTTCATACCTCTCTGATCTTGACGTTGTCATTTAACACAAACAGGACCGTGTCCTTGCTCTCCAGCTTGGCATCGACAGCCATGTGAAAGTTGGAAAATTCTCCCTATAGATGAATTATTACTATTACTACAGCATACTGACAGATCACACGCAGCAGAACCGTGAGAGTAAATGAGAAGATGAAGGGCGTACTTTGATGAAGGTGGGTCGCCACACTCTGAAAGTGGTGTTGATCTGGTTGAAGTCTCCAGGTGGGATGAAGCAGCTAAACGACGCGCAGGGATTTCTTTCTTCTTTGCAACTCTGAAAGAATGAAAAATTATATCATCAGATATCCATCTGTTCTTTACCATCAGATATCCATTTCACATATTCATGAGAAAAGCATTGCTTACTCACCAAAAGATATACACTCAAGGTCTCTTTTTTAGGATTCACTGTATAAGGCTTGTCAGGCTTGATGCCTAAAGGGTTAATCAGTCTGCTGGCATCACAGCTGATGCCCTGTAAGAATGAAATGAGGCAGTTGAGATATTTCTGAGCCAGTCATGTACTGGAGTCAATGCCACAAATAGCTTTGAGGAATCGGAGCAGCACCTACCGCGGTGTGGCTGACATCTGTTAAGTACAGCAGAAAGTTTTTGACAGACGTTTGATATGGAAACGTTATCTTGAGCAGCAGTGGAGGACTTGGCATTTCAGGATCCCTCTCAATCTGTTGAACAGAAAACATAAATCATCAACAGAGCATTCACACTCAAACTAGTTTAAGTAAATCTGGATCATAACCACACCCAATGACAATCTGACATTGGCATCAGACTCCATTTGACTCCAAGATGATGACTCAGCCATGCAGTATCTTAGTTTAGCCATTTTTACCATTTTAACTGCTATGACATAGACGTAGTTCTCTTTAAATGTTCCTCATTTTGTTCACATGATGCCCTGAGAGAAGTGATTCAAACTTAAGGTTGACCTTTTGAGTCTTACCGTGTAGCTGATTTTAACCTTGTCCCCGATCACACTAGTGTGGTTGAAAACACTGGGTATCGTCTCCTTCTCTTTAAATATGATGTGGTCCTCCTTCATATACTTATTTCTAGGATAAAAACATGTATTGATACTCTGACCAGCAGTCCTGGTGTATATATAATTTGAACTTCACATTTAATTACATTTCACTAAATCTAGAGTCAATTTTAGATAACAGAATGAATTGGCAAACTGAATAAATCTCATCTGTCAATGCATTAACTTTACTGCTTAGTTCAGTTCTGCTCAGATGCCTATTTTGGCAAAGCTGATTGGTTGGTTTAAAAAGCCACTTACGCAGTGAATCTCAGGTTGGCTTCATGCTGCACAGGGATGACGATGCTCACAAAGTTGTCTTTCAAGTCTGAATCTGGCTCCTCACTGTCACTGCAGTCAAAATAATAATGAATTATACATCAAAATACTGTACTCATATTCTATGGAAGCTTGTTTCTGCCACTAAATAAAAAAACAAAAAAGGTAATTGCGACTTTTTATCTCAGAAGTCTGTCTTTTTCGCTCAGTTGTGAGTTTGCAACTTGTTCATATCACAATTGTGAGATATAAATTTGCAATAACAAGTTATAAAATCAGAATTGTGTGATATAAAGTCGCATTTGTTTGTTATAAAGTCAGAACTGCAAGATGAAAACAATTACAAGAAAATAGTTTTTTTCCTCTGAATTGGACTTTATAACTTGAAATTGTGAATTTATATCTTTTTAATCATTCTGAAAAGAAGTCCGAATTGCGAGACGTAATTTCTCAAATGCGAGAGAAAAATTCAGAATTACAATAAAAAGTAAGAACTGAGTTTATAGCTTGAAATTCTGACTTTATTTTTTGCGATTCTGAATTGCGACATAAAAAGTAAAACAATTTTTATTTAGTGGTGGAAACAGGCTTCCATATTATTCTCTGTTTAATTGAGTCAAACACAGTAAAAAGTGGATTTAATTAGTGAGTAGTCAAAGGCATAATTCTTACGTGGTTGCAGTAACATTGATCACAATATCCTTACGAATATGAGAGGGATTGGGCTCAAACTGGATTTTGAAGCTTTCCTGTTGGATTGACATGATAAGAGTGTAAACAGAACGATATATAATAATGCACATTATTTTATTATGTTAATTTAATAGTAAGAGGCAAATCTCACCCTTTTGTCATTTTTAAGAAAAGGATATCCAACTGCACATACTATTCTGGTATGATTCGTTTCGCAGTCTTTATCTTTGGGCTGCAAAAAAGTGACAACAGATTTGAACAATGATCTTTTCCCCATTGTGCTTTCACTGATTTCTTCCATCTGAATGTTTTTATCCACATTAAAGTTGACAAATCCTACCTCAACCTTCACATAGTTGATATTTTCCGTGTGGCTCAGTGTAACCTTAGTATTGTAAGCATTGTCTCTGCTGTTGTGGATGTCGACGCTGACATAAAACTTCTCCTGGTTGCTTTTTATGAGAAGTCTAGAAATACATGGAGATGGACAAAGTCAGTTTGCATCTAGTGCTCTCTTGTTGTAATGTCTTGCAGACAAATCTGAGGCTGATGACTTTGACTGAACCTAACAGGGAATATTTATTCTCTCAAAAGTCAACAGAAGGGGGCAGCAGACAACAGGAAATTACAAGAACACATGGGAATAAACAAGAAATCATGTACTATACAAATAATTCAACCATTTTAGACACTGTCATAATTTTCTGAATTGTCATTTTACATATATAATAATATCAAAGAATGAAGCAGAAAGACACAAATAGGATGATTTAACTGACCTCATATTAAATTAAATTAATTATAATACCTTGAGATGTTTGCAGTGGCTTTAAGGTGTAGATTAGCAACACACTTGTCATCGTTCCCGCAGTCCACTAATGCAATCTAGATCAAAGAAGACACAAAGAAACGTAATAATGGACGATTTATTTTGACGTGCTCGAATGGTCATAAAAACAAACTTCAAAAGCATCTTCATCCCTTTAAGTTTGCCAAAAAATGTTGGTCTGAAACATTTTCCGGCCTGCTGTACAGTATCAGCTTTTGTTTTACACCCTTTCCCAACAATGCCGTTTAATTGCAACAAGCATTATGCCAAATGTCTCCCACAAATATTTGTGTCAGGAATTGTTTTCCTGCTCCAGTGCTTTAGAAGACATGAACAGCAGAACTTGAGGGAGTAGCAGAAGCAAACACTCAGTGAAGTTTCCAGGAAAATGTGCTCTTCCTTCTGATAACCTTATCTTGTCAGCTTATAACGCTGTCTCCTTGGGTTTATGTGTGTGTGTGTGTGTGTGTGTGTGTGAAGTTATATAAGAAACCTCCAGTTCTGGATGGACTGGGAGTAAAAACAGGACTCATTCCAGCCATATACTTATTTTCCCCCTATATTTCTATAGCGCTTTGTACAATAGAGATTGTTTCAAAAAAGCTTTACAGTGATAAACAAGAAATTAATGAGTCAGTGATGCAACAGAATTGAATTCTGCTGTAAAGCAACTCTAAAAAGGAAAAGGATAAATAGTCACTATTCAGTTGATATCAGCTCATTGCTGATTTAGTTCAGTTAAATAACTGTGTGAAGTCAATTAATGTGTAAAGTCTATGCATATAATACAAACATTGCCTGCTGTATTGTCTAATTCAGGGGTTTGTACACTAGTTACACTGGGGGGTGCAAAGGGCAAATATATTGTGGAAAAATACTTAGGTATTTTCTATATTGAATGTTTTCTATATTAAACTCAAATATTATTATAAATTTTAAATATATTACTTAATTTGTAAAAAAACAAAAAACATGCTGTCTTTATTATATCATGTTTGTTATTTTTGAAATACTTTGTGGAAAGTATTTGCGTATTTCTATATTCATTTCACACTATTATAAATTTTAAATACATTATTGAATTCGTAAACAGCATGTTGTCTTTATAATATCATGCTTGACATTTTTTAAATATTTTATAATGAGTATGAGTATTTATATATTCCTCTCACGTTATTATACATTAATGTTATAATAATATCACATATATAAAAAA
Organism: Acrossocheilus fasciatus; assembly: GCA_036784905.1. Taxonomy (NCBI): domain Eukaryota; kingdom Metazoa; phylum Chordata; class Actinopteri; order Cypriniformes; family Cyprinidae; genus Acrossocheilus; species Acrossocheilus fasciatus. The sequence continues at coordinate 19,240,947 of CM071947.1, read as the reverse complement.
AATTATTTCTAAACAGCATGTCTTTATAATACATCACTTATATTTTCATATTTTCTCATCAAAAAGTCAGCAAAACTAAATTACAAAATAAAATAAAAAAACAATAAGTAATCAAAACTCATAAGGAAATTGTTCAGATTCTTTCAAATCTGAATAATTATACTTCACCTTTCATAAGCAAAAAAGTGAGCATGTCTTTTCATGTTTATGTTGCAAGAAAATGTACATTTAATGAATAAAAAGCCCAACTAGTCGGCTGGCCCACTGAGAGAGCAGTCTCCTAGCGCTTGTAAAATTAAAGAGACTTCATTAGCCTAACTTACAGCTGCCACCCACATTCACTCCTTCTTTAATGAGTGTTATTACTGCAGCAGCAGCCAGTGCAGCGGTTACACACATATAAACCTCCGGCTCTGATAGAGGAAGAGAGCATGAGATCTTACAGTCTTGTTGAGTGACGTCGGTAATTCCCCGTCTAGAACTGGACCCGAGTCTTCATCCGCTAAACCGAATTCCAGCATGACCATAATGGGGTCTCTGAAATCCAGTTTATCCTGTGGGGGATAATAAAGGATGTTGCAAATTTTTTTCAGCTTAACGTCTGTCTAGCAACTCATAAACAGACTGAAAAGCTACAGAAATGGTATCAGATTCATTCTGTTGCTAGCAGCCGCCATTATCAACTATATATTATTGGATTAAGTCATATTCTCATATTGATCGTGCTGTATTGCAGCCATCCATCATTGACACAAGGGGGCATCGCTTCTTTTGCTCAGTTTGCTCACAGATTGCATACTTCCTCTAGATCTCCGAGGGCAAGTATGCAGTGAAGGAGGATGTGCTGCAGTCTCTCAACGGAGGCTGGGCTGATTTTACTGGCCTCAGGCCTTTGATCAGAGAACCTCTGGCTTTTATTAAACTCAAGTCCTCTGGTTTCAAACGCTTAGTTTTATGCTCTTTATCTACTGAGAGATGTTTAACGTAACATAATCTAGATCAGAGGCAAAAATGATAGACAGTTAATGGTTTCAGAGAAGAGGAGGGACTGGTTTTATAAGAAGCCCGTCTGGAGGGAGTGTAGTCTCCATTAGAAGCTACTACTTTACATTTAGAGATTTGGCAGAATGATATTACGCAGCGCCTGAAAGTAGTCCCCAGCTAGGTACCTAGTTATAATATAGCTGGGGACTAATTTCAGGCGCTGCGTAATATCACTGCGCCTGCTGCGGCCATGTTACGGCAGCAAAGTTCCTTGATTATTACGCTGGACTGGGAGTATAGTTCCTAGCCAAATCGGACTAGAAAATCGCAACTTTTCATTTTCTTAGTACACGATATAACTTTTAAATAGGAAAACTATCGAAACTCTTTGGTCATTTTTGAACGCAATGCTACTGGTCTAATCGGATTCAATGATCTATGCTAAGCTATGCTAAGCTGTGCTAATCGCCAGACCCGGAGATCGGCTGAATGGATTCAAATACGGTAAAACTCAACTTATTAACTCTGGGGGAGTTGGAGAATGAGCCTATTTCCAAAAAAAGTGGAGTGTTCCTTTAAGGCCCCCCAAACATATCAAAATTCATTTCAATTCAGAAATTCAAACATATTTTCATCACAGAAGAGGTGCATTCAAGTAAATGTATTAATATAATCTTTAATGAATGAACAACTACTGTAATAAAACCAAAAACATCTTAATTCTAAAAGAGTATTTCTGATTATTGCCTTGTTTCCTTGTCTTTAAGGCTACGCATGTCATCCAAAAAAGGAGCAACATCATGTTTTTATGCTCTAAACTGTTCATTTTTGTCTAAATAGTCCCATAAAGAACCTTTAACATCTGAAGAATTATAAGAATTAACATCTGAAGGTTCTTCTGATTATAAAAAAGTAAGGAAGAGATGGTTCTTTAAAGAATCTTTGACCGAATGGTTCTTCTACGGCATCGCTGTGGACAACCTTTTAAGCACCTTTATTTTTAAGAGTGAAATTTGTGCGGCTCTCTTGCGTATAAGAAGACTGATTTACTTGCCGACGTGTAGAAGGTGTGCTCTCTGCAAAGCTCGTCCACGATGGACTCATTCTTCTGCAGCCTCCTGTTGTCCGTTTCGTTAAACCGTCCTCTAGCAATCGCTCTCAGCGAATCCAGAGTCAGACTGTACCTGATGACTGGAGCAAAAAAAAACATTTGAAAAAGCAGAAATTTAAAGATTTGACTGACAAAACATAAAGAAAGCGGATCACTTCCTCACCCGTTCCTGTGTTTGTGTCTTTGTCAGACTTGATTCGATATTTGAAGCACACTTTGGTCTTCACACACACTGTGGTCCTCCCTTGAACCTGACAGGTCTGCTGCAGATTGATCTTGCTAGGGTCGAAGGTCATTTCGGCAAGAAGCTCTGCGACATCCCGAGACCTGGATTAAATAAATTCAACAAGATGTTTACTTGAACGAAACCGCATTTGGAGGATTAATAGGTGTCTCGTTTCGCTCTGTGCAACAACAGCTGGCTCGTAGATCATAGATTGATTTCAGTCCAACTAAAGGTTTCAGACGGCCTCCAAAAAATGCAATATGTGGTCAATTACAGGCAAATTGAGAGCTCCTAAAAGGCTGGGTGGTGCAGTTTGGGGAGTGAAGATGGCAGAGGTCACTAGACTCCATGGCTTTGCTCTACAGTCGCAGGGTTTCAGTGTTTAGGGGTCATTTTGTGGCCGTTCTGGAATCTGTGATCTCTACAGGGGATCTAAGAGAGGAAATGCTGCCAAGCGTTTATTTGGTGGTTGGAAGGACTCTCACACAGTTTCAGAGGCCAGCAGAAATGGGTCGTAGCAGAGGGACGTAACCCCTGACGGACAAGCCTTAGCGATGTGGGATGTTTAGGCTCGGGTCCAAATTCGAGACAGCTGCTGCGGGTGGGAACGAGGAAGCTGGACGTCCAGAGGGTAGTGGGTTCAAGTTACATACCCATGATTTTATTTCAGTCCTGGACATTAGTGGGAATTTGAAATGTTGTACTACAGGATAGATTGAGAGGAATAAAGTGAATGAAAGTTCACCAGAAAAGCGCGGCTCCTCCTATTCCTCCGATAGTGACGTCAATGATGCCGTCATCATTCAAATCCATGATGCCGTGAATCGATTGGCCGAAGAACTTCATGCTCTCTCCGTCTCCTCCAGCAGCAATGCGCTAAACACAGACATATACAGATCATATATAACACAGCTACTTCCTGTAGGAGCTTATGAATGTAGGATGTGGAGGAGGTCCAGTCATTTACTGTCTGATTTTTAAACAAAAAATGTGTAACTTATATGTAAGTTTGCATAAATGTAATAAATACTGAATTCTATAAATTTAACAAAATACCATGCTTATTTCATTATTTTAGTTATATTATTAATATAATATGTAATGTAGTCTATATTAATGCAATATTGCATTATAGGTATTAAACAAAACGGTACTATTTATTATGGTATTTGGAAGTTTATATAAATAAAATAAGTACTACACTATAAGAACAAAGTAGAAATACAACATTCATTGATTAATAAATCATATATTAATATAATATATATTGCATTATTGGCATTAAACAAGAACACAATATTTATTATACTATTTCTATACATATAAACTAAATACTTCATTATATGAATTAAGAAATACAATATTTACTAAAGTTGAATATAAATAAATAAATATTGCATTATAAGCATTAACCAAGAATACAACATTTATAATTATATTAGTTTATATAAATAAAATAAGTGAATTCAAATATATAGAAATACAATATTATTTTATTAAAAAGTTTATATTTATATAATAAATATCCCATTATACAGTATGCACTAAACAAAAGCACATTATTATTATTATTATTATTATTATTATTAACCAATTGCTTGTAGAGCATGCATATTACTAGCATATTGGCTGTTTATTAGTACTTATAAAGCACATATTAATGTCTTATTCTGTATGACCATATTTTAGATCCCTTAATCCACCCCATAATGTACCTAAACTTAACAACTATCTTACTAACCATTATTATGCAGCAAATTAGGAGTTTATTGAGGCAAAAGTCATAGTTAATAGTTACTTAATAGTGAGAATTGGTCCCCAAACTACAGTGTGACCATTATTATTATCATTTTTACTTTGATAATAAACATTTATGTTCATATAAAAATTAAACATTAAGTCAAGTGGCTCAGTTCAGCTAAATGTTTTACTGTCCAGCATCCTTGTGACCCTGATACACAAGTATTTGGAGAGTGCATAAATGGATGAACAAGTATGTGACTCTGTACATATATTTTAATGTCTAATTATCACAAATACACTGTAAGCATTAGGCTAAATACATGAATATGTTACTATTTCCATGTTAAAATGCAACTGTTTTAAACAGGGATCCTTTCTCCCCACCAAGGGGTCTTTGGCCTCAAAAATGACCACTTGATGATTCTTTACCTGTACATACTTCTCCTTTATTGATTTCTGAGAGCCGTGGTAAATATACACTGCCCCTCTGTGGTCGTTCTCCAGAGGTGATCCGATCACTATATCACTGAAGCCGTCCAGGTTGAGGTCAGGGACTGCAGCGATGGCGGTACCGAAGCGTGCGCCGCAGGGCTCGTTCTTACTGACGCTCTTACAGTTGCTCTGGGAGTGAGCCGTACAGCAGGTCTGATTCACCGGCTTCAGCGTCATCTCGTGTTCAAACAGCCCATCCTGAGGAGTAACAACCAGACACACGATGTGAACGCCTGAGACTGGAAATCTCAGTATGGCCTACAGACTAGTGGATGAAGATAAGGGTAAAAAATGTAGGTTCGGACACAGCCAGTAATTAGCTTCCATCCAAAGTTATGCAGAAAATCTGAATAAACTGTTTCCATCCCATGCGTTCAAGAGAACAAAACTGTCACCTCCAACTGGCGCAAAGTAATAATAATAAAAATGAAAGTTTCTGCAACTGGGGAAGACTTTGGCTCTTTTCTCCTATGTAATAAATGACTTACGCCTCAGAGCTCAAACCAAGAAGCTTACTGTTGATCAATATGGCAAATTTGTTCGACCAACTTGAACAAAAGCACAATCCGCACAGGGAACTTTATCACCTCACGCGAAACTCCCAACTGGCCCTTCGCAAAGACCCACCCCCTTTAGTTACTGTTGCGATGTCTGACAAGCCATGCTTCTCTCACTCCACACAACACGTTCTCACGCTGTGAAAAATACATCGCGGAGCAAAGAGGAAACTGACAGACAAGACTGTCAAACTAAGTCTCAGATTTCAAATTTGTCATTTTGTTAGAAATTCAAACAATAGAAGCCGTTTTGTGGCTCTTTAATGTGTCGTGACAGATCGCTATCGCCTCAGTTCAAGCGACATGTAAACTGATCATCTCTTCCTCTTTACTAGTTATAGCGTGAAATAAACATGAACGAACATCAGAGGGTATCTTGTTTCAACTGCGGAAAGATGTCAGTACACACTATCTTCAAGTTCGAGTCCACCGATGTTAAAGGGGTCATATGACGTTGCTAAAAAGAACATTATTTTGTGTATTTGGTGTAATGCAATGTGTTTATGTGGTTTAAGGTTCAAAAAACACATTATTTTCCACATACTGTATAATATTGTTGCTCCTCTATGTTCCACCTTTCTGAAACTTGCCGATTTTTACAAAGCTCATTGTTCTGAGAAGCAAAGTGTGCTCTGATTGGCCAGCTATCCATTGCATTGTGATTGGCCGAATACCTCAAGCGTGTAACCAGGGCCATCCTTTGAGCAGTGCAACTGGTGCAGTCGCACCGGGCCCCGTGCTTTGCGGGGGCCCCGCGGCGAGTGAACGAACTGAGTGTCTCCAGGACATGGCGCCGGCGGCAGCAACAACACTACAGCGAGAATAAAAGTCCCGCCCTCTTTCTTTGCGTATACATTTGGGCGGTGTTATGCAAATCTCCCCACACAGTGACGTAGACGTGGGGCGTGTTTAAATGAGCCGTTTTAGGAGGGCATGGACAAGTCTCCTTGGGTTTGAGACTTTAATCTTTGCAACTTTACAGATCTTATCTATGCACAAACAGCTTGTAACACTCCAAAGAGAAAGGAAAACTTGAAATCGCATCATATGATCCGTTTAATCTAATCTCCTGTCTGGTGTGTTTGTGGGACAAATTTGGCCTTATGATTGGTCAGATCGCCTGTCAATCATACTCCCTGCGAAGCTTTCTATTGAAATGACTGGATTTTCTGTGAATTTTCACAGAGTTGCACCATGGGATTGGGTGAAAATTTACAAAACCCATAAAATGACAAAACCCAAAAAGACTTTTGAGACTTTTTTTGAAAAAAGATGAGAGAAAAGATTAAACTGTTTTAAAAATGGATAAACCGATGGAGTTAAACAGGAAATAAAAGACTTATCACAAATCATTATATGCAAATAAACAAGAAAAAAGACAAATTTTACCATTGTCAGTTAGATTTCTTGAATATTCTTCTTAGCAAACACTGTAAGAATGTCAAAGACTTTTAAGAGGTTTTAAGAGTTGAATTTATGTCCAGAGATTGAAAGGAGTCTGAATGTTAAGTAATTTGATTTGAAAATCGTGGTGAAAAAACATCAACAATATGTGCAATCAATACAGTTTTGCCTTGTAAACGCAAATGCTTCACAAAGAAACACTGACCAATGGACAAAACCGATGGAAATTTCTCCATTTAAGCCACTATTTGGAAGCTGTTGAAAGCAGGTGCTCCACAGAGGCTGGTATTTTGCTGGAGATATTACCGTTTCATTAGATTTCCATTCCCATGATGCCAAGCTCCTACCCGCACTCTCATTCCAACCCTTCCCCTGCTCTGCGAGCACTTATCTCAGGCCGAACACCAACACAACACACACTCCCTGAGGACAGATCCAGATTTACTGCCCCCACATGCTCTCGGTGTGGAATGGAGGCACTATACTCCCCTACACGTGTTTTTAGTATGTGGAATGAGGCATATCACACACAGATTAAAGACACATACACACCTCATTGAGTCTGTAGACGTAGACTTGACCTTGTTCGTCCCTCTCTGGACCCATATACATGGGAGCTCCGACCAGAAGGATGTCAGTGTAATTGTCACGGTCGATGTCATGCGTCTGGAGAACACTGCCGAAATAGGAGCCGATCTAAGGAGAACATGTCACACTTAATAAATGCCACTGAAAATTAAACTTCAATGGAAACATGCAAAAATCCCAGATCCCAGACAAAACAGATTTATAGTGACGGCACACTATGCTGTCAAAAAGCACCGTCTTGAGGTGTCCTGGCCAAATTCCCACCACTGGCCCTTGTCAATCATGGCCTCCTAATAATCCCCATCTACTTGATTGATTTCTCTCTCCTCTCCACCTGTAGCTGGTGTGTGGTGAGCGCACTGGCACCGTTGTCCTGTGGCTGCCGTTGTATCATCCAGGTGGATGCTGCACACTGGTGGTGGTTGAGGAGAGACCACCCCCCCCACCCCCCACATGATTGTAAAGTGCTTTGGGTGTACAGCAATACACAATAAAGTGCTATATAAATGCCTCATTCATTCATTCATAGTTTTTTTTTTTTGTATTGCAGTAATGAAAATCTATTAAGAATAATGGTAATGAAAAAACAAGGAAACAGGCTTAATAGTCATGAAATAAAAAAAAAATAAATAAATAAATATATATATATATATATATATATATATATATATATATATATATATATATATTACGACGGCGTTTTAGTGCCTCGTTAAAAAAAAAAAAATCTAAGATTACGAGATTAAAGTCGTAATATTGCGAGAATAAAGTCGAAACTATGAGAATAAAGTCGAAATGTTACGAGAATAAAGTCGAAATTACGAGAATAAAGTCGAAACACTACGAGAATAAAGTCGAAACACTACGAGAATAAAGTCGAAATATTACGAGAATAAAGTCGTATTATTATGAGGAAAAAAGTCTAAATGTTTTGAGAATAAAGACTATATAGTTATAATATTTTGAGATAGGCTATTCTAGCCTTTTGCGCATGCAAATGGCCCGGATTTGGAGCACCGGGATATTCCAGATCTCAGTTTTCAAAATCTGTCAGTTTTATATCGAAATAAAAACAATATTTAGGCTATATTGCAATAATGTGTTTGTTAAGCGGCATGTGAGTCAATCATCTTTCCGATTACAATAACGAACGACGAGACATTTTCATTATAAACATAACGTATGTTAACAAATTTGAGTCCATTTCAACCTTTAGAACGTATTATTGCTGTTTAATTAAACAGGCTATGTGCGGAATGAAAGTTCGGAGCAGGTGTTGGAATTTTCACAATAATTGAATGAATTTATTCACATAAATACAGCGATCTGTCACGCCACATTAAAGATCTTGAAAATCACATTATTGTAAGACACATAATTTGTATTTCGTTATAAAACTGATTTTGAAAGCTGAGACTTTGTTTTATATTAAAAACACTAAAAGCACAAAGCATGGGTGGCTGCGCACTACAAATAATGAATGCAATAAGACATGAAATATTATTTCCAAGCATACTGTCCCCGCGAGTATGACACATGCTATGATTTCTGATAATAATCCCAAATATATTTGTAGTGTATTAAAAAAGGGTTAAATAAGAGAGCTACAGCGCCCCCCAAAGGAATGTCGATTGAGTGTGTGAGCTGATGTTAAGATAAACAGTTGTTCCTGTTCAGTCTGTTAATAAATATCATATTCTTGATATTAAGCTGTTTACGCGAGTCCTTAAAATTGATATCCCAGAAAGATGATGCGCCGCTCGGATGCAACAATATTCAAATCAATTCCGGTGGCCTGGCAACTTCTCCCGGTGCTCTCAATACGGGTCATTTGCATGCGCAATATAGGCTATACTCTCAAAATATTATAACTTTAATTTCTACGATTTAAATTATTGAAACATTTCGACTTTATTCTTGAAGTATTTCGACTTTTTCTCATAACATTTCGACTTTATTCTCGTAACATTTCGACTTTATTCTCGAAGTATTTCGACTTTTTCTCATAACATTTCGACTTTATTCTCGTAACATTTCGACTTTATTCTCGTAGTGTTTCGACTTTATTCTCGTAGTTTCGACTTTATTCTCGTAACATTTCGACTTTATTCTCGTAACATTTCGACTTTATTCTCGTAACATTTCGACTTTATTCTCGTAACATTTCGACTTTATTCTCGAAGTATTTCGACTTTATTCTCGTAACATTTCGACTTTATTCTCGTAGTTTCGACTTTATTCTCGAAATATTACGACTTTAATCTCGTAATCTTAGATTTTTTTATTTTTTTTAACGAGGCACTAAAACGCCGTCATAATATATATACTGTATACACAATAAAATAAAAAATTGTTTAATAAAAAAAAAAGTTTCTTAAAATTGATTGATTTATAAAATATTCATTCTATAAATAAATATTCACACACATAATATTCATTAAATATACATATATAAAATATTCATTCTATATAATTATTTTTATATATGTTTTATTTTTTTAATATATACAATTTTGATGTTGGGGTGACGTGATCAGAACATATCTCTGAACATATTTTAATATTCATGTTATATATATATATATATATATATAGTTATAAAATTGTATTTCTTGATAAAAATTGCTTTTTATAACATATGTACACAGTGGTGGCCAAAATTATTAGAACACTAGTGGTGGCCAAAATTATTATGTTATTGTGTTCTAATAATTTTGGCCACCACTACATATATATATATATATATATATATATAATGTATGTATGTATGTATGTATGTATGTATGTATACACACACACATTTACAAAATATATTATTCTTATTAAAATATATCATTTATTTATATACAATAATTTATATAATTTCTATATTTTCTTTTGAATTTGGTGTGGAATGTGATCTGAACATGTTTTAAATTTAATTTTATAAATATTAACTTTTAAAATTTAATTCTTTATATAGTTTCCTTTGTTTTTTGGGGTGAAATATGATGTGTTTTTGCGAGATCCACCCAAAATTGTTTGAGATTGTGGTTATGAAGCTACCTGCTCTCCTTTCAGCGTCTGTGCTATGGTGGCGTTTTCTCCGTCAAAGCGGTAAACCGTGACCCGCCCGCTGTGGTTAAAGCGTGGTGCACCTGTGATGTACAGCACTCCATCGGGTGTGTGCGCTGACTGCACATCATAACCTGCATGCAAAACCACACTGCAACCTTTACCACCACACAACTAACCCAACCTCACAGTCATTTACAGCAGTCTGCACGCTTAATACGAAACAGCTGGGGCCCAAATCATAAACTGTTTCATTACAGCAGACACAGACATTGTTGGGAATAATGCTAGAATAAACCAGCTTGACTGATTATAAATCTTTTTCCGTAAATCTTTATTGTTTGTGAAACAGTGCTTCCGCGCAGCTTGTTCTCCAAACACGTTTATCAGGCAGAGTCATTTCAACTTACTGCTTTTGTTTCTGGAGCAGCAGCCTTAAAAGGGGTTGTGTGGAGAGTGTGAGCGTTTGCACTTGGACTGTGAGTGTTTATGGGACGGCAGAAGATCGTGACAATGTGTTTAGACTACTAGCACCATACTGTCCTCTATTGTAAGCTTCCTTGTCTCTCCGAGGAGAATATTATGAAGGAAATAAAATTCCTGATATGTACAGTATATACAGCATTTTTATTGTTGATTATTTGGTACCCAAGAAGTACAATTGTTCAAGGCCTTGGCTTATTGCCTTTCTAGTCTTCTAGGCCTAATCTAAGTTAGAGGTATAGGTAGCTACTAAAGCTGTTGTTGCAATGGATGGGACACAAACTCATGCAGGTGAGTTCAAAACTGACACTTACGATATTTGCTGATTCCATTCATCATTTTCTGTCCACTCTCTACTCTTACTATGAATAAAAGTGGCCCAAAAGAAGAGGTTAAATGTCATTCGTAGTCCTTACCTACGTATCCCGCCATGCCTTCGTATCTCTGCTTTGCAGGGTCGTGGAAGGTGGTTTTTTTGGGAACGACAAACTCTTGCCCAGATTGCATCACTACAGTCCCGTTCCAGTCAAAAGCGCCCACAGCTCCCAGCATCACACCTGCCTGTCAGAAAAATATACATTATATTACATATATAACAATTACAAGCACATTTGAACTTCCACTTACAGTATGTGAGGTGCTATACTGTATGTGTCTACGTTGATAAATGTTTATATGTGAATGAAAGCATAAATTAAATATAAACCAATCATGTGTCTTGGATTCATATGGATTACTTTTATGATGTTATAATGAACTCTGAAATGTCAAAGTTTTGGAAGAACGGTGGACAGAAATCTGCTTTCTTCATTTGTGATCTGAATATGATGAAAGTCTTATGGGTTTGGACTGCCATGAGTAAATGACAATAATTTAAATTTTTTGGTGAACCATCCCTTTAAGCTCAATCCACAGAATATCCACTTGTCCCTCCTTTTCTTTAAAAATAGCTATTTTTCCTTTCAAATTGGAATATTGTATAAAACATTTGCACATTAAGTTTTTTGTTGTGCATTGAGAAATCTATTCAGTCAATGCATTTCCGTTGTAGTTTGTCTTTTTATCAAATAAAAAATCAATCAATTGAGCACGTAGGTTTTTATATGCATTTTAAGATTTCATGCGCATCATGGCATTTCACAAAATCATAAAATGTGCATAAAAATACATGGATGGAAACATGGCTAATGAGACACAATGGAAGTGAATGGAAGTCAATTCATAAATGTTAAAATACTCACTGATTCAATAGTATAGCTATAGACAATTTATATTTATTAAAACACTTTTACTGTGAAAAATTCTTCATGAACCTTTTCTGCATTATATCCTATATTTAAATGTAGTTGACATTACACTGCAGTGCCTAAAAACTAAAACACCTGTAAAAACAGCTCTGCATCTCATATATCACACAAGTTTTGACAAAATAATTAAAGTAAGTGCTTTTATAAAATCAAGCTTCGCATTTTTACTTCAAAATTTCCCCAAAACAAGTGCCACACCCTGAACTCCACTTGTGCCATTCTTTCAGGATGTGATTATTGGATTATAATTTACAAACAATTTATTTGTTCCATTCACATTTTATGACTAAGCCCCAATGTGTTTACAGACTACCCAGCAATGCGTTCAAAAAATTTGCTAGTGAAGTAACACGGCTGTCTCTGTCAAACTGAGAAAGGATGTGACACGCTGATAGATTCAGTGTACTTCCTTCTGTGATTCATAGCCAAAGACTGAAGCGTTTGCACGTTTCCTCTGTAGTTACGCATGACACGCCAGCAGCAGGATGTCAGATGAGGTGAATCAGACAACAGGACGGGGTCAGAATCTGATCTGATCTAATCTGAATTACAGTATGCTTCTCAAGTGAGCAGACTGACAGGACACTTACTTTAGACGTGTGAGCGCTGAATCCTGCCTGAGACATTTCCATCTCAAACGAGGAGGTGTGTTTCTCAGATGTGGCTGTTAGACAAAGGACATTTTTACATTTTTGACACAGGTTTCATGAAAAATGCTCAACATTAAACATTTGAAATATTATTCACTTATTTGCAGTAAGAAAATATGCTAGTTATAGTTAAATCATGATGTTAGGGTGTCGTGCATCCAAGATGAGTTTGTTTCTTCATTGTAACAGATTTGGAGAAATGTAGCGTTACATCACTTGCTCACCAATGGATCCTCTGCAGTGAATGGGTGCCGTCAGAATGAGAGTCCAAACAGCTGATAAAACATCACAATAATCCACAAGTCATCCACACCACTCCGGTCCATCAGTTAATGTCTTGTGAATTGAAGTTGCATGTTTGTAAGAAACAAATCCATCATTAACATGTTTTAACTTTGGTTGCTTCTAGTCTAAATTTTTATCTTCATTTTCAACTTCAGATGCTTTTAGTCAAATTACCAGTTCATAACTCATAATAATGCTTCCTCCAGTGAGTTCATCTGTTGTCCTCTCACATCAAAATCCACATAACTGATTTGACTGTTTTCACTTGTCACTTGTGCTTGATGTGTGCATATTTCTCTCATGATTCAGAAATGGTTAAAAAGTTAAAAATGTCTTAATGATGGATTTGTTCTGTACAAATGTGCAGCTTCTCACAAGATATTAACTGATGGACTGGAGTGGTGTGGATTATTGTGGTGTTTTTATCAGCTGTTTGGACTCTCATTCTGACGGCACCCATTCACTGTAGAGGATCCATCGGTGAGCAAGTCATGTAATGCTACATTTCTCCAAATCTGTTACCATGAAGAAACTAGCTCATCTACATCTCGAATGGCCTGAGAGTCAATTATCAGCAAATTTTCATTTTTGGGTGAACTATTCCTTTAATGCCAGTCTAGGAGATTTTTTTTTGCCTGATTTATCATCTACATTGTGAAAATTGTATGTCCAACCATATGCTTAATACTTAATAGGAATGTAAACATACTATATTAGGTGCCTTACCCTCTAAGGCAAAGATCTTGCTTCCTAAGGCATCCACGATGGTCACTAATGCTCTTTCATCCGACACATTGAAGAAATGATCGCTTTTTTGCTCGCTAGCAATAGATTCAATTTCGTCAATAAACTTCTTTATTTCTTCATTGCTTTTATTTTGTCGATTATAGTCACCAAGGACCTACAAAACACAAAATTACATGTGCCACGTTAAAAATGAACAGCAATCTATATTGTCTACTGAAACCATTGAATCCATGCACCATAGTATTTATGATGTTATTTTTTATCATACATGGATGCATATACTTACAGCAACAGCGAACCGCTCAATCCCATCTGTTTCACACTGATCAATGACATTTTTCAAATTGTAGTGGTCATGTGACTCGCCATCTGTGACGATCACCATGATTTTTTTGACCCCTGGTCTTGCTCCTCGCTCCACCGTAAAGGCCTCTTTCCTTTGGAAAATAAACAACATCAGGTCAGGATTCTGTACAAAGTTTGCAACTTCCTTTGTTTGAATTTACACACCGAAAATAATGATCATTAGGGGATTTTTCTGAAATACAACAGGCTCCAAAAGTCTAAGACTGCTGGTGAAAATGCTTTTAATTAATATAATTGAATACAACTCTATACATTACAAATTATAATATCAGCATAACAACTTGAATTTAACAAAAAACAAAAAACATTTATTTCAGAATTTCTTATTTCTTATTCCCCTTTTGCTTGAAGATCATGTTATCCAGAATACATTTTATCGTAACATTTCTATTTTAAATTTAAAGCTTTTTTCAAATTTAAAATGAGTCTTTGAATGTTATTGTTTGATACCTTGCTGTATCAATGCCGAGAGCTGTCATGGTTTTGTGGCCGGTTCTTTGAGGTATATTAGCAGCTTCCTTAAGAAGGTCTTTTGTGTTACTGAACTGGCTGAGGTTGAAGACGTGGCCGACATCGTCTCCATAAGAAACGATACCCACCTGGAGAATCAAAAGCCCAAACATAAAAGTCACACGTAAAGCTCAGGCGATGCTACAAAAAATAGAGAGTTTCAGACACACTGTTGTCTCTCTCTGCTAAACGTCTCTGTCTGTGCTGACTCAAAAGTGAAGTCATTTGCTCAAAAAAGCCCTGCGAGCATTTATTTAACCATGGAATATGTGGTCTTCCCCCAGCTCAACGTTCTGGAGCCGTATTTTCCAGCGGTGTGCTCAAGAAAGCCTTTATTTGCCTAGAATCAAACCACCCAGTAGCTTCTCCATGGAAAGACTTTATGTAATAGTCCTTGTAATGATGTTAGTGTACGCTGATGACAGAACCACTTATGTGCGACTAACTGCACACAACTTTGACAAAACAAATCGCTAGGGTTTTTAACAAGTACACAATTCAGGAAACAGTTTTAAATCCAACCACTAAAGGGTTATTTCACCCAAAAATGAAAAATCTTTCATTATCGGTGTTATTGTAGTATCATTCAGACACTATTAGTTTTTTCAAAAATATGTTTAATTACTTTTTGTATTTTTTTTTTTTTTTTAATTTCAGTTAAAGTTTTAGTTTTTTTTCTTTTTTATTAGTTATTGGGTTGTTTTATGTCTATATACTGTAGTAGTGCTGGGCAAAAATTAATCGCGATTAATCGCATCCAAAAAAAGAGAGTTTTTGTTTACATAATATATGTGTGTGTACTGTGTATATTTATTATGTATATATATATATATATATAAAGACACACTCATACAGTATATATTTAGAAAATATTTACATGTATATTTATATTCATATAATTTATATTATATCTAAATATATTTAATATATAAACATTTTTCTTAAATATATACATGCATGTGTGTGTGTTTATGTATCCATAATAAATATACACAGTACACACACATACATTATCTACATAAAAACTTTTATTTTGGATGTGATTAATCGCGATTAATCATTTGACAGCACTACTATATAGTTTTAATTTATTTAATTTATTTGTATTTTTATTTTAGTACATTGAATAAAACTAAGTGAAAATAAGATATTACTTTGAAAACTAGTTAAAATAAAATAGTCTTGCAACCACTTGAAATCACTAAAACTAATTTATAAAAATAAATGAATGCTAAATATAAATATAACAAAACGAATAAAATGAATAAAAATACCAATAAAAAATAATATAATTTCTTTTTTACATTTACATGGACATTAAAAAGAAAACTGAAAATATAAAAACATATGATTCAAAATGCTATAATGGTACATAAATAATACTAAAATTACACTTTTCCAAACTTGTATACATTTATTTTGCCCTGTGGAAAAAAAAGCTTCAGTAATGTTTTTTTTTCTCGTCCATACACTGAAAATCAGTGGGGTCAAATGTTCGAAACATTCTTCAAAATATCTTTTTTTGTGTTTCAAAACAGGAAAGTCAGTCGTAGAAGTTTGGAATCACTACAGGGGAAGTAAATGATGACAAAATCTTCATTTTTGAGCCAACTATTCCTTTAAAAAAGCAGCTTGTGTTAAACATCCAATGATGCAGTAAGTGGATATTTTATTTGAACCTGATGTCATTTCTAAAGTGTTTCAAGGCAAACTTCATGGTTGCTCTCCAGAGCACTATAATTACAAAAATCTCACCCGGGCTGGTCCGATTTCAATGCTCTGGAGAAATTTGACCAGGAACTCGGTGATGGGTTCCCATGGGTAGATGCTGTTGGAACCGTCCAGCACTATGACAATGTCCATATCCTGCTTGCACTCTGAAACAAGCAAATAAACTTAATGAGCGCCTTCCTTACAATTATATAGTGAGAAAGAGAAATAAATACCACACTGCTTTCATTTAAAATTCCTAAAAGGAAGCTGAATTCCAACAACCAACTAGTAGGTTTACATAGGAAATACATGCCATAGCTGACTGAAACAGTGCCCACTTATATAAAAATGTTGTGAGCCATGAAATTGGAAGTGACACTGACCTCGACGTGACACAGAAAAGCCGTGATTAATCACAGCTTATGCTGTTTTTCCAGTCACTTTTTGTATATGGAAGAAAAGAGATGCGACCTTTCATTAGAAACTCAATATAGTTTGTACATCTGTTTATACCGTGGTAAATAAAGGCTTAGTCTGCGCATCTGAATGCTAACCAGCGCTGTTTGCCATTTAGAATCAAACTGAAAATTCAAATGATGCGGCGGACAGTGCTGGTCGTTGCTATGAAACATCATACAGTAAGTATGTGTGTGTTTATGATGAGTCACTGGTTCTGTGTTGCGTTGGGAGATGTCAGCTCTCCTAAACACTGTCCTAACATGGACATGCGGCGCCGGGGGGACCGGTTGCGGTTTACATGGCTGGAATGAGCTAATGTACACTCACAACACGTGTGTGTCTTACCTCGTACAGTTGGAGCGATGGAGTTGAGGACTTTGAAGGAGGAGCTGACGTTCGAGCAGATCCCAGTGATGTACTGCTGTTTTCCACACATGTAGCCGTACTGAGGACCACAGGCCTGTCCAGAGAGAATGAGAGAGAGAGAGATCAGAGCACTGAGTAGCTGACATGACATGAAACTTTATGGCCCTCACAGAAAAAAAGCCTTGCATTTTGCACTTGCATACAGCAAAGATTCATCTATATACACATGTACAGTGCTATAAAAAAATTTATTAATTAATTAAAAAAAAAACTTTAAGTGATATGGAAATAGAAAGAAAAAATACAATGTACACTGCAAGATTTTTATGTTTTTTTTTTTTGTTTTTTTTTAAATAAGTCTCAAGGTTGCATTTATTCGATCTAAAATACAGTAAAAACAGCAATACTGTGAAATATCATTGCAATTTAAAATAAAGATTTTCTATTTTAATATACTTTGAAATGTAATTTATTCCTGTGATCAATGCTGTATTTTCAGCATCATTACTCCAGTCTTCAGTGTCACATGATCCTTCAGAAATCATTCTAATATGCTGATTTATAATCAGTGTTGAAAGTTTTTGGAAATTTTCAAATTCTTTGATGAAAAAAAAAAAAAAACATTTATTCAAAATGATGATGAAAATTCAGCTTTGCATCACAAGAATAAATTACATTTAAAAATCTATTCAAATATAAACCAGTGTAATAAAATTTCGAAATATAACCGTTTTTACAGTATTTTTCATCAAATAAATGCAGCCTTGGTGAGCGTAAGAGACTTATTTAAAAAACATTAGAAAATTATACTGAACCCAAACTTTTGAATGATAGTCTATACACACATATCCAGTCTTGTGGAGTGACTATTTCATTTTTAATGTAACTGTTGAGAGTTGAGACCTCCCACAATTCATTATTTAATTTGTAATGTTTATGTGGAACTCTTTCCGTGTCAGTCCTTTGCAGCATATGGGAGCTGGAACTGCATATGGGAACAGTTGGAAACAATGTGTCAAAAAGCTTAATAGTACATGGGAATGTTCAGGGCTGACATGCTGAACTCTGTATCGTTTTCATTACCTTCTATTTTAAACTGGTTACATGGAATATTTGCATATTAAAACGTCATTTGTCACACTGCAGGACCAGTCAAATAAACGTGAAATGAACAAGGTGATAAAAAGTGCTGAAATGTCCAGTTGTCACTTGCTTTAACACAGATTCATCTGAGTTCTGTGTTACTCACCTTGTCAAACAAAATCCTAAAGCAATTTTTATAATAACTTGGACTCGGTCCTAATGGGATCAAATAAGATCCTACTGGATAAACTGAAATATTTTTCCATTGCATTTTTTATTTTTATTTTTTGCACAGAATGTCGGTTTATCCATTTGGATTCCTGTTTGATCCCATTAAGTCCAGGTCCAAATTATAAATTTCTTTAGGATTTTTTGAGTACTGGAAAAGCTGCGTTTTCATGACCTGCAATCACAGATTGCTGACTATTTGTTCAGTCATAAAATATAACCAAACACAGACATAGTGCCAGCATGTCATGGCTGTTCTATAATTATAAACATTAACTGGAAAACCAAGTGTTCCCAAAAAGCTTTTTTAATGTAATGATTTAAAAAGTCTGTGATCAGACACTATTAATTAACAGTGGCTGAAGTAACAGAAGACATATAAAGATCTCAGTGCAATCACATCCGCAGATGTTCCCTACCAGAAAGCCATTGCCGTCTGGGTTAACCACCAGCGTCGTCCCCATAGTCATGTTTTCCTTCACTTCATTTATGTTCGGAATTGTTGTGTTTTCTGCAAGAAAAATAGACAAATATGCACTCACAGTGAAAATCCTATGAAAAGAACATCTAAGCAAAAACTCCCCTGCATTTTCCCATATTTCTGGATTGAACACTTTTGTTCATACAAGGACCCTTGAGACTGTCTTTCTACTTGCCTTTTTAAAAACAAAAAGCATGGGTCCTTTATGTGGGGTTTTAATGGAGAAAAACACAGTTTTTTGGTCCCTTCCTGCTTCACAAACACACCATGCGAAAACAATATAAGCCACAGGCATGAAAACTAGTAAGAAAAATAATATTGTTAAACTCATACAATCTACATTGTACATTGACATTGAGACATATTTAAAAAGATGAATTACAAAAGTGAAAACACTTCATCAGAGATTCATCTGTTCTGAGATCAGAATTCAGTTGGAAGTGTCTGATTTTGAGGCAGATCCCTGAAGTAATGAAAGAAGACATGCAACATTGAGTTATCTGGTGAAGGATTATGTAGTTATGTGTAGATTAGACATTAAAATGTTTTTTGGATCACTTCCTGTCTAGGCCTCCTCTGAGAGTCAGACATTGAGGCAGAGGTTAACATAAAAACAGATTTAGCGCTACAGGCTAATGAGTCTTACAAACAAACATTATATAATTGATCAAAATGTGCAGTGATGCAAAAATACTCTCTTAATGTGAGCATTTAATCAAAATAGATCATATTTACATTCTAAATGCACATTCTTGGCTTTTTTTATCTTAGAATTCATTGTTCACGTTTTTACAAACATTTTTCAAGCCGCGCCCATCGTTATTTTTTCCCACTCTAAATATGTTTTACTCCAAAATGCGTCACAATGTTAAACTAAAATGAGTTGCGCATACTGTTTTATATTGATTGTAAGTTAACGCTGCGCTGCTGCACTTTGGCCTCTCTATCGCCAACTGTGGGTGAAATGTAACAATGCAAGTTTACTTGCAAAGTTGTTTTCACGTAAGTTGTGTTTCGGTACGGCTTTTCTGCGCAGATGAATCTGATGATTTTAGCTAAACATTGTGAGTCTGTAATCACAATATCAAGCTCACTGACAGGGTCCATATCTGAAAAATATGTTGTCTGAGCAAGAAGGTATCATATCTGCCACCATTATAGATAAGAGATTCTTTTCTTTAAGAATGAACAATGTAAACCAAACCAAATTTACTCCAAATATAAACAAATAAATGGTTGTAATTCAAGAGCCTCTGTACTAGCTTGTTCTTTTTACTTGTATTGAATTTCTTGGATTGTATCATTCCTCATTTGTAAGATAAATATAATATATAATAAATGTAAATGACTCATGAGTCAAGGTCAAAGTCTCTCTGGCCATTATCAGGATGAGCTCTCAGGCCACAGTCTGCTTTTGCTCCTCTTGTACTCTAACAGTAACACCTCTAGAAAGTGTACACAGATGTTTCAGCTGCGGGGTTTTCTCTGTGCATGTTTTTCAGGCTACATCCAGGTGCTGTTAAGTGTCAAGACATTAGCACTCACACAAGGCTTCCTAAATTAAATTATCCTACTAGCTCCTGAATTAGAAGGATGTGACTTTCCTCTGGAATGCACTTCCGCATTTGGCGACTGATAATAACTTTGACTAATAAGGACTAAGCAACATATCTAAACTGTAAACATGAGATTTATTTTGCAATGCATTGTACTTTTGCTACAGTTTGGGATTGGTAGAATTTTTTTTACATTTTGAAAAATGTCTCTTTTGGCTGTATTTCATATGAAAAAATACAGTAAAAACGGCAATATATTCTTACAACTTACAAGAACTGTTTTCTATTAGAATACACTTTAAAATGTAATTTATTCCTGTGATTACAAAGCTGAATTTTCATCATCATTACTCCAGTCTTCAGTGTCACATGATCCTTCAGAAATCATAAAATGCTGATTTGATGCGCAAGAAACACTTCTTATTATCAGTGTTGAAATAAATTGTGCTGCTTCATATGGTTTGTGTAAATTGTAATACTTTTTCCAGGATTCTTTGTTCAGTAGTTACAAAAACAGCATTTATTTGAAATGGAATTTTTTGTAACATAACTGTCGCTTACTACCGTAAATTGAATGCATCCTTGCAGAAAAAAAAAAGATTGAAAATTGAATCAGACTGTTGATAAAACATAAGCCTGACTTGATAAAATAATTACTACATTTAAGGTATTACTTTGACGAAAAGTTGTAATGATGTATCAGTAATTGTTTTGACTTTAGGACTGAAGAAGGGTGTACTATTTCCCCTCTCTGGAAGTTTTATTTTGGAAAGATGATTTGAGAACTTCCTTCTCGAATCTGGAGGAGTTTGCATGCCATGTTAGTGCATGTTTATCAGCCGAAATCTGCTAGTACCCTTGAGTCACGCAGCAGTGCTTGGGACAGTCAAAGTAGTACCAACTGAGGAAGTATGACAATTTCTTGCCAACTGAGGTAATGTCTGTTACCCTTCCTATAACAAGTTTTCTGGCATAACCACACCCACAGAGTAAAAGCACACAGTAAATACAGACGGATGATACACAGCAATGAACAAAAATAGTTTGCGGAAAACATGATGGCACTAACCGAACACACAAATGCTTTCAAGAAGGCCACATCTCACCTGGCAAAAGGAATTTTTCACATCCAGTGTTTTTGTTTTGTCCCACGGGGCACCTGTAGACGTCTCCGGTCCGTTTAGCCGGCTGTCCAGTCAGAGGAGAACCAATCAGAACCCTGCAGAAAAAAGCAGGAAGTAGAGAGCAGGGTCATTTATCCATGACCGCAAAAAAACCCTTGGGCTTTGTGAGAAAGTGGAAGCAAGCTGAGCCAAAGTGCAGTTGATTGATTCGCCAGTTTTCCAGTGGGAAAGAAAAGCATAACATAAATATGCACATGCTTATTTTTAAATATTACAGTAAAATGGAACATATGTGAAATGTCACAACGATGGGGAGAGAAGAGGTTCTTTTTTGGAACAATGACTGTTAGAGGGTTTGAATGTGATATTGACAGATATGTGATGTTTTACCCTTGAAGCCCACTTTTTAGTGATTTTTGCACTTCACAGTGAGATAACATGAAAGGCTGTTTACATTTTATTATGTTCTGTGCTACATCTGAGTACACTTAGCTGAATAAAGAACACTTGCCATGTTCCTCAGGTTTCTAATGGTGGTTTTTGACAACAGTGCTAAAAGTAGACATCCTTGTGTAAGCATGTAAACAACTCAAGTCATTAACATTCCTGTGCACAAATGGGCCTTGACACAGCAGTGGATATAAGTGGGAGCCCATGCAATCTTCCTTGGTTACAACTTTGAACACCAGTCACCTCCAAAATATACAAACAATATATTTTAGCCTTGACTGACTTTTAATAAACTAATTTGAATGTCATTTAAAACCTTGTTTGCCTCTGTGGAACACAAAAGGAGAAATATTGCATAAGGTCCTGGCTGCTCTTTTCCATACAATGAAAGTGAATGGGGGCTCATCTGTGGTCAAATACATTGAAATATGATGCATGAAGGACACATCAATAAATGCGGCTACAAGACATTCAAGAAACATTGTGCAATTTACACTGTCTTAAACCACTTCCAGGATCATTTTATGATGCTTTATGTAATTTTTGATGCTCAGCACCTTCCGCCTCTATTCACATTCATTGTAGAGCGGCAACAATATTCTGCAAAATACATTTTTTGAACAAAAAAAGGGGAAGAAATCCAATCACTGAGGTCTGAGAAGTCAATTTAAGTCTCGTCCTCTAATTTTTAGTTAATGAAAATACTTAAAATCTAAAGCCAACTTAAACAGAATGTCAATAAAATAACAGTAACTTCTTGTAGTAATGTGATTTCCTTGGTTCTTCAAAGAAAGTACTGTGAATGTTTTTTTTTTTAGTTTTTTTTTTTTTTTAAAGCTTTCCATTAAACAATTTTTGCTGCTTCGCTGTTATTGTGATCCTCAAAAACCCTAATGTACTTATGTACAATCCATCCTGATCACGTCTGTCAAATCAACTAACTACCCTGAACAGGTCATTGGCAAGGTTCACTAGTCAGTCAAGGCCACCTGTGAGAGGTTTATGTAAAGCTGTCTTGGGGGTTTCACAGCAACTCAGGTGTTTCTCTGGAAGTAGAGGGTTAACCATTACAAGGAGTGCTAAAAACGTGCTGCTGGACTTGTTTTAAGAGACTACAGATGTCTGAATTCACTGAGATTTCGCTGAGGGGAACTGTTTCGTACAGTAGGGAATCCTTTCCATTTATTTATATTCGTAATGGAGTTAGCAGGCCTTAGTACATTAGCTTGATGACTTTATTGGAAAAAAACGAGCCATTACAAAAGCAGACTACATCAGCGGTGCTCATAGGTTTACAATGACAATTCCTGGCATTATTATGGGATGGTTCTGAGTGATATTGTTTATTATTATGTAGTAAATTAGTGCATCAAAATTGCTTGCCATTGTCATGACACTCAAGCATGTGAATTGTTTTGGTTGTACAAAATGGTAAATAGAGTCAAAAAAGCAATGACTAATCAGAATTCAGTATTCAAATATTTCAATGACATTATCAATGTCGGTTCGATTTTGAACGGCGAACATTCTAATCACATACATCAAGTTGAGATCTTGAAACTTTCAAATCTAAAGGTTCTAATAACATACAGTAAATACTAAAATAAATAGCACATCTAGGGCCACTTTTACTAACAACTTTTGCCGTTAAAATTGTACTGTCAGGATTTACTAAAGGCGCGCAGTGAAGAATCAGCACTGAAAAGGCGCAGACACAGTTATTTTTGCACCTGACCTCACTGAATATGCATTTGTAGGAGTCTCAAAATTTATGGGAGGAGAGTATTAAAATGAATCATACAACGTGTTTTACTAAGGTTAGTGCTCGTCGAATTACTGGTATTTGTGCCATTATTTAACGCCCCAAAAAAGCATGTCCTAAATGTATGTGTTCTTTCATTTGCGCATTGTCAGTAAATCACCCGCAGAAATTTCCACACCCATCGGCGCTGTTTTGGAATTGCGCTCTCTCACTAATTTGCCCTGTTTAGTAAAACTGGCCCCTAAGCATTTATAGATATAATATAAAAACTTACCACTTTCCCTCACTGTTCTCAAATTGTTGGACAGTGTATCCAAACATGTCCTCCACTGGTCCACTGAATGACATCTGGTTCTTCTCGTCCACATTGAAACATGACAGCCATGGCAGCAGAGCTATCAAGAAACATACAATAAAATAAGACAACATAAGCATCACATACAATATGCATCTCACTTTATCTTATAAATAAGACCAAGGGTCACTTTGTCCAATAAAAGAAACGTTTCAGATAATATAAATGCTAGTATTTACTAGCATGAATGGAACACTAGCCTACAAGTTAAGGCAATTACGCAGCTGTTTATTAACTGTTAAATATTTATAATGAATATTAATATACGTAAGTAAATAAACACACAGACTTTTCATTTCCCTTTTTTGTTTTGGGAGAGAGAGACAAATAGTCCCAGTTGTTCATACCCAGTTGTGTGGGAATGAAACATGCGAATCCTACGGGGAGTAAGACAAGCATAGTAGGCAGAGGAATTTCACAGAGAAATGCGGAGTAGCCGTCCTGACCTCTTGGACAATGTCCTCTTCATGAAGACCACCAGAGTCTGACTTTTAGTACTGTATATAAAAGGAGAACTAAATATAGTGTTTAAATGCTTCATTGTGCAGAGGCCACAGAGAGTCTTTTCACATGTTGTGTGCAACGGAATTCCAGTCATGATTTATTCAATTCCAGGATTTGGAAGGGAATTGTGAAGATTAACAAATCACTGTGGTGTTGAGTAGATGGCTGGATCTGGGCGAGAACACCAAGAGACAGAAATCCAGTTGTGCTGCCTTATGTCTGTTGTCGATAACAGTCATGTTCTGAGATAATGAATGTAGAACATGTAGTCATGACTCAATGAGGAAACAGAGAGGCAGTGTATGTTTGTAGTCACGCCTCGTACGAATGTCCACTCAACAGTAATTAAGATTTCCAGCCAAGCCTCCAAACCCGCTTTCCATGGAGTCTTAACTTCTGAGGACGATCTGCATGACGAGTGACCATCTGAAAGACCAGACCAAAGGCCATTCATACACTCACCACTATGACAGGCAAGACACAACCAATGAGTTTTGGAAAAACAAGCAGAATTAAAAGAAGATGAAAAGACGAAGAAGCGCAGAAGAAGCATGTTCATTAGGGATGTGCCGACCAGTCGGCCTTTTCTTGGCCGGAGGAACTGCTGCTTTGTTTTGAGTGAGATTTGCGAGTTAGATAAGCAGAGTGAATTTCCTCTGCAATCTAGACGGAAGCAATGTGCTTCGTAATAAGAGAAAGAGCAAGAAGCTGAACATGAAGACATTCAAAATATGAAGGTGAAGACCAACACAAAGCTGATGAACACAACAAAGCTGTAGACTAAGAAGAATCTAAAGATGAAGTTGAGGCTAAGAAGAAGCTATAAGTGAAGTTCAAGAAAATTATGATGCAGAAGAGGCTGAAAAAGAGATAAAATAAGGTCCAGAAGCTCAATGAGGCCAGATAGAATCTGAGGAACATGATACATAACGATGAAGAAGATAAATAAGAAGCTGAAGAAGAAGAACATGAAAAAGACTAAGAAGAGGCTTAGTTAAGGCAAAGAAGAAGATGATGAAAATGAAGCTGCAGAAGAAGCTGAAAAGGAGCAATTGAAGCTCAAGAAGGCCAGAAAGCATCTGAGGAACATGAAGATATAACAATGCTGAAGATTAAGAAGAAGCTGAAGAAGAAGAATATGAAAAGACACAGAAGAAGACGAAGATTCTGAAAAAGATTAAATGTGCAACAGAACACATTTTACTGCAAACTAATACATGTTAGACAAAGAAGAAGCTGGAGTAGAAGACGAACATGAAGATGAAGATGAAAATGATGATGATGAATCAAAAGAAGCTGTAAAAACCTCAGAGGAGAAGCTGAAGAAAAACACAATGAAGAACCTGAAGAAAAATAAGAAGACAAAGAATGATAACAGGAAGAAAAAGAGCAAGATGAAGAGAAGAAGGTGATGAATCTGAAGAAAGCTGCAAAAAACTTCAAAGGAGGAGCTGAAGAAAAACAGTGAAGGTGGTGAAGAATATTTGAGAAACTGAAAGTCAGCTAAATAACAAATGTCCAACAAACATGTTTTGGAAAAGCAAGAAGAGCCACAAAATTAAGACAAAGAGGCAGAAGAAAATGACATACTGTAGACAAAGAAGACAGACGAAGAAGAGATGTGCCAACCCGTTCCCGTCCTGAGGGGCAGCTGTTCTGTTTTGGGTCGGATTTGCAAGTTAGATAAACAGAATGAATTTCCTCTGCAATCTACTGACTCTGTAAACAAAGACGTAGAGGGCCAAAGGCAACCGAACAGCTGGCTTCCTCCTCGACTACATCTATCTCCTCACAGACACACACCATCCTCTAAACCAGGAGAACGGACTCCTCTCTTAATGAAGAGGGTGTTTGTAATGTATAACGAGAGGAAAAGGCAAGACTTCCTGCTGAGGTTTAATGCTGGACGCGCTCTGAGCTAGTGCTCTGCAAACATACCACAAATTATACACACAGAACTTGTGCAAACACAGCGACACACACACATAACCTTGGGAATACATGGAAAGAGAGGCCTTAAAAACACTCTTACATTGGGATTCAATCATTTTTGCTGGGTTCATGCTAATGGTGAATGGGAATGTATCATCCATTCCCTCAATAGACGTGATTGATTTCAAGCCTCTACAGTACGTCAGAGAAAATACAAATGCAATTAGGTGCTTCAAGATGGCCACCAGCCAAAGAGGCCCTTTGCATTGATCGCAGATGGGGAAGATGCCCAGACACATGGATCACAGCACTACAAAAACACAATTTATAGTCAAGATTCAGGTGTTCAGGGGTTTCTTACTCTTAAAGCACAGCAGAATCCCTCCGAACCACAAATAGAATATTACATAAATATCAACTGAACATAAAAACAATGAAGGAAAATAATCCAAATCTGACAATATAAATGTAAATTGAATATAGCAGTGAATTAGAATATATTTTTATAAATCTTAATATATAAATGTAAATCATGAATATATAGTAGTAAATCTGAATATGTAATTATTAGTCTGATATATAAATGAACTCATAACTTGCAGAATATCAATTCCAATTCATTTTGGCATATTAAATTGACTAATTCTGTAAATGCAGTGTTTAATATTAGTGAAATACTATTATTTGTATGTTTTTATTCATGTTTTTATATAGTTTTTTATTTTCCATTTTCATTTTAAATTTTCTCTGAAGTTTTAGTAATTTTGTTGTGTTTTTGTTATTTTTAGTTCTAGCTTTTTATGTCTATATAGTTTTTATTAACTTTTATTTCGGTTTTAGCTTTAGTTATTTTAGTATGTCAAGTTAAAAGTAAAAAAAAAATAAAAATAAATGAGAAAAGCTCATTTTTATTCATATATTTATATTTTAACCATATTTAATGGTTTTAATTGTTATTTTAGTAAACTTTTACATAGGGCAGTTTTCAGACTGATTTAAGCTGGTAACTATTTACAGTACCATAAAAAATTTTTTTTTAAACTATTTTATGATTTGATTCATACAAAAATGTATGATTTTTAGAAAAAAAAAGTAAATAAGAAGGTCCACCACTAAACCTAACCCCCAGTGGAGCCTATAAGCAGGCCATACAAAAGTACAAATGAGATTGTACAAATTCATACAAAATCAATTCAACACCAATTTCCCAAAATAAGTAAATAAAGTAGTTACAAATTGCCATGAGAGTGTGTTGACTGCTTAAGAACATTTGTTTTGGAAATCAGACTGCACTGGTCACGATGCATGTTTTTGATTCACTAAAAAGAACTGACTCATAAGGGTCATTTGTTGTGAATCAAACTACACTGGTCGCACGCTATATTTTTGATCGACTACAAAGAACTAGCCAAGAAGAGTCATTTGTTTGTGAATCGGTTGCATGTTGCTTTTGCATGCAGCCTGTGAAGACAACTCAAACACATTTCTTGCCATTATTTTGTGACACACTGTCTTTTTTATTCCACCATATTCAATGCAGAAAGCAACTCAGATAATGTATGATTCTGTATAGGCTCTAGATTATAAAAACATGGGAAAATGAGGGAAAATGGTCAATATCTTTCTTCAGAAAAGGTTTTTTATTCATCTTGACCTGGCAGTCTCACATGTGTGCAGTGCACTTCCTGCAAGTCACACTTGAGCATCTGCTAAAGGTTTAAAAAATAAAAATAACGCACATTCGTTCATATTAGACAGGACATCCGTTACGCATCATGCAGAGTTAAAGTGTGAAAAAAAAACATTGCCTACACAAAGCAAAACATTCTCCATCCAATTTTCAAAAACCACATAAAGACAATACTAAAGAACTCAGCAGCTTCGAGTTTTCTTAGTGTTGCAAAGTTCCAAAAAACAAAACTTACATAGCTAGATGACTTGACATGATCAAAATGTTATCATCACGCCCGATTGTTTGTGATGCAAAGTCTTGGTATCCATGGAGATGTAAGAAGAAATGAGGAATGCGTTTTAGATCTTTAAAATGACGAGCTCCATGCTCACATTGCAGACAAGGTCAAAGCCTGTTAAACGATGCTGTCTTTCCCCTTCAGGTTTGATCATGTGCCACTTGACAGTGCCAAAATCTGATTAATTGCATTAAGCTGTAAGATTTAGTCATCCAACACCGACTTTTAAATCAGCCCATTTGGCAGCGAGAGAGCTACGTGATTATGAGGAACGAGGCCTGGGTCGAGGCCTTCTCTGGTTCACACATGCTCTTTCATGACAAAGCAGATCTCAAGATAATCAAGTAAATGTGTCCTGTTGCACACACTCTCCTTGTCGCGTTCTTTATTTCCCGGCCAAAGGAACTGATGTATCTGACTACATTCACGTACTGACACGCACACAGTGTAGGAAACACTTCCTTGGGTTATTAAAAGAGCACTTGGACATCGCAGTATATACACTGTCAAAAGTGATAAGTTGACTTAACTTAAAAAAATTGAGGAAACCCATTGCCTTAAAATTTTGAAGTAAATAATAATTAAAAAAATAAGTTAATTGAATTGTCAAGTTCACTTAACTTTTTTTTTTTTTTAATTATTATGTACTTAATCATTTTAAGGCAACGGGTTCATTTTTTTTTTAAGTTAAGTCAACTTATCACTTTTTACAATGTAGTCTGTTATGCTACGTGTTTAAACATGTTTAAACTAAACACAGGAAATGTGAAAATTGATATAAAAGAGCAATATTTAAATATTTAAATGTTTGAAAGTTTATTTAAATGTTTGAAAGTTTAGAATTTAAGACATAAATACTAGTATTGTAACTTGCTGTGTAAAATAAAATCATTAATAGGCCTATAATAATCAAATATTCATATCTTCATTTTTATCATTACAGTTAAAGCAACAACAAAAACAACAACAACAATAATAATAATAATAATAATAAGCCCTATAGACATGCAGTCAAAATAAATGACTTGAATATTAAGTCTAAATATTAAATACTAAAAAAGAATAATTATTTTATCTGTTTACTTGCATATCATGTGACCATTAAACAACATTAGAGAACCTGTGAACCTATGAACATTTGAATGTTCCATTAAATTATTAGATATTAATTTAAAGTCTTACATCTGGGCAAAACAAAAAAAAAAAGTTCAGGGAAAAATTATAATTAAAAATTACATTCACCGTATAAACAAAAGACATTAAGACATTACTATAACGTCATCCCCAAGAAATATAGAGGGTATATTATAAAGCACAGCTGCACAAATACATTTGCTATCTTTGTTTTCAGGGCCTTCAATTTGCACACAATTTGGAAGATTCCACAATAACATGAAATGTGGAAAAACAGTAGATAAAATTAGCCTTTTTTTACTCAGTTACTCAATGAAAAGAAAATAAAGTTGAGGCCGTACTCTATTCACATGCAACAATGCTCACAAATATAGCAGTGAATGCAATTCGCACATAGAAGGAGGTACGTTTGCTTGGAAAAGAATGACTTTAAATTCATCTTATTTTGGCACATTGTTGTATTGCATGTTGTATTAGTAAATGCAACATTTTTTGCACTGAAATGCTTCTTGCAAATGTGGCAGCTCTTTTTAGTGGATTCACCACACAACCCCAATATCCTGTTCCTGAATATGCTGCCTTCAGATGTGTCCTCTGGAGGACCAGCGTTTTATTGGCCATGAAAAAGTCCACCCACAGAATGACATAATGCTCCCTGCTGATTCCAGAAGCTTTCATTCCAGTTTCCTCCGCACTAACAGGGGAGAGACCCCGATCATGTTCTGTCAAACGCCCACCTTCTACAAACACTCACACGCAAACACACCCAGACACTCCTGAACACGGCCGTTCCCACACAGCCACACGGTGCACAGATGGGCCAGCAACCCAAGCTTGCTCAACCACATACAAATGGTTTGAGACTAAAAATACATGGCGCAGGGCAAAGCAGGTCACATCCTGCATCTCAGCCTAAAAAATAATAGCCAGAGTATCACTTTCCAATACAGTAAAGAAACAATCGAGCTTGAACTATTAACATCATGATAACCCATACGACAAAAGCATGTTTTCTGATACATTTTTAAATATATTTAAATATGTTCATATCAATTTTGAATTTTAACAATATATTTGCATAAACAATTATGTTTTCATGATTAATTAGATACATATACTGTACAAAATATATGTATTTTAAGTTTGGAAATGTATTTTTTTTGCCTCATTTTGGCATTTGAAGGTTTAAATGTATTTTCATATACAAAATATTGTATATTTCCACTGACACAATATATTTTGCATATATTTTGGTCAGAACAAAAACATCCCTTGCCAGTCAAAACTTTGAAATAATTAAGATTTTTTTAAATGTTTTTGAAAGAAGCCTCACCAAGGCTGCATTGATTTGATGAAAAGCACAGTAAAAACATTAATATTGTGAAATATTATTACAATTTAAAAGAACTGTATTGTCTATTTGAATATATTTTAAAATGTCATTTATTACTGTGATGAGAAAGCTGATTTTTGAACAGCCATTAACCCAGTCAGACATTTATAATGTTAGAAAAGAAAAACAAATGCAATTTCCTGAAAAATGTAAAACAACAACAACAACAACAAATTGTGTTATTATTACTAGGAATTGAGCACCAGCATTATCCACATTTTAATGATTTCTGAGGGGTCAAGTGACACTGAAGACTGGAGTAATGATGCACAAAATTCAGCTTTTCATCACAGAAATAAATTACATTTTAAAATATATTCAAATAGAAAACAGTTCTTTTAAATTGTAATAATATTTCACAGTATTACTATTTTATTAAATAAATCCAGTCTTGGTGAGTATAAATTTATTCTAAAAACAACAAAAATCTTAATTATTCTACGTTTCTGACTGTGTATATTTTTTCTCATATTCATGACACTGACATTCAGATCCTGTGGTAACCTCCAATAAGAAAGCAAAATTAGCCATAAAATAGATGTTTTAGCAATTATTGCGAATTATAGGTAAAATAAATAGTGCTGCCCTCCTTCCAAAAGGAAAAGGTTAGGCTGTCTATCTGCAGCATGAGAATAAAGCGAAACATCCCCCGTGGCTAATCACAGAATGTCACATGCTAGAGCGGCTCTGGAAACAGTTAGGCTGTTCTGCCTGTCCCGCTGGAGGGGAGTTCGATTCTCTGCAGCAGACATTATCCAGCTCACTTCCTGGAGCAGCACTGGATGCCAACATTCCCTGGGACTGCCGTTGACATGCAGCTGAAATTAAAACAATCCTCCATCATGTACATGGACTAACTGATGTCTCTCAGCTGGAGTGTCCGTTTTAGTCAATGCTTGCTTAGTTATCCCCGTTGGTACTTGATTCATGTGAGTTTGGGGATTAGGTCTCTGTAGAGGCCAAAGTTCAAGCTAAACATTATGGGGAAATCGGAAAAAAGCTGCAGTATTTTATAGACCGGCAGCAAATGGACCTTGCTTTAAAATATATAGGCCTATCAGTATATATATATATCATTTATATGCATATCTCACTCTACAGGTATCAAAAGTCATTAATATGGCAATAAATATGAAATTTCTATGTCAAAGACCTCAGAAGCCTGATAAAACAAAAGCTCTGTGTTTTCGTGCAGCATATCAACTTGTTAACAGTCTGAAAGCTTTGTTTTTCTGTGTCTGGTAGAGATATGTTATTTGCTGTTGTGCTAAAGTGAAGATAATGCAGTCATAGTAGGGGCTTTTTTGCCCTTTCCTTGCGAATACCCTGTGAAGTTCAATCACATGACATATAAAAAAGGCTCATGAAGATGAACTTTGTTTAGCTTTCTCTTGCACAGTCCTCCCACTAAATACAGCCTTATAAAGTAAGTTTTATTTTATCAATGTGTTTTTATATTAATAACAATGTACACATATAAATTGAAAACAGTCATGTTATTTAAAGATGAAGTGCACACAACAATAAGTAATTGAGGAATAAGTCTTTTAAACATCAATTCAATAAACAGGAAGTTAATATTGTTTTTGTTCTGTCATCCAAAACAGGTACTTTTCACCAACTGTTTTATGAATACTTTATTCTTCTTTATTATTCTTTAACATACTGTTTTTCACCTATTATATAGTACGTATAGCATGCAAAATTGGTTCAGCAACCACATGTTAAATTCCTAAACACACAAGTTTTTTTGAACTAATTGGTTAAATGAATGATTCAATGACTTACTTATAGTGACTACTGGTGTAACAATGTAACTGTAGAAAGAAACCCTAAAAAATCCCCACACACTATGTCAGTCAGCTAGGTAATACTACCCTGGTGACATTTACATCAGAAACAGCAAACGTTAAAACATAAAAGTGAACCAAATGTTTACATTTGCATAAAAACACAATCCACATGCAAGGCCTAGTGACAACAAAGCATGCAAAACAGCATGTGACAATGTCCCAGCTCACTCATAAACACACACAGATGAAATAGTGCCTGTAAAGTATCTGTTCTCTCATTATTTTTGTGCTGTGAGGTTTACGACCTTTGAGAGAGAGGTCAGCAGGTCATGCCCCCAGGGTCATGTTCTTTAGGTGCTTCTAAATGACTGGCTCATTATATGAACATTTTATGGGAGATCAGGGGTTTGCCCTATAATGTTTCATTACAACGGTCCTCATTTTGAGGAATGGTGCTTTACCAAGAACAAGTGCTTCTGAAGTGTTTTTCTTTTTCGGCTGACATCACAAATCCCTCTTACTTTCGCCTCCTACCCTCTAACCGCCTGGCTCTCTTCTGGTATGTAACACCCAAACATTTGTGTCAGATGTGATCAGTGCTACTGTATTTGACATTTTCTGTAGTAAACTGGAAGGTGTATGACAGAAAGCAGAGCGATGTAGTACAGTAACTTCTTTCCTGATCCAGACAGGAGATAAGATGCTGATTCAGAATAAATGCGATCACACATTTGTCATACAAACAGTTTTATCTAATTTTTTAAGTTTTCATCACATAAATGTGTGTGACGGTAATGCATATCCAAAAGAACAGTGTTCCCAGTTCCAAAGCTACTTTTCCTCAAATGATGGTTAATTTACCGAGTACTGTAAGCACAAAAAACAAACTGTATTTTAAGGAATTGTTTAAATTTTTGTAGTCTTCTATTTACCAGGATAATCACTATAATTTATGTAGATTACTGCAGTATTATGCTGCAAGGCTTAAAATGTTTAGAGGCTGCTCTGTGAAATCTCATTCACTGTAAGAGGCCATCATCATATTGTTTTTATTAAATCTGACAGTGTGTAATGAGTGTTCAGTCCATCAGTCTGTCGTTGAAAGCAACTTCTGATTTATGTTAAAGAAAACTATGTTTTGAACTGATTTTTGCCATAAACATTTGAGGTTTGCACTTCACAGTTCTGATTTTGTGGTTATAATTTTAAGAAATGTGCTACATTTTATTAAAACGAATCTAATCAGTTGAGAAAAACCTGTGAAATGCATGGAATCTGCACTAGCAGAAAGCAGAACAGAAAAATGAGCTCTACTGTAGTTTGCCTTTATAGTTCTTACAAAGATGTGCAAAAGCATCAGCAGATCTCTGAACTAAAGCGAACAATGATAGTTTTCTGGTCTCAGAAGTGTTACTTCCTGTGCTTTTTTTTTTAAGTAAGTGTACAAGGTCACAAGAAACTTGTTACAAGAAACTGCTCCATAGGAAACTGAACCACTTCAAAGACAAGCTTTAAAGTCAGATGCACTTTCACACCTAAAGTTCAGGTCTTGTGCACAACTGTCATCATTTACTGAGTGTGTTATGTCATTCCAAATTATTATGACTTTCTTTCTTCTGTAAAACAAAACTGTTTGTCCATTCAATGTAAGTCAATGGGGTCCAATGTTGTTTTCCGTCCATTGTATGGACAAAAACAGTTAAAACATTCTTCTTTAAAACATATTTTCGTTTGTGTTCCATAAAAGAGAGTCATACCGGTTTGGAGGGATAGTAAATGATTTTTATTTTTAAGCGAACTATCCATTTAACTAAACTGGAAAACTAAACCTTATGTCATTCTATGAGCGCATAATTTTTACAAGTGACTGGAAACAAAAGACACGATTTTCCTAAGTAGTCACTTGTGGATCAAAGTTGAAGAAAGTTTGAACCTAAGGAAGCTAAGTATGCGCAGATGGGATGGAAACTTCAGTCACTGGCATATCTGATGGAGGAACGGTGCGCCAGTGAGGGATGTGCCAGCCTCCGGTTCACCCGCCCAAACAGTACTTTTCCAGAACTTGACAGCCGCTGGCACAAAGCAGATGACGGGAGATGTTTTTCCCAGCTAGCAAGAATGTTTAAAATACCCTAGAACCCGTAATACTTCCTGCGATCATGTCATAATAGCAAAAAACAAGCCTTAACATATTTTGCAACAGGTTTCCTCAATTTATGAGAAACCTTCCAGATCGCATGGTATCATATTCTATGTGAATGTTTTCACAGTAGCTTGTTGAGTAGTTGTTTAAAGGGGTTATATGAGGCTTTTTTAAAGATCGTTATTTTGTGTTATTTTAATGTTCAAAAAACACATTATTTTTCAAATACTGTACATTATTGTAGTTCCTCTATGCCCCGCCTCTCTCAAACGTGTCGTTTTCTACAAAGCCCCTCCTTCCGATAAGCGCAGTCTGCTCTGATTGGTCAACTGGCACAGTGCATTGTGATTGGCCGAACACCACAAGCATGCGTCGGAAATTTAACGGCCCTTACTATAATCGCGAGCTTCAGCTTTCAAAGTAAATATTAAGACAGTTAATAATGTCCTTAGTTTTACCATCAGTTCAAGCCCGAGAGGGGAACAGAGTCATGTGACAGACACAGTGATGATGCTCATATGTATTTGCAGTAAACAAGCCACGGTTAAGACAGCTGACTCCACTGTGATGTGACCCTGTCTCTCTCTCACACACACACACACACACACACACACACAATGCGTTACTCTACACTGCGCATAACTCTGCATTTGAACAGTCAACAGCAAATACTTAAACTAATAACAAAACATACTTACAGTCACTGATTCAGAAGCACCAGATTGTCATAGCAAAGTCGGAATTGACCCTTTTTTTTAGAAATAGCCTTTCTTCACAGCCAGCCTTGTTCTCTCCTAGGTTCACAAAACGGTCGTCCATAAAATGCGTTGCACAAATTCAACCATTTGGGCTGTGCTGTTCTGTTGTAAATAATCTTAATCTATGATTCCTAATTGCATCTACTTTCTGAAGGCCAAATAAAGTGCTTTTGCTTTTGCATAGAAACACACAGCCTGACATGGCTGCATCAACACTACTGCGGTTACTAAAACCACGCCTTCTTTCCTCGCGTGAACACTTGGGCGGCGTGTTTAAATGAGGCGTTTTAGCCCAGTCTGGATTAGCCTTCTCTTTTAGATAGAGTAAATCCTTTTGTGGGAAACTTTGAGCTTTGTAAATCTGCAGATCTTATACATGCACAAACTGCTACATAATCACACTAAAGAAAAGGAAAACAAGAAATCGCATCATATGACCCCTTTAAATTGGAGGCTGACCAAAGCGGTAATTATGTCTATTATGATCATTTAAACCGAACTGCCCATTCTGTGCCAGTTCTCAGACAAGTAAGTGGTTTGCCAAATCGTGTTGATCACTGGGTACCATCAGCTCCAAATTTGCCAGGTCTGGAGATTATTTCTCTAAGGAAACATACTGTAGCAGCACAAATAAAGCATATACACCACTGTCTACAACCATCTTCTACTATAATTATGAGTCAGAGCATTTTCTTTGAAAGGACTGGGGCTTGTCTGCATGTAATGGAATGCATTCGGCAATCTGAAGTCTCCAAGTATGGAAGAAGACAGTTCAAAGCAAGGTCTTCTGGGAGATTTGAAGCCCTTGCCAGTAAGTGCTCTGGATTTATAACTGTTGAGATCTTCTTCATGCCAGCGAGAGAGGAGTGGCAGATGGCTAACTTAAGCCCGTCTCGCTCTACACTTGACCATTCATCTCCCAATGACCCTATTTTTGGTTCACTTTATTAAATTAGATGAAAAGGGCTGAAATGAAACTGCAGTCAGCCATATTAGATGCCCAATTGATGAAGTGAAACGTTTAATGAGTCTGCACTGAAAATGCCTTAAAGGAATAGTTCATCATAACATCAAAATTTGGTTGCAATTTACCTGCACGTTGTTTAATTGTGGAGCACATTAGAAGATATTTTGAGAATTTTTTTTGCTCATACAATGAAAGTAAATGGGGTCCAAAACACCACTGACTTCCATTATATGTACAAAAAACACTGAGATATTTTTGTTTGTGTTCTACAGTGCAAAAAAAAAGAGGAGTGAGTAAGTGATGACATTTTCATTTCGGGGTGAAATATGCCTTTAAATTCAAAGTCAACAGCATGCACAAACCGTTCTGCTGTCATGAATCTGTTCAGCATTCAATGAATTCATTATTTATCCCAGACAGTGCAGGCGTTTTGTACATAAAGCACACACAGAAGGAATGCATTCCTATCAAAGCCTGGAGATAAACCGGACACACTGTTTATTCATGGAAAAATATCTCAACATTCACAGACGTATGCAATCTATTAATCTACAATACGGTAAAATATTAGCAATATTATTAAACATAAAAAAATCCTATAATAGTCAAATATAAACAGTACAATAATATATTACAAAATTTTGGTAGAAAAAATGTATGTAATATTTAAAGCTGCAGTCCGCAACTTTTTTTGTGTTCAAAATGTACAAAATGTATATAATACGTGAGTACACCATGAATCCATTTTCCAAACCGTGTTTTTGGCTTGTCCTGAATCACTACGGTACACCTATAATAAGTGTTTATATTCAGACTATTTAGACTGGTTCGGGTAGGTACCGCTGCGGAGTAGCCCGGTACCTGTGTGATTTATCATAGAAGTAAACAGAGAGAAGTAGCTCTGGCTACAATGTTCTTCCGCAACACGGACGCAGTTCATAGAGTGCAAAAAGTTACGGACTGCAGCTCGAAGGCATTTGCTAGTCAGTGCCATTTATTAACATAATAATACAAAAATAATTCTAAAAATACAAACAAAAACAAGTTTTATGCAATTTTATGAATTTATCCAAGAAAACACCACTACAAGCAATCTTATAAAAATTATAATCATAATCTTCAATGACTCAGCATTTAACAGTCGGCACATCTGAGGAAATAACTAGGAAATTACTCAATAATCTAAAAACACAACAGAGCTTTTTATAACATGTTACACAGGCCTTAGACATGCACGTGAATATGTGTGCGTCTGATGTCCCACGCATCCATATGCAGATTACAAGCATGCTGACTGAAAACAGATGAATGTCTCAAACCAAAAACACCTGCCCACTCATCTCCATTAGGAATTTACACAGCTTAAATGTCGCCACTACAATAACCACATCTGGATCTTTGTCCACTAGGGTGCTGATCTGTCATTTCAGAGCATCTAAAAAAAGTAAGTGAATGACAGGATCTAAAATAAAACCAGCAAAGAGTATCAGCGTACTCACTTGGCAGTATAGTATTATGCTTATCACTGTACCATATATGCATGAAATTGTTAATAAACCAGTAACCTATTTTGAAGTGTGTTAGCCAGTAGGTACTGGACCAGAGTTAGAAGACCAGTTCACCCAAAAAATTTACTCACCCTCAAACCTTTCTAGATGTAGATGAGTTTGTTTCTTAATTGGAACAGATTTGGAGAATTTTAGCATTACTTTACTTGCTCACCAATGGATCCTTTGCAGTGAATGGGTGCCATCAGAATGAGAGCCAAAACAGCTGATAAAAACAGTAATCCACATAACTCCAATCCATCATTTAACATCTTGTGAAGTGAAAAGCTGCTTGCTTTTTAACTTTAACTGGCCAAAATATCAGTCCATAATCCATAATAACGCTTCCTCCAACAAAAAAGTCTATCCCCTGTTGTCCTCTCAGATCAAAATCCACCCACATATTTGTTTTCACTTGTGAAAGGTGCTTGATCTGTGCATATTTGTCTCCTGATTCAGACGAGACAACTTTTTTCAGTTGAGAAAGCAATACAAATAGATGACTCGTATTTTACCCAGAAGCAAAGGTCAGAAGTTAAAAACGTCTTAATGATGGATTTGTCTCTTACAAACACACAGCTTTTCACTTCACAAGACATTAATTGATGGACCGGAGTGGTTTGGATTACTTGTGGATTATTGTGATGTTTTTATCATCTGTTTGGACTCTCATTCTGACGGCACCCATTCACTACAGAGGATCCATTGGTGAGCAAGTGATGTAATGCTAAATTTCTTCAAATCTTTTCCAATGAAGAAACAAACTCATCTACATCTTGGATGGACTGAGGGTGGTAAATCATCAGCAAATTTTCATTATTGGGTAAACTGTTCCTTTAAGTGCATGGATGAAGCGACAGTGTGATGATCCTGCACCTAATTTTAGTCAATGTGAACCTCTAACTGCAGCTGCATCCACAACTCAATTCCTTAACACGGGTCACGAGCCTTCATCACATGCATTCCAAAGAAACTGCACCCAAGGAGATCTGAGCTGTCTTCATTTGGTTAAACTAACAGGGAGGGAACACGGATATTCTTTATACAAAAGTGCTCTTCCTACTGCCATTTAATAGCCGAACATTAATTAAATGTTTACATGAAAGGTGTTTTAAAAGTTGCCAGCTTCGTGGACAACAGTCAAAATGTTGATTTATATTTTGAGGTGCCATTAGGAAGTTTTTATTTTTGTTTAGATGGCTCTAATTAATTTCAATAGTACTGATGGTTTTGTACTGTATACTG
Organism: Acrossocheilus fasciatus; assembly: GCA_036784905.1. Classification (NCBI taxonomy): domain Eukaryota; kingdom Metazoa; phylum Chordata; class Actinopteri; order Cypriniformes; family Cyprinidae; genus Acrossocheilus; species Acrossocheilus fasciatus. Next base: position 19,201,477 of record CM071947.1, on the reverse strand, counting down.
ACATCTACTGGCTTGGATGTAAGAAGTTTGTGTAACACTCTGGCTGAAAGTGCTATATAAAGTTAAGAAATATATATTTTTGCTATTACAATGATTAGTAACTTCTTTAATTGCATAGCACAGTGTGTGATCTTAACATGCCAGCTGCCATGATGATACGACCAGCTCCATGTAGAATAAAACTGTATTTTTTTTTATTTCTTCAATAGGAGACTTATGTAACTGGAGTCTTTATCTCATGTGAGAGTATTACATGTTTTCAATCATTTTTCTTAGAAGTCATTTTTATGTCTTCATGCATACAAATTTTTATTTAGCAAAAAATAACAAAGGGCACCAGAATGCAGAATGTCATTGTAATGGAGATAATAATATGAGAAAGCAGTAGGGAATAAAAATGTCTGATAAATAAAGGCAGTTGCTCTTAATGTAAGACTTAATGTAAGTGCGTTTTATATGCACATATACACTGTGCAAGCATGTGGTGCGCAAAAATCGTTTTACGCCGCGTAAACATGGGTTTAAGTAATGTCCTTTACGTCTACGAGAAGATAAATAACAATAACTTGTGTTCAGAATAACAGACCGCAGCCTGTCAAAGTGAATATAACACACCTGATCAATAATACATTATAATGCACGCATGGTCTTTGGAAAATAGAGTGACATGCACCGAATAAACAACGCGCACAGTTTCGCGCTCAGGATTTTGTCATCTTCATTATCATAAAACAGACTAAATAAGACACAATAAAAAAAAACGTACCCAAAAGCGCTGCTAGTGTGAAATGAACGACTCCAGAAAGCATCCTCCCGGTTCGCTGTCAGAGCCTGGATACGAGGCTCCTCTCCTTGGAAGCGCAGACGCTCAACTGACCAGCAGCCTGACTCTCTGGAGGCAAACACTCGATGCAGTTTCTCTCAGAGTTAGCTAGAGGGCATTTCATCCGCAAAGTCAATGTCCCAGTGCAAGTCTATAGATCTCAAACCTTTTACCTGAACTACAACTTGACTGACTTTACAAAGCGTATTTGAAAGCATGAGGAGTGACGGTGAGGGAGGGTTTAGCTGAGCATTTGAGGGAGGACTCGCACTCATTCACATTCAAGTAGCTGTACTAGAGTTTTAGGCAGCATTAGTAACATTATATACAGTAGCCTATGTACACATTTACAAACGTGTACACAAATAATTAAAATATTACTGATGATCAGAGGCACGTGCCCCCTCAGATTTATGAGACAAGTGGATTTTGAATGGAGCTTCCAAAAGACAAAAAATAGCCAATTAATATTTTCTATATTTAATACAGTCACTCATGCGTGATTGGATGGTTCAGTGCGTCATACCATCAGCTGCTAAACTCACATCTGTGTTCGCTGGCGCTGAGCCAGAGTCAGACGCGTTTTACAGCGCTGCGCATTATAACCAATCACACACGATTCTGTTGAGCTATTAATCTAATGACCAATCAGAGGCGTTCAGATGAGTCATCGCTAAAATGCCGGTGTTTTCTTCACTTGCTCGCTGACTGAATACCTCTTTCTGGCGAATTATCTAATCAGCGACAACAAAGTGCAAATGTGTGTACGAATATGTAAGTAAGATATTCATTTCATAGTGTAAACAGCTTCAGTGATTTTAATGGGTGTTGCTTGAACTCTAGACTGTCAGTAAAATGTTCTTTTCTCTTTCTGTACAATGAAAGTGTTATGATTAGTAGCCTAACTTACTATGATTTTATTCACATTAACTTTCAATGTTAAATTCACATTAAATATAAAATCAGTCGTATTAAAATATGGGCATGACACCCATATTTAATAGATTACATTATTAGGTTACTTTGACCATCGCCCACCACTACATCAACTAATAAAGGTGAGAATCAAGATATTTCATGATATAAGCCTAGTTAATGCGTTTGGGAATGTTTTGAATAAAAGGAAAAAATGAATAAAACATAAGTGCTGTTGTGGCTGCTGTGTGTCACATGACGATATTAACTGGTCTAAATTAGTCATTAGTTGGTCTAAGCTGGTAATTAAGCTGGTCTAAACTGCTCACTAACTGGTTTAACCTAGGTAGGTCTAAACAAGTCTGTAGCCAGTCTAAATTAATCATTAGCTATCTCAGATGGTCATTTGCTGGTCCAATCTGATCCTTAATTGGTCCAACCTGGTAATTAGCTGGTCTAAGGTGGTCACTAGCTGGTCTAAACTAGTCTAACCTGGTAATTAGCTGGCCTAAACTAGTCTAACCTGGTAATTAGCTGGTCTAAGGTGGTCACTAGCTGGTCTAAACTAGTCTAACCTGGTAATTAGCTGGCCTAAACTAGTCTAACCTGGTAATTAGCTGGTCTAAGGTGGTCACTAGCTGGTCTAAACTAGTCTAACCTGGTAATTAGCTGGCCTAAACTAGTCTAACCTGGTAATTAGCTGGCCTAAACTAGTCTAACCTGGTAATTAGCTGGCCTAAACTAGTCATTAACTGGTTTAAACTAGTCGTTAGTTGGTCAAAGATGGTCATTAGCTGGTCTAAACTAATTAACTGGTTCAAGATAGTCATTAGCTGGTTCAGGCTGGTCTAAGGTGGTCATTAGCCAGTCTAAACTTATTATTATCTGGTCCAAGATGGTCATCAGTTGGTCTAGTCTTGTAATTAGCTGGTCCGGCCTACTGAAAAAAAAAAGGTAAGTGGTCGCAAACAATTTATTTTAGCTACATTTAATTAAAAAAAAAAAATATGTTGAAAGTTAAAAGTCAACTAAATTTGTTTATTTAAATAAATTTATTGCAACCACTTACCTTAAAAAAATTTAGTAAATTTGAAGAATCATTTTTTTAGTGCTGGTCATTAGCTGGTCTAAGGAGGTCATTAGCTCTGGTGTTGTTGTGTCTATTTAACTTAAGTTCCTTTTTCTCAGAATTATTTTTTTAATCACTTCCATTTTCATAAATGCTGTTTTTACATTGATAGTGCCAACAGAGCTAGATACCAAACACACAAACCATCAAAACAAATCTGAAATCTCTGTAGTCATCAGTTATTCTGACAATAATGTGGCTATAAATCTGTTTTGTATGCACTACCTGCTCTTCATCAAAGACTAAAGCATCACCGAGGGGGTTCTGGAGAATTCTTCCTGCAATAATGACATTTACAGATGGCAAGCAGTCACATAAAAAAATGAAAAGTCCTAAGTGTCAGTGAGCAAGAGGCCATCGAGTGTATAGTTCCCTTGAGTCCTGTGTATTTCTGAAAAAGAAAAAGAAAAGAAAAAACAATCAAAAATGTAATCTCAAGAATCTCTAGAGAAACAGACAGTTTACATTATTCCAGCTTCCTCTGTTCTCTACGTACTCCCAGAATCATGTTTCAGGAAAACACTGATTAGTGTTTTTAGTCTGTGTCTTTCTTTAATCAATTTCCTCCACCACACCCGTCTGCAGGCCTGCCTTTGAACGAGCAGACACAGCCTGTTACAGAAGAGACTTTACACATCCGACGCATGTAAGACGTACCCCACCAACCGCTTATAGCTATGGATATCCCAAACATATCCCCCTGACTGAAGGAAATGAGGCGGGTTTGACTTACAAATATTCAGCCAACCGGTCAGATTCTAACCGAACAATGTTTTTGCTTTATTGGGGCATTTTAAATCATAACATAATGATTTGTAAAAAAAATAAATTCAATTACTAATTTACTAAATTAATCATTCATATATGTATCTTTTGTTAATATACATATTTTTATTCAGATTGAGTTATTATATCTATTATAATTAATTAATTAATTCAAATTAAATATACCTGTTCTACAGTATAATGACATCATTAAAAGCCTTCTTAAAATTCTTGACAAAATGGTCCAAAAATAAATAAATAAATAATAATATCAATAATAACGTATTCATTTAACAATATTGACCAATAATAATATGTATTATTCTTATTCTTATGCCATATTGCTGTTCTTATGCTCATGTGAAAAGAATACCATATAAAACATAACAATTTTGGATGCATTATTGACAAAGATGGAATTAATTTCCTTCTTCACACACACACACACACAAACTTTCAGAATTTATTTTGTGGCTGGTCTGTTTATTTTGGACACAGCATGATCTTGATTAGTTACCCTGTTACCAAAGGAAAGCTTTTAAGATGTCATTTGCTTTTCAGCAGACAGCCATACATGAGCCATTATTTCAGAAGATGCCTGACAGATTGGTTTAAAATAATAAATGTGCCTTAATGTGGATGAAAAGATGTTTGATGGAGCACAAGGAGTCCTCTTATACAACAACATAATCTGATTTCCCGTGTCCAGGACAATCTGTTCTTCAAGCCTATGTTCTGTTCTTCTACATTTTCTAGATTCTTTTCTGGATAAATAGTTGTAATTTCAGAATGCAGAACTGAAAAATAACCCATTGCAGATCACTCATAACTAGGGGTGTAACAGTACATGTATTCGTACCGGTAGGGGTCTTTCGGTTCTGTACACATGTGTAGCCTACCAAACAAATCGTTCCATTTTTTTCAGGAAATTCAGACAATAAATGCCATTGTTATTGGCCCTCTTTGATGTGGCGTGACATATCGCAGTATACTAATGCCTAAGTTCTAACGGCAGCACGGAGCGTGAGTGAGCATGATCACCTCCTCTTTATTACTAGTGTTAACATGAAATAAACATGAATGAACATCTCACCCCTCACGTAATCACCCAATTAGTATAGTTTAGAGCAGAAGACGAGGTAGATTTTTATCCCTAAGAAAAATGTAATTTTAATTGAATTCATTTATAAAAGAGCAATTTGTTCAGTAAACCATTATTCAATTTAAAAAAAAAAGCAATATAAGTTTTGTTTTTTTCCTCCTGCTGTATCGAAACCATACGTACCATGATGTCAAAAGCGAGGTACGTACCAAATACGTATTTACCTACTCATAACCCAACATATTTAAAGGATTAGTTCACTCCAGAATAAAAATTTCCTGATAATTTACTCACCCACGTGTCATCCAGGATGTTCATGTCTTTCTTCAGTTGAAAAGAAATTAAGGTTTTAGAGGAAAGCATTCCAGGATTTTTCTCCATGTAGTGGACTTTCAACAGGGATCAATGTGTGGAAGGTCCAAATTGCAGTTTCAGTGCAGCTTCAAAGGGCTCTACATGATCCCAGCCGAGGAATAAGGGTCTTATCTAGCAAAACTTACTGTCATTTTGACCACCACTGAATATGGAGAAAAGTCCTGGAATGTTTTCCTCAAATCCTTAGTTTCTTTTCAACTGAAGACAGAACAGCACAAACATCTTGGATTTGAATCCTGAAAACCTCCTGCCCATTTGGATCACTATGATTGTGTGTGAATTAGAGCTGAGTGTCTTTGTGGTTTACCCCGTCCACACCCACTCACTTATTAGGCAACATCAGCAACACTTTAGAAATGTTGCATTCTCACTCCCACATAACTCATTTTGGTAAACAGTATAATGAATACTTAAACACAATCAGATGTGCCATCAGAACTAAGTGGCGGCTTTTTGACAGTTAATTAGGAAATCACTGAATTATCAAGCTCTTGTTGTCTGACAAAGGACCTTGGAATGATTCTGAAAAAAAATCTGGAAATTTGCTGGACACATGGATACGGGTCATTAATGAAGATTCAAAGTGCCCTTCACCCCAGTTTCACGCCTGTTTGTGTTTGTGCAACTGTGTTGGCTTGGCATGGGTCTGTGTAAACTTTCTTAGTGGAATTCTGCGTATGCCAATGTTTTTTTGTTTTTTTTTCCTTCCTCCCCTGTCACACAGTTGTTTGCAACTTGTGACCACAAATCGTGCAGACTCCAGCATTTAGAGTTATTGGAACATTGCAGGTTCATTACGAAGTCACTAAACTAAAGAAGCAACAAGTGACCGATTGATTAATGTGCAGTTGTACAGTACAGTAGCCTATAGTTAGTTCATGCTTATACCCATAGCTGATCACATGAGCACATTGATGGATATGGCTGACTCTCATGAAAACTTTAAGCATATCCAGATCATTTAGTGCCCCCTACTTTTTAATGTACTACTACTACTACTACTGCTAATAATAATAATAATAATAATAATACATTTGACCCCCCCCCCCCCCCCCCGACAAATTATTATAAATTTACTCATTCTTATTATATTATCCTTATTCTGAGGCACAACAATTAAATTAAATTATTTTAATTTATTATTTAATTTTTTAATTATTTAATTTTTTATGTAGTGCCTTTAATTTATGATGATTTAAAATTAGTTATTAATTATTAATATTAATTTATTCTAATTACATGTTCCATATACTAAGGCTAAAATTAAATTAAATTATTTTTATTAATTAATTTAATTACATTTTTTTTGTTGTGCCTTTAATTCATAATTTAAATTCTGATTTGTGATTGAAATGATGAATTATGATTTAATATTTACTTTAATATTATTGATCTATTTATTGATTATTTGTCATCTGGACATGCTAGTTTGAGATGAGCCAATACAAACAAATGACAGCTTTAATGCATTTGATTCTGTGCTTTAATCTACATGGTCATGTTCACTGATTGGCAGACACAGGATAGCCCTTTTCTGATCTGCTTGTTTGACAGCTCTCAGCAGGTGCCCAAGCAATCAACACCAATCGAAAGAGTTCAGAGTTCACAAAGAGACCCTCAGTGATCATGTTTAGGAGTGTGAGAGTCCATATGTCTGGTATGATTTCGAAAAGAGGACTGTGATAATGTAACAAGAGCTGAAGAGAAACCATACCTTCTCCACCAGGACGCTTGAGTTCAAATGTTAAACATCTAGCCATTAGAGAGAAAGAACGAGTGATATGGTGATATTCTCATTGAGATTCGCCCTCTTTGCTGTAATCCAAGTCCCACTTTGGTCTCCATCTACAACTGCAGTGTCTTCGTGGAGGGTCTATCATGCGTGAACCCACTGCATCTGATCAAGGCGCTGCACTGCGATAAAAATTCGTCACAGCGGGACGTCTCATGTTATTTTTGACAAGCATTCGGCATGTTGTTACATCACATCTGGGAGACCATGTGGCCTCACTTACTCACTTGACAGGACCTATCACTGGCTCGGGTTAGAGCCAGACCACCAGGCAATGACTTCTGTTCTCTCTCGTGACCTTGCTTGCACATCACCTGGTCTAGATTAATGGTAAACAGGCCTGTGTGAGCTGGTCCCCACTGGTGTTTTCTCAAAGCAAGTCTTGAGCAGAGGGGGTCCTATTGTTATTTGCTTCCTGCACGTCTTCTGTGGCGGGAAGAGGAAAGGGAGGTTTTGGCAGTCACTTGCAGGCTCAAAGAACATATCAATGGATATAATCTGGGTGTGTTTCATCAGCACATTGAAATTTCGGTAGAGAGCTGTTACGTGCCATTTCCTTGCTACAGGAAATGCATTGGCTAAACTGTTACTCAACACATACAATATTAGGGTCGGTGATAAGACATTTGCTTTCTTTTCTGATAATTTATTAAAAAAATGCATTAAAAATTTATTACTTTGGCCAACGTTCTGCCAAGGTTCCCTCACAGTTCTAAAGAAACATTCTTCCAGTAATGTTAGTAGAACATTTGTTCAGAGTTCTCAAAATGTTAGCACAAAAATGTTATTTATACATCTTTCGTGGAATGGTTTATTTCTGAAACATTTTAGTTGGACATTCATCTAACGTTTTTTAAAAAATGTTCCATGTTTCAAAATATCTAAAATATTCCAAAGTAACATTCTCGTGTTCCCTTAACGTTTGTATAACTAAGAAAAAACCTAACTTTTTTTTTTTTTTTTAAAAGATTGAATTTTTTGAACATTCAGAGAACATTCACTTAATAAAATGTTAGCAAAATGTTCTTAGAACAGTTTTTGTTAGGTGGGGAGTTAATAATGTTCTCAAAAATTGTGTGTAGCACAATAATGTGATGTTATTGCCATTTTTATCAAGGTTGATAAGGACCATTTTCTTTTCAAACTTCTCCCACAGCGCTCGGCAGTTCCGTCATCTATCCCTAGTGTCTTTTACGCTTGCCTCGTGCCTTCAGGCAGTCTCATTATCGAGTCCTGACACATGAGTTTGAACGAGAATGCACGCATTGGCTGTAATGCATAGATGGACATTGCGTAAAAATATGGACAGTGCCAAAACAAGGTGCCTACTTATACTACAGATATCGATATTTTACGTTTGGCATCGATACATCTTATTCTTACACATTTGATCGATGGAAACCTGTTACTCATGAATCATCACGTCTGTCTACTGATCCCTAGTGCGGCAGGCGAAGCCAACATCAGCACCAGTCGACTCTGCAGTGTGCATGTATGTTTAGTAACATCATGATGACTGATTGGATGCAATACATGTACATGTACAGTTTAGATGTTTTAACCTGCCAAACTGACCCCAAATCAGCCCAAATTTTGTCCACCCACCCAAACTTTTACCTGCACAATGAAATTCAAGATTGGGTAACCACCAGTTGTAGTTTTATGTAACAGCAGCGTCTCCGTGCACATGACCAAAAGAGCAACTCTTACTGGTCGGTCAGTTTTCTTCGCAGTGTGATGGAAAGGGGATTAGGGTCACCTGTTCATGCGTGAATGTTGGTCTGAACAGACACATTAACAGCCATTAAAATGTTTATTGCACTGAATATTCATTTTGGTATGAACAAATCTTGAGCCAACTGCAAGTATGCACTGCATTTTCAGAACAGGCATAACAGGCATAAACGTCTTCTTCTACACATGGTTTTCTCTGAGCAACATTTAGAAAAGAATCTTGATGAGCAAGTTAAAATCAAGCTACATTAAAATACATTATGCATTATTTGACTAGACTTTTGTAGTGGTGTCCAAAACCATAGCGGACGTTATTGAGTGCGCTCATTCAATCCCACAATACAACAACCGATGTACACTCAACAGCTAGCTGCTAGAGAATAATAATGCACTGGGAGAGTTGTGGCTAATGAATTCCAGGGTTGCCAGATCTGCGTTACAAAACCAGCCCAATTGGCAACTAGCTCGATCACAGCAAAAACATGGCCAAAACTAGCCCAATGGCATTCCAGGCGAAATGGTTATCAAAATTGTGTCGAAATCACTCCACATTCATGTTCATGGAGGTCAAAAACTTCTTCCAGGGAGTTCCACCTTAACCCGCTTAACCCGGAGTAACCCGCTGACTAAAAAAAAACCCACAGCAGCAGTTTAAAAGGAGTCTAATTCCACGGGAAACCCGCAGACTTGGCAATACTGGTGAATTCCCTTATCTTGAAGATTGCGTCCACAGTAATGCCCACACACTTAGAAAATAAGGTCTGTGGCCAACAACAGTTTATGATTCTTACACGTTTTATTCGTCATGATAACTCTTCAGCTGTTCATTGTGAAGGTTGAATCCTAAATACAATCGCTAGAAGTGAAAAGCTAAATGTATGCTATACAGTAAATGAACACCATCATTAAGCTTTCGACAACTCTTTCAGTCTCTGTTTAAATAAACTTTCTCTGAAAGTTTGAGTTAGAATAGTTTGCAAGAGAGTGATTATAAACACAACGAGGCTGTGAAAGCGTCTAGTGTGTAGATGAGATTTTCTGCTCTTTCTGATGACGTTTATTGAATCCGACAGCCTCTATAGTCCCATTTATCCACTTGTCAAATGTACAAAATGAATGTTTCACTGATGATGACTACTTTTGTGTTATTTATTATGACACTGACTGCAGAGGTCAAAATGTGTGAGGTTGTGAGTTTTAAACTGCAAATATATTACTCACTGTTTGATTCTTTTCTCACAGACAATGACTACTGACTCGAGCTCTTCAGATTGCGTCTGTGTTATGGTTGTTCTAGCCTTGATGATTGTTCTCGCATGTTTTCAAAGAGTAAAGCAACAGGACAGAGCTTCCTCTAAGTGTCCCGTCTTGAACAGATGCCATCTGCAATGCTTTTGGGAAAAAAACTGCATGCCTGTGTCGCTTGGGCTCATTTTACACATATAATGAGCTTCTGAGAGCACATGGCATTGGCTGTTTAACCTTGGTTTTGTTTATGAACGATGAGGAATGTGTCCTTGGCATTCTGTAATAAGGTGATTGTTAACACTGTTCATTTACAGTTTTACTTTCCCCCCCCTGAATGTTTTAGCATGTTGGTTGCACCACATGATTTAGATTTTGCCAAAAAAAAAAAAAAAATTAATAAAAAGTTAATTTAAGTTAAATTAATACTGGAGAAGAAAATTCAACACCCTTTAAAAAAAATGTTTTGCTTATTACGGTTGAATTGGATTTCTGAAGGTCAGTAGCAAAGACATTGGTTAATAAAATGGGATTAAATACATAAAGGATATTTGTGTTACTTAACATTTAATTATTGTAGATTTACATCTTATTCTGAGTTATCACTTCTCTGTTTTGATTATTTTTGAGGAATACTGAATCTGTTTTTCTGCACTCCCACATGGGGACAGGAGAGCTGTCAGTCAATAAATATACAGGAAAAACAAAGTAAGCCTACTTATTTAAAAAAAACGTGACTCCGATATTTTCTTTTTAATTAAAAAGTAATGCCTTACTTTACTAGTTACTTGAAAAAGTAATCTGATTACGTATAAAACTGTATTAGCTGGGGAAGAGGTAAGCCTATTTATGTCACTGCAAGATGGACTTGCATTCTTAACGTAGGTTATTTTTGTTAGTTTATATTATGTTCGGACCATGATATGGTCCATTACTAAACATGTTATAGGCCTATAGGTTCTTTGCACTGAGGGTATTGTCTTTCAGCGTCTTCATACATCTTTAAATGAGATTACATGGAGTTCACTTGATGTACTAGCGCAAGGAAAAAGCTTTTTAAAGAGCTGCCCATCATCTGCATTTGCTGTCCCCTCCACTCATAAATAATCCACAATAGTTTCTGCTTCGCAGAGCAAAGTAACATATGCCATTAGAGGCCTCTGCATGCTTACACAAGCTCCTGAGGTGTCTGAGGCGTGTGTTTGGGGTAAGAGTATTTCTCAGCGTGCGGCTGTTGTCTTAAAGAGGGGCACTGGCTGCAGGATCACACGGGGGGCTTCTAACTAACGAATGGGCCAGGAAACCAGTGGAGGTCTTCACGGCCGACCTCTCTGGAGTGATTTAGCGCGCCTGTCAGCGCAGCTCATGCTGGATCATGAGTCGACTGCACGGAAATGCAGAGAAAGCGAATGTTTATTTCTCTTTTTAAGGCCTGTTAATTGCGTTTTCTAACTTCCGTTATTGAAACTTTCTGTGTTTTCTTTGATGTGAGCAGCAGGGGCTAGAAACTAAGTAAAGAACACCGTAAACTTTTCATTGAGAGTTATTACAGTAATTATCATCCATTTACTTGACTGGCTTGCGTTTCACATTTTCACATAGTCTCATTATCAGTTATGATAGACTCATTACTGTGTAAATGAGCACAATGATGTTTTAGATGAGCCGATCATGTTCTAGTAAACAACGTGAGTGTTTCTTCAGCTGCTGGCGCCTTTGAGCTTGTGTTGTGGACGTTTAGAAATTGCTAATCGTTTTACACTCTCACTATAGTTTACTTAACCTGTCCAATGGTACATATAGGCTATGCATCAATTCTGTCATTTTCTTCTCCCTGATATTAAATTATGTATTTTCAGTTAAAAAAAAAAAAAATTAATTCAGCAGCACAACTGTACATAATGCAGCAGGCCATAATTTTTTAATGCAGAGAAAATGATCCCAAAACTCAAGGCAGTGTTATTTTAGTATTGTTCATATACTATTGTAGTATTTAAAAATATTTTGAATTGGATTTTTAAATTTGTTTTTTTTTTTCTTTTCAGTTTTCAATTGGAAACAGTTCAAAACTTATTTTAAGTTTTTTTTTTTTTTTTTCAAAATATTTCAATTTAGCATTATTTTATTTCAGACAACATTTCTCATTTTTGTTACATTTTACATTTTTCGTGTAATATTGAAATTGTATTATATTTCAGCTTTATTTAAATTAACAAAAATATTTTTTTGCTTTCATTTTAGCTAACAATAACAACACGTTTTCATTTCTATAAATATTCACATAAAAAATATTGAAATTATTTATATTTACATTTACATTTATGCATTTAGCAGACGCTTTTATCCAAAGCGACTTACATTGCATTCAAGTTACAGTTTTTACATTTTATCAGCTCTTGCTTTCCCTGGGAATCGAACCCATGATCTTGGCGTTGCTAGCGCCATGCTCTACTATTTGAGCTACAGGAAAGCCAGAGAAAGCTACAGGAAAGCCAGAGAAAGCTACAGGAAAGCCAATTATTTCACATTGGTTATATACAAACCATTTTATACATTTGTTTTTATATTTTATACATTTATCAGTCATATATATATATTTCATATAAAACAAACAATAAATTATAAAAATATGTATTAAAAGCATTTGAAAATTAGGACTAAATTTCACAAAAACGAAATAAAATGGAGACATATTAAAAACATTTCCAAGACAGTTTTAATGTGACTGATATTGGTTTTAATAGACTTGAGCTGTCGGTGTTAGTTTGTGTAGGAGAGCATTATCATCTTCACTGAACTAAATCAGATATTCCGTCCTCTTGGATAACACACAAATATGTTACCAACATGGTCAGGGAGGCAAGGCATTTGGATGTGACTGTTTATTCAAGACCGTGTTTACACAGGACATATTTCAATACCTTTTGGGGATAGTTCCTCATGGAGATGTGGAGATGCAACCTCAGGATCATCCAACCCTCCCCTCTGCTCTCCTTTCCTCTCTGTTTCTGTCCGTTTCACACACAGATCAGATTAGACTGTAAAACCCCTCATCAGGACAGAATCCTGCTGTCCCATTACTGCAGAACATGCTAAACAAAACGGCCCAGAAAGGCCTGTCCTTCCTCTGAACAGTCAGTAATCATCATAACTATCATCATCATCATAATGAGTGCAGCTGGAAGTGAATAGTTTACTAGTATAAATATCTGTAGTTCTCACAGACCGCTGCAGCTCTCAGTTACACTGTCAGCCACAAGGGGCAAAGACCAAGCTTTCTGCCCACTGTGGGAACACATGTGTGAGATGTGTTACTCCTCCTTCTTCCCGCCTCTCTTTTTCTTCAAACCTGAATCTGGTCTGATTCTGCTGGTCTTAGCTGGTTTAAGTCGGTTGCGCTGGTCTCCCAGTCTACCCAAGCTGGATTTTAGCCGGTGGCTCTGTACATAAAGCAGCAGGCATATTTCAACTGAAAGCATAGCAAATCCAGCTATATCTGGAGACCAACTGTTCACCTTAGGCTAAGTTTTTATTTGATTTAATTTTTTAAAATTTAATTTAAAATTCAATTCAATTAAAATTTTAATTAAATTAAAGTTTTATTTTCTACAGCTCAGCCTTACGTAATGCAACAAATTTATTGTATTTTATTTTACTTTATACACAGGTGTGTTCCAGCTGTGAAATAGCAAGTGTTTAGTCTGCCATCTAGTGGCCTGCGGTGTTTTCATACAGAAGGCCGTTGAGTGTGTGCCTCAGTTCCTGCAGATCCAGCCACAAGCCAAACAGCTTAAACTAATATTAACAGTGTGCATTTGTATTTGCTTTGTTTATTTTACAACATATGTCAGAAGTGTACAGGCTGGGCTGGGCTGGGCTGTGCTGGCCCTCATGTTCTTTCTGGGGTCTCAGACCTACTCAACATCGAAGTCATAGGAGCATATTTAAAAATGGAAGGGAAATTGTCATTTTTGAAATGACTTACTATTTTTGAATTAGTGTGGTACTGCAATATTTACAATCTATTTTATGTCATTGTAATCTGACACAATGACACTGGGGAATTCTTCAAAATATCTTCTCTTTATAATCTTTTATGATTCGCAGAAGAAAGTGAGTCATCTGGAACACCATGAGTGTGCATAAATTATGACTGGTCAAAATGGTCACTTTCAGTGGGTAGATATGAGTAGATAATTACGTTAGAGGTCTCACATTTCTCTGTAACTTGACGTGACAAAATACATCAGGGCAAAGATGAAAGCTTTGAGAGCAAAAAAACTGATTAGATCCATTAATTCATCTCTTTCTGTGAGGATGAATTGGCCTGTTGAAGTGCAGCTCTTTCATTATTTGATCTATAGAGCGCAAAGGTGTTTGTACGGTCTTGAGAGCCCAGAGCAACAGTATAAAGCACACAAGATCTTTTCAATTCAACAACATTGAGACTAACAGTCGAGAAATGGGTGGAATTAGAGAATTCACTCAACTGATTATATTACCCATGTATCGTATACAAAACACACTGTATTTGTTTGCCAACAGGGGACGCAAACTAGATCTAAAGTAAAAAAATAAAATAAAATCCAAAAGAGAAATCACTTGCCTCAAAGAAAGAAATGCATTTGTCTGATCTCTAATTAAATTTCTATGTAATCATTTTGACAATGCATATTAATGTACTTGCTTCATGATTTTCAGCATCTGTAATTGAAGTGCGATGTTAATATCGGCCTATGTTTAAATTGCTTTTTATGCAATATTCATCTCACACCGCTTTTTTCTTTCAAAGGTAAAAAGTATTAACAGTAATGAATGACTGCTTAAATGTGCCTTTAAAAAAAATCTTATTTTTAAAAGAAACATAACTGTTTTTTTTCATAATAAACTATAAAGACAACACAGTCAAGTCCAAACAAAACACTAAACACCACAAAGCAAAACATCAAAAACAACAAATCAACAAACTACGGCTGTCAGTCGATTAAAATCTTTAATTAATTACGTGATGTTTCAATTAATGAATCTAATTATTTGCAAATTACATTTGGCTGTGAAAATACCCCCAAAAGATTGTGTAAAGCTATTTTTGTGTTAAATGAGAAAGTATTAATTAAATATTACAAATTTTAACTTTACAAAGAAATATTTTATTTGAATCAACATAAAATTTATTACACATTTAGGCTACAACGGTCTAACATAAATTAAGCTATGGAACATAAAAGAATATAATTTGAGAAAAATCTCAGTTTTTTTTTTTTCCCGTTCAAAGTCTTCAAAATACCTTCTTTTATGTTCCACAAAAGAAAGTTAGTCATTCAGGTTTGAACTATCCCTTTGAAAAAAAAATATATTTTTTTTATAAACAACACTCTAAATAAAAAACTAAAATTGTCAGCTGAGTCATTCATTCATTCGATTTGTTTAAAGGCTGATTCATTCAGTGATTCAGTAAACGGCTCTTTCTATTAATGGGCTACTGAATCATGGATTCACTCAATTCGTTTAAAACGCGGATTCATTCAGAAAACACTGCTGTGTTGCTCGGAGACGCACAACTATTCTGCTGTGACGTTATAGGTAATATTTTTGTTGGCAAAACGGAGCAAAAACAGACAAAACTGTTTTTACAATATAACACAATATTAACTTCTTTACTGAACTGTTGTTTAAATTACATTTGCACTCATTATATTCGGGACTCATGTGATATTGCTTGTCATATATGATATAAATATGAGACAAAAACTCATACAGGAGCATTTTTACCCCGATATCTTGAATTTTAGGGCATAACTGCCATAATTTATGGAGTTGTTGCCCTGCATCACATTTGTCAACAGTCAACTGTATGAAATGTAAGATGATGTAGGCTACAGGTCTGGGGGCGGGGCCAGTGCATTAAAATATTTTAAATCGCATTATTTTTCAGAACTAATTTATTAAGTTAAGGCGTTAAACTGACAGCCCTACAACAAACAAAACGAACACAAAACTTCAATCAGAACAAAACAAAAACACACTGAAAAACAAAACACCAAAAACAACAAGAAACAAAATGGCAAACAAGACACAGCAAAACACTAAACAAATCAAAACACCACTTCAATCACAACAATATAACCTCAAAACAAACCATCAAACACAACACTGTATCAAACACAAAAAAATAAAATAAAAAAAACACAACAATGCACAAAACACAACAAAATGTAATTCTTAAAATTATTTTAAAATCATAAAAGAACAGATAAATAGTAAAATAAAAATGGTTGATCAATGTTTCTGTCTAGTGTTTCATGCAACCACATAAATGTACTTTCCTTGTTGCGGCACATTCACAAAATTAGCATTTTAATAAAACCTTCTCAAAGACGTGGATAATTACGGTTGAGGCTTGATATTTCTCACTCTGTTTTGTAACTTGACAATAAATAGGTAGGGGCAAAGATGAAAGCTCTGAGAGCAAAAAGCAGAGATTTGATCCATTAATTCATCTCTTTCTGTGAGGATGAATTGCCCCGTTGAAGTGCAGCACCTCTTTCATTATTTGATCTGGAGCACAAAAGGTTGAGAGCCCAGACCAATGCTATAAAGCACCATCTCCAAACAAGATCTTTTCAGTTCACTCACATGCTTAACAGCAGAGAAATGGGGGAAATAGTAGATGCAGTGATTTGATTATGCGGCGCATGATTCAGTTCAAAACATGGGTCCTGCATAAGAGAGGTCCTTCACAGTGCAATATGAGCTTCAGAACAACACAACTGCTTCTCTTTTCCTTCAAAGAACAGTATTAAAAATGGAAACACTCCTTGCTTGAAGACAAAACATTTGTAGGGCATACAAATAACAGCCAGTTTCTTATTGTTTCTGCAGAATATATTTCACAAATAATATAATGCCAATCAATTCCACGTTAAGTAGAAAAACTGAAATAGTATTTTTTGTAAATTGTGCTGCAGTCATCTTTATTTGAAGTACTTTTTTACAGTGTGTCCTCAATTTTAATGCCTGACTGGTGAACATTTAATAAATGTTTTTCAACATTTATTGGACTGATCAATGGATAAAATTTTAGTCAGAGACCCAAAAAAAAAAAAAAAAAAGTACAAAAACTGCTTGATAATCACCAAAATAATATTTGTAATGTATTTATTACTCTAATGGCACAACATAGCACCAAAGTTTATTTACAAAATTACATAATATTTCAATAAATAGAATAATTTAACAATTAAGCTGTCTAGAAAAACTATACATTATGCAATACATGAATGTTAACAATTCACAGATTAAGTTTTAATTTAGAAACTGAACAAATGAAGAAGCACACAGGTTCATAAAACCATTTATAACTATATATGCTGAGGAATAAAATACAATAACAATTCATTCTAACTGAAAAATACATGGTAAAATAATAGTAGTCAGAGCAATAATACTTTATCAAATTCTATCCCAGCAGGAAAATCCTGAGATTATGAAATTTAAACACAGTAATTGACTATTATTCTAATAATATATACTACCATTGACAGGTTTTGAATTAGTAATAGGTTTTTTGATATAAATTGGACACAATAATTGATTAAATACATTTATAAATGTTATAAATACAACAAATCAGCATATTAGAATGATTTCATGTGACCGGATCATGTGACGCTGAAGACTGGAGTAATCATGCTAAAAATTCAGCTTTGATCACAGGAATAAATTACATTTTAAAACAGAAAATATATGATAGTAATCATATTCACAATATTACTGTTTTTACTGTACTAATGCAGCCTTTGTGATCCTAAGAGTCTTTTTTCAAAAGAAAAAAAAATATCTTACAGACCCCAAACTTTTAAAAGGTAGTCTATATAAAGGAGACCTTCATCACTGTCAAGCACTGGCTGTTTCAGTGGTGGGAGATGGCTCTGTTTACTCACTGATGTCTGCAGGACTTGCTGTCAGGCTGCTGGGTGGGTCTGCTAGCGGAGCTGATATTGACACAACTTCACTTCCAGCGGAACATGGACCTTCCTGTGATAAAGAAAGCTGAAAGCCAAACCAATCATTTACATTTACATTTACATTTATGCATTTAGCAGACGCTTTTATCCAAAGCGACTTACATTGCATTCAAGTTACAGTTTTTACATTTTATCAGCTCTTGCTTTCCCTGGGAATCGAACCCATGATCTTGGCGTTGCTAGCGCCATGCTCTACTATTTGAGCTACAGGAAAGCTCAAATAGAAAGCAATCAAGTGAACAACAGTACAAAATGATGATAGGAAGCCATCTTTTGTGCATCTTGATATTTACCAGTTGCTGGCATGATCTGTGTTCAGCATCCTTCTGCAGAATGAAGTCGGTCAGTAGTTTCCATTGTGGGTTTATCAGCAAGTCACTGTCCAGCTCCTCTGGACTGGCCAGCAGTAGCGGCTCCTCTGAAAGCTTCCGAGAATGAAACAACAAAACCCACTTGAGTTCTCTACTGCAACCTAACAGGAATTAATTAAATTTTAAAATATATTCCAAAAAAAAAAAAAACTCTTTTTTTTTTTTTCCACAATATTGCTATTTTTACTGTATTTTAGATCCAATAAATTCAGCCTTGGTCAGCATAAGAGACTTCTTTAAAAAAAAAGCACTTTGGACAAAAAAGTATTTTAATGAGCCACACCAGCTCATGCACCACTAAGAAAACTGGGTTGCCATGGACAGTGGTTAATTTTAGGAAATGCATGGTGATGAAAAGAAATAAAAGTTAAGTGTTAAAGTTACAGGGAGGTAAATGTTACCAGACATCCTTCAAGCTGCTTCTGTGCGTTTCTCATCATCAGACCTCTTTTCTTATCTTTGCATCGCTTGTTCTGGAACCAGACGCGGATGACCCGAGGACTGAGGCCCGTCATTTCCACCAGCTGCTCCTTCATGAGGGCGTCCGGTCTGGGATTGGCGCTGTAACAGGTCTGCAGCATGTGGAGCTGGGACTCGCTGAGCACCGTCCTCACACGCGTGGATCTCTCTGACCTCCTCTCCATCGACGACCAGGACTGCGTGGATTTGATGCCCCCTGTCAGATACAGAATGAGAGGCTTTACCTTAAAACTTTCGCTCATTTACACAAAGCAAAAGTGTGGTTGAAATTATATCAGTTGTTCTTTCAACATTGAAAAAAACCATCAAATAACATTTAATGCTAAATGGTTATAAAAGGTTGATAAATTTGTGAAATTTGAATTCACAAATGCTAAAAAGACATTGAAACAACATCGCTAAATCAAAACAAAATTCAATAGTGATTCGATATTGTTCATAAGTGTTATAGCTTGTTCATAAATTCCACTTACCGGATGGATCAACAGTCTCTTTCTGTTGGTTATCTGAAGTACCGATGAATTTGTTGAAGAGCTCATGGTGGTCTGTACAGAGCAGATGACCGTCCTGCAGAACATACTCATCTCCAGGGAGTAACGGACGATTGCAGCCCTCGCATCGAAAACACTGGACGTGATAAATATTCACTCGTGTTCGCATGACATACTCTTTGCTGATGAAGGCTTTGTGGCATTTTGCACATTTACTGGTGCATAACCTGACAGAAAATATAGAGGAGAAAAGAGTCAAGACAGTTGTTACAGAATGCTATACATTACAAACATTACTTTTTTTAAATGGAAGAAAATTGCACTTAGGAATACAGTGTCTATTTTAAAAAAAATACATGGAAATATAATTATAATAATCATAATTATTGGGTAAATGACTGTCAACGTAAAAAAGATACTTTATAATCTAAATCTAATGGAAAAGATAGACAGTAAAATACTGTTAAATGGGAGTGAAGAACACATTATCTTACAATTTACATTCTCAGAAAGCTCATATTGTTTGGTTTTTCACTGAAATGTTTCTTCACATGTACATTAGGGTTTATGTTACGTCTTAGGTTGTTAAATTAATGTTTATTGCCTTATTTTAGTGTCACGTGTGTTACCATACACTCTTATAAATAAAGGTTCTTTACTGGCATCAGTGGTTCCACAAAGAACCTTCACCATCCATGGAACCTTTTCATTCCACAAAAGGTTCTTTACAGTGGAAAAAGGTTCTTTAGATTATTAAAATAAAAAAAAAAACCCTGTTCAGTGAAAGGTTCTTTTTAGGAACCAAAACTGGTTCTTCTATGGCATCGCTGTGAAAAGCCCCTTCTGGAATCTTTATTTTTAAGAGTGTACTGACAAAATTTTAACATTAGAAAAGCTTTAATTCATCAAGTGCTTTCTCTTTACCACCTGTGGTTTTTGGTGGAGGTCAGAGTATTATAAAGGAAAAAAAACAACAACAGATTTTAGATTTTAGTAGCCTAAGTTAGTATCATTATATTAGTTAATGAAATATGTTTTTTACGTTTAAGTTTAATTGTGCTGAATGAAATATGTGACCCTGGACCACAAAACCAGTCTTAAGTCGCTGGGGTATATTTGTAGCAATAGCCAAAAATACATTGCATGGGTCAAAATTATAAATTTTTCTTTTATGCCAAAAATCATTAGGATATTAAGTAAAGATCATGTTCCATGAAGATATTTTGTAACTTTCTTACCGTAAATATATCAAAACTCATTTTTGATTAGTAATACGCATTACTAAGAACTTCATTTGGGCAACTTTAAAGGCGATTTTCTCAATATTTAGATTTTTTTGCACCCTCAGATTCCAGATTTTCAAATAGTTGTATCTCGGCCAAATATTGTCTGATCCTAACAAATCATACATCAATGGAAAGCTTATTTATTCAGCTTTCAGATGTTGCATCAGTCTGAATTTCGAAAAATTTACACTTTAGACTGGTTTTGTGGTCCACGGTCACATATTTTAGAATGTTTGGCCCAACACTTCAGCCTACAATTTAAAAAAAAAGAAAGTTTTATTTTTGTTATTATCCCTTTCGATTTATTGTCACTTACTTCTGATAAGTAAAGCGGCACGCACCTGCTGTAGTGGTCTTTGCAGAAGGTTTTTCCGTCTCTGATGAAGCAGGTGCAGGACTCGTCCAGAGACTGCTGGCACTCCGCGCACTTCAGACACTGCGCGTGCCACTCCAGATCAGGGAAAACCCGCAGGATGAAGCGATCCCGGATCTGATGCCCACAGCCCACGCAGTAGGAAACCAGCTTACTTCCTTTGAAAACACACATTATTTATATCATGTCATTCTAGTGACATTTAACGAAGATAAAACATGTCACCTAGCATCTCATCTAATGCTATAACTAAGTTAGCTAAACTTTTGATCAATGATAACTTACTGTTCTGGAGATCTCCCATGTCAGAATGATATTAAACACTAAAGAGAAAGAAAGACACTATCGATCTACACATTTACAGGGCCACTAATGTAAGTCTGTCTGTCTCACTCACTGCTCTTCATTTATTTGATGTGACGCATAGCGCAGCGCCAATCAGCGGCTCGGTGTTGAACTTGAGTACTGCGAATATAATAGACCTCATAATTACCCGCCAGCGGAATCCCCGCCCACTGACACTGCGACACGCCCACTGCAGGTAATCCGAGGAAAACTGATCATGCTGTATAAATAAACAAATAAATAATATAGAGAATGCTTGCTTATATAATTATATATCAGGGTTTAAATAGATTATAATTAAGCAAAAAAGTAAACAAATATTAATAAAGATTCATTAATTAAAGAAAACTGATAAGATATAGGCTATAGTCTATGCTTCTCAGTCACATCACAGACACCTATAAGCACTTTTGAATAGAATCTGAATTATGTTCTGTACACTAAAGTGTTTTAATTACGTTGTTCCTAAGCAACAGGCTTTTTTTATTCGCACACTGAAAAAAAAGTCCTTTGAATTTATTTAATTTTGTGTACTTTGGTTGCACATGATCAGAATGTGTTCAACTGACATAATTGTCCTCTTTTTCTCAATGACTTATTGCTTGCCAAACCAAAATATTTCATTCACATTGATTCAAGATATTATTTGTCATTACCGATTGCCATTACACAAATGTATTACTGTTAAAGTGATTTCATTGTGTCAAGGGTACCAACTTGATTTCTTAATGCTAATCGAAGGTATTAGCAATAGTAAAAAAAAAAAAGAAAGAAAAGAAAGAAAGAAGCAATTTCATTGTCTCTAGAGTTGTGTAAACCTGACTTGCTTTACGTAAACTCTACAGGCACTATAGACGTGCAAATGTGTGAATACAAAATCATAAATCTAAAAATGCAAACTGGCACTGGCAACAAATAAAGGCAAAAAGCAAGAGCTGGTACTTCAATTTTGTTGCATTGAGTTGTCAAACTTGGCAAATATGGAGGACTGAGCACAGCTGCCATTAATTGATTACACAGAAATATAAAAACAAAAACACTTTAAAGGCTGTATCAGCAGCATATTCAAACACATGCATAATGTATCCTCAAAGTGGATTAAGAACGGCATGACATTTATAAAAAATATTAACTGTCACAGTAGACTTAAAAATGCATATACAAAATAGTAAACAGTGCATTCTGAAGAAAACACAAAACACTTAAGTGGCACAAAGTGAATAAGCTGAAATAAGAGCTTTACAGTTAACTGCCAAGGTTAACCATGCATCTTATAGGGATAGCTCACCCAAAAATGACTTTGATTATCACCTTTCATGTCTTTATTCACCCTTCATGTTGTTCCAAACCCATACGACCTTCGTTCATCTTCAGAATATACAAATTAAGATGTTTTTGATGAAATCCGCCAGCTTTCTGACCCTCCAGAGAGCAATGCAACAGAAATGTTCCCAGATCCAGAAACGTAAGGACATTGGTAAAATAGTCCATGTGACAGTGGTTCAGCTGTAATTTTATTACAGTTATCTGGTTCATCAGAAGCACGTTGTTTGAGAACATAAATCCAAACAATGGTGTCTTCAATGATACAGGCTTCATTCATGCCCTGCACAAAACAAACAAATGTAGATACATATGAAAATAAGTCCTATCGACAAAGACCTACTGAGAAAAATGTAAAACACTAAACAAAAACAACTAACAACTGTTTTTAATGATTTATGATGATTTATTTGGAATGCCACCATTTATAATGCAAGTGTATATTTTGAATTATGTAAAACTTAGTCAAAAAAAAATACAAAAATAAAAAGATTTAGGGCTTTAGCAGCAATACAAAAGTAAATTAAAAGACTCACCCATTTAAAGCTCGAGTATGTGCCAAAGATGGACCTGTAAAATATTTTTTTTATAATCAGTCAATAACGTAAAGACAACACACAAATTCACAAAGTAGCCTAAATACGAACAGACTTGTTTTAGTGGTTTGTCATAGGGCAATGAAAACGCAAAACAAAACGAAAACAGACTAAATCTAATGTTCAGAACACTGCTTCATTTTTATTTTTTTATTGTGAGAGAGCGAATAAACCAAATTAGCCAACTGACATGATAACAGGGCTTTTCTGCTGGGTGCATCCAGAAAGGTGCAGTTGTCCGGTTGTTAATACTCGGTTCAATAACTAGTTGAAACCGACATGACTGCCGCTAACACAAACACTATATTGTAAATTTAGATATAAATATAATATACTTTTTTCAATACATTATATTTTATCCGTGAAGAGTCATGCTTGTGAAAGCAGGGTGCAGGACGCCGCCCGCGGTTTGCCTCTCTAACGTTAAATATACGATATCTCGTTGAAAATGAGCTAAATGAAGTTAGACACTCGTGACTGGCGCGTCCCGTGTTGAAGGCAATTCACACTGTCAGCAAAGCTTCAATGTACAGACAAACTGTGGAGAATAGAGCTACAATATTTACTTTTATGAAAAATACCCTCGTTTAAAAAAGGCCTGCTGACTGTTGGCCACCGGTTGTTGACGCTTAATGATAAATTAGCAGAGAGTGTTAAGTGTTGGTCATTGTAATTGTAATACACTACGAAAACTGTTATCTAGTGGAAATATCGCCTAGGCCTACTTGAAAACAAATATAAATGATTTTTTCAGTAAATCGGTGTTCTTCTGAGATGAGGGGCTCCGTTTACCCTTTCGCAGTTTTTGGCGCGCGATTCAATTTCTTCTTTTACGGTAGTTTGTCATCCCTCTCAGTGATACAACACCGCCGCCATCTGCTCCGGAGCGCCCCGGTTTTAGAACTTCCGGATAAAGATAAGCCAGCTCTTAATCTTCCGGTGAAGCTCATTTTATATGTGCTATATATAGGTAGAGACAAATAAACACTATCGTCAGGCGGTTAGGCGGTCTTAATGGTATTCTCAATAATCAATATCTTACCTTCATAGCTATAAACACATTTTTAAAATATTATACAATTTTAAAGCCTTTATTATTTCTCAACTCTGTGCAGTAAAATTCGCATTATTAAAGGTTCACTTTTCATTCATGAAGACGACATGAAGAAATGTGCCAAAAACGTGTCTCGGCGAAAAATAAAGACTTTAGATGAAATTACCGTTATAACCAGGAGATGGCAGTATAGAATCAATCATTAGCTGCAGCTGCCATTTCAACTACCTAGTTTTTTCACGTCTTCTGATTTATTATAAAATAATTATTATAACAAATTTGGTACTTTATCGCACTGAAGTATGAAGTATAGCAAGTGCAGGAAGTCACAAAGTCATTTAAAGAAATAAATAAATAAGGCCAGTCGACAGCCTATAATGCTGAATTATTTAAATACCTAATACATCGTTTAAGTTTTATCCAACACAGACCTGTAGTTTTGTTAGTCTGAATTTAATCTAAATCACTTAATGCACAGTTCTATTCTGACATCGGCTCGTCAGATGATTCATTCCGTTGCCGCTGTCAATCATAGCAATGACTCGCCGCATAATTTAATGGATTCACTCGCATAAATTAAACATTCGCGTTTGTCATTCCTGAAACAGTATAGGTGAACATTTGGTCCTCATAGACAAATAAAACTTTTCTCCAAATTGTGAATGGATTATGTAGAGAAACCGAGTAAAGGAGGCTCCTCTTACGGCACAGTACACTTGACCGGAAATGACTGAGCTGGCTTATCTACAACCAGGAAGTAACCGTGCATAAGGTCAATTCAATTGATTCCAGTTTTTATCAACGTGATATAAAATTCCATTTTTGTAATTTCAAAGACCTGCTATGTTAATTTACATGACCTTTCCTCATGATTAATAGACACATAAAGGGCATTCATTTATTCATTCACAAAATTTCTTGAAATTTAATAAGATTTAATGGTAAAATAAATGGTATAAATTGTGTATTGTTAAACTTATTTATTTATGTGAGATTTTTTATCTCATTTTCAACTGCATCTTGGTTTCATTTCTTGAATTTGAGAATAGATTTAAATAGATTTAATGGTATTTTCAGTAACATAGATTTATGATAGTAAGTACATTGTTTAGCCCTGTTTTGAAATGTTCTGGTATAAAATTCATAACATATCTGATCATAATGTGTGTATAAAATGATTATAGCGTGTAAAAGTTTATCTCTCTCTCTCTCTAACACACACACACACACACACACACACACACACACACACACGTCTGGTTTGCTATCCTTGTGGGGACTTTCCATAGGCGTAATGGTTTTTATACTGTACTTACTGTATGTGCTATTGCCCTACACCAACCCTAAACCTACCCCTTACAGGACACTTTCTGCATTTTTACTTTCTCAAAAAAACTCACTCTGTATGATTTTTAAGCTTGTTTCCTCATGGGGACCTAAAAAATGTCCCCATAAGCTCAACGTTTACTGGTTTTACTATCCTTGTGGGGACATTTGGTCCCCTCAATGTAGCATAAACAAGAACACACACACACACACAAACAAATAAATTAATAAATAAATAAGTGCAACGGTCTGGGTTTTACTATGATTATAAACATTTAAAAAAAAAAACAATCTTGTTACAAAAAAAAACTTCCCGCAAAGCTGAGTTTAGTTTTTGAACGTTTCTAGAATGTTATTGGTTTCAGAGAGAGAGAGAGAGAGAGAGAGAGAGAGAGAGAAAGAGAGCGAGAGAGAGAGAGAGAGAGAGAGAGAGAGAGAGAGAGAGAGAGAAAGAGAGAGAGAGAGAGCGAGAGGCATTATTAGAGGAATATTATGTGTTTCTGGGGAAATTTCCATTACTTTTTTTTTTAAATTTATTAATTTCTAAAGCTACATTTAGGCTACAAGAACACTGTTTAGTTTATTTGAACCTAGCACACAGAGAAAAAGCCAGGAGGACAACAGCACGTTGTCATTTACACCAGATTTATACTCTCTTTTACAGTTTTTTCAACAGCTTACACACATTTTCAAAACGTTTGCCTCTTTTTTTTTCAAAACTTTACACACAAATCCAAGAATTGCACACACAAAATGCAAAATGCCTCACATCTCTTGCAAAATGAAGCACTGGATTCAAAATATCACAAACACATCTCAAAAGCAAACATTTGCAAACACCTTTGCTATAATATTAATTCCTAGATTTTGTGTTACATAGAGAATTGTGTGTTGTGTTTTGCAAAAAGTGTTTTGTAAAATTGAAAACTGAGTCAAAGGCCGATAATTAGTTTATGGTTTTGCATATTCGGTGTGTGCTTCTGGCATTTGAGTGTCAGGTTTCAGAAATTGTGTGACAAGTAAAGATTCTTGAGACATGGGACAAAACAGGTCCAGCAAGTGTAACTGGTATTAGGTTTAAAAATAAAAATATTTTCCATTTTAAATGTTGTGAGGGATTAAAAATAGAATGTATTTAACACAATTATCCCCTTAAATTTAATTTTCTCATTATTATACCAAATCTATGACTCTTATTGTCCTCTCACTACATCTAAAACAGTGTTCACAGCGAAGGGTTCAATCATTCATATGCTATAAAATGGATAAAAATGTTTTTAATGATGAAAAAGACCTTGTTTTATGAAAAGCAAAACCTAGTAATATCTCATATCAAAGCAAGGTTGTTTTTCAGTGACACATGCATGTTTCATAAAGTTTCAGAGTTGTGTCCCCACTTTTTGTCAACTCCGTCAGACATTTATTAAAAATGTAATAAAATCAGGGAATATCAGGGGCAGCTGTCACTCTAAAGGACCCCCTCGCCACAATCCTCCTCTCTGGTGAGTTCATAGTTTTAGAATATGTTAAATCCTAATGGTAATATTTCCTGTGTCACAACCATGATATGGCAACACCATCTTTCAATTTATGAGGAAATTATTTGAAATATTTAGATCATTTTCCCCTGAAGCAGGTTCCATTAGCATCTAGCTTCAACAGAAAAACAAAACAAAACGACTACTACATGAACATATTTGTTTTGTGAAAGAAATGCCAAATTTGTCAACACCGTCAGATGTCACCACCATAAGATTTTGTGTTCCAATGATATATCAGACGTGACTCTTGAATAAAAGCTTTATGAACAATAACATACTCGCTGTTTGTTGTGTTTGTTTTAATACAGTACTTGATTGATTCAATGTATTTGATAGTTAAAAGACTACAAATTCAGGTTTTCATCACCACCGTCAGATCTGTCACCTCCGTCAGAGGAATATTTTGATAATTTTTCATTATAATATTTTATATTTGTTGTGGAATTGTTGGTCACATGTGAAAGTGTAATCTATCTGCTAACATGAGAATGTGTTTTGAAATGTTAAAAACATCTTGAATTCTGTTAAAGATAAAGTTGAAATTATATTACACAGTCCAAGGTAAAAAGCACATTTTGTTAAAAAAAAAAAAAAAGAGAAAAGTTGGGAGGTTTTTTTCAATTTTGCACCCTATTTTGTCCCACTTCTCAAAAATGACTGTGTAAGCAGTAATATAACTGTAATATAAATTTGTCACCCACAGAAATAGGATCCGCGGGCGTTCGCGTTGACGTCACATTACATGCGTCATTGCGTCATCAATGTCCGCCATATTGAATAAGGAAATATTAAGAGTGGAAGAAGAGGAACGTCCCGGATGCATGTAAACATCCACGTCAACAGAAGGTGTATTAATGAAACAGTTATAAGGGCACGGAAGAGCGCATATATAGACGTTATCGGCTCTGGCGGATGTATAATTAAAAGACTGTTAAACACGGTGGTGTTTTTAGGTTTGTGCAAACAATGACTTCCCTAACGCAGAGAAGCTCGGGCCTGGTGCAGAGACGGACCGAGGCCTCGCGTAACGCCGCCGCCGCGGAGAAGGAGAAAAGCCCCGATGAGGATGAGCACGAGTCCCGCCGCGGAGAGGAGGAGGAGGACGACAAGGGCGACTCTAAAGAAACGCGGCTGACTTTGATGGAAGAGGTGCTGCTGCTCGGACTGAAGGACCGAGAGGTTTGACGCGACTTCTGTGGCTTTGTTAGTCAAATGGTCGCCAGGAAGCGGCTAGTAACTGAAGCACTAGATAAATCCTGTAATACAAGAGAGATTAAGTGTCTTTAAGAACAGCTGGTCCTGGAGACCTTCACCATTTAGCTTTCTAGAAGGGTCGCAGTCGTGTTTTATGGTAACATATGGCTAAAAGGCGACGGTCTCTAGAGCTGTTTAAGTGTTCTGACTTAGTTGTAAATTGTGTAACTCTTTACAACTTGCCTCTATATAACTGTTGCAAACAACTTAGCTTGTAAATGTTTGGACGGTAATTTCAAAATGTCTCACAAATTGAACGCCGTCAGGACCATAAGTGGCATTAACTTTAAAGTGGTTCAAGATTTAGACATTTGTTGATTTACGCATGTTTTTTCCCCCGATATCCACGCTAATGATAATAGCTGAATATCTCATGTGATACCTGGTGTTATTCTTAGAATAATAATTGATTGACATTTTTCTTGCTCAGGGTTACACATCATTCTGGAATGATTGCATATCGTCTGGACTGAGAGGGTGTATGCTTATTGAACTGGCCATTAGAGGACGCTTGCAACTGGAGGCATCTGGAATGAGGAGGAAAAGCCTGCTAACCAGAAAGGTAGGTCTGTGTCTGTGATTTTTGCGGCTTGATTTGAACACTCTTTATTTTTTCTTTACTCTTTAAACTTGTTTGTTCTTCAGGTGATTTGTAAATCCGATACCCCCACTGGAGATATGTTGCTAGACGAGGCATTGAAACATGTTAAAGAGACTCAGCCTCCAGAGACAGTCCAGAGCTGGATTGAGTTGTTAAGTGGTGAGTTGTGAACATATTTGATAAAACATATGTACAAGAAGACAAGTTATTTCTTTTCAAGGGAAAGTTCACAGTTCCAAACTCGTATGACTGACTGACCGTTCTACTTCTGGGATGTGGTGCTTTTTAGAGTGAAATGGAATAAACCGCTATCGGGGTTTTGGTAAAATGTTCATTAAAGCTTTACAGGCCATGAACCCGAACCGACCAGCTACAAGGTGAATCACATTACAAACATTGATTTGAAGCAAAGTTTTTAAAAATCTGAAAAGATAAATGTAAAAGCATGTGTTCTTAATTGCTTTCTGTTTTTCTTTAGGCTTTAGAACTACAAATCCTACGAAGCATTGCGAATGACATAATAAAATTAAAAATAATGGAGAAATTTGAAACTCTTCACTTAAAGGGGACATAACACACACCGTTTAAACCAATCTCATGTTAATCTTGCGCACCTATAGGGTAGTAGGGATGGGTATCGTTTACATTTGATCAGTACCGATACTGCTTATCGATACCGGTACTTATTGATACTATTTGGTGCAAGAAAATATGATGTGAAAAGTTGTTGTAAATTGAGTTATTTTATTACTGCCGAACTTTAGTGACTGTATTAAAGTTCTTCAGTAAAGAGCAGTGAGTTATTTTTCTCTGTTTTTTATTTTATTAACATTAAAGGAATAGTTCACCCATAAATGAAAATTGTCATCATTTACTCGCTCTCAAGTTGTTTAAAACCTGAATGAGTTTTTTCTTCTGTTGAACATAAGTTATTTTGAAGAATGTGTGAAAGCAAACAGTTGCTGGTCCCCAGTGACTTCCATATTTTTTTTTTTCCTACTATCAAAGTCAGTGGGGACCAGCAACTGTTTGTTTACCCACATTCTTCAAAATATCTTCTTTGGTGTTCAGCACAAGAATAAAAATTAATACAGGTTTGGTACAACTTGACAGTGAGTAAATAATGACAGAATATTAATTTTTGGGTGAACTATCCCTTTAATGACAATCGGCAGCATGTTTAGTTCTGTCCCTTTAAGAGCACGCATCTGTTTCTCTCTCAGCTGTTTACTTTCACTTTAGACATAACTGTGTTTAAATGTAAACCTTGTGTGTTTTTGACAGTAGTAGCCCAATCAGACGATAACTACTCAGGTGCTGTTTGACCGGTCTTTTAGTGTCCGCACGCTTCAGGTGTACGTGCTCTGAATAAGCGCACATCAGAGCAGCACGCGAATGAAATGTTTAACCGGCAAGGCTTTAGCACACGCAAATAAATGTACTTTTGTGATTGCGAATAAGTGCAGTGTCTCGTGAGGGTAACTCTACCGCTGAGTCAACATTTGCAGTGAATGTGTCTCGCGAGTTGCAGTTGGAGCTGGAGCCGGGAGACACAGTAAATACAGCGCATTGCTTGAGGTAGATGTTGTGTTTTGTTAGTAAATGTTTCATTATATTACTGGTGTTGCCTCCTTTGTTCACTATTACACTACTGCATATATTGCATCTGACACTGCTGCCGCTTTTTGTAACGTGAGCCCACACTTTTGACTGATTGCACACAAACACACACCGCACATGCGCACGGATATCACACGCATGTACAGCAAACGTCGGCCACATAATTCAGTGAATAAAAATGACAAGCAGCAGCTTCTAATTCGTCATTAACATTGAAGTATACGGAGATAAAACAAAGCAAGTATCGCTAACAGTATCGTTTGTTCTGAAGCTTATCGGTAGTCCAGCATTGACCCAATTACGTGCCAGTCCAAAAAAATACTGGTTCTCGGTACCCATCCCTATAGGGTAGTATTGCGTCCTTCATATCTCCAAAGAGTCTTTTAGTTTTATTAGATTTATAAAAGGCAGATACAGCGTAATGCTTCTTTCCGAAAACAGTCGAGTTTGTGGGTGGAGCTAAAGAGTCACGTGCACACGAATATTTTGCGTAGCGATCGTCTGCAAGCTGTGACATTGAAATAAATAAAAAAATTTGATTTAATTTGTTTAGAAAACTTTCGTCACCGAAATGCCGAGAACAAACACACGCACAACTCCGTTGCTGCCCCGGAGAAACAATCATCCACTGTTCCCTTAACGCTGGGTTCTTTGGGAAGCTGAACAAGGTCGTCTTTCTCTCACAACCAAAAACACACTTTTTTTGGTGACATTGTTGATTTTGCGGTCTAAAAATATGATAAATACTTCTCGAGCAAGTCCTGTGCAGTGCTGCAGATGACTTCAGTACCCAAATGAAGCATGTTGATGGGTGTGCTCTTGCTCTCGCTCTGGTTGACCTGTGCTCGCGCTCATCCTGGAAAAGTGCCCATACGAGGAATCCCACCCTTTATGACGTCATACAGAGCCTTACTCAAAACAAAACAAAAAAACTTTCCGAAGCTTATATGAACTAGGGCTGGGCGATATATATCGAACGCGATGAACATGTGCATCTCGTCAGTAGCCGGTTCCGTGATTAGTCATAAATCTCCATCACCTGCTTTCAGATGGAGCAGCGTTTAATACACAGAGCCGTAGATCATTGACAGGCTACGCAATATCGTGTTCATAATCGCAGATGAATCGCCTTCGATTATGAATGCGAAGTTGCGTATCTTGTCAGTGAACTACGGCTCTGTGTATTAAATGCCGCTCCATCTGAAAGCAGGTGATAGAGATTTGACTAATCACAGAACCGGCTACTGACGAGATGCGCATGAACATCGCGTTCGATAAATCGCGCAGCCCTAATATGAACCCTAAAGGAGTGTATTTGCACAGAAAAACTCTGTCATACGTCCAACTTGTTTTTTGAAACTTTGGCCATGTTTAGCTTGAGAATCCTATTCTTTAACAGTGTAAATAAGTCAATGCATGAAATCCCATTAGACCGACCCTTTAAAGTTGTTGACTGTATCTGTAAATAACACATAATTACATCATTCGCAGTGCTTCATGGGATTGGACATTCCTTGCAAGCTCTTTTGGAGCAGTTTGCTCACTCCAACTCTGATTGGTGGGATTTTTTGTAAAGAATCACTTTTTCACCACAAATTCTGCTGTTAAACATGATTATTTTAAAAATAAGTTGAAATAATGTGGGCTGATGGCTTCAAAAGCATAGATTAACAACCTCAGAGCTCAAAATAGACCTGCCTTTAAAGGCTTATAAGTTATTGTTAAAAATCAATTTCCCTACGGAGAAAATGAGTGGAGTTTTTATTTCTGGAACCTGGTTGTTGCACATTGATTCAAAATGGTTGAAGTGCTTGAAAAATAGGAGGAATTTGTGGCGTCGCCAAAAATGAAAGGTTGTTTCAAAATTATTTTGATGTCATGTAGACTTTAAGCTTTATATTGTGAATAAGATTATGTAAGATATTGAATTGTGTAAGATATAAGATTGCTACACACATCAAAAAAGTACTAGAAATGGGTCAGTCCAGTTGTACTAGTCATTTCAAGAGCCTTTTTACGTTCTGTAGGTGAAACCTGGAATCCGTTGAAGCTGCATTACCAGTTGAGAAACGTGAGAGAGCGCTTGGCCAAGAACTTGGTGGAGAAGGGCGTCCTCACCACGGAGAAGCAAAACTTCCTGCTTTTTGACATGACCACCCA
The DNA here is from genome assembly GCA_036784905.1 of Acrossocheilus fasciatus. Lineage (NCBI taxonomy): Eukaryota > Metazoa > Chordata > Actinopteri > Cypriniformes > Cyprinidae > Acrossocheilus > Acrossocheilus fasciatus. The sequence goes on along the minus strand of CM071947.1, from coordinate 19,168,749 downwards.
CCCGCTCACCAACAACACCATCAAGCAGCGGCTGGTGCGCAAGGTCCAGGAGGCCGTCCTGGAGAAATGGGTCAACGATCCCCAACGGATGGATAAGCGTATACTGGCGCTGCTGTTCCTGGCACATTCCTCTGATGTTCTGGAGAACGCCTTCGCTCCTCTGCTGGACGACCAGTACGATCTGGCCATGAAGAGGGTGCGGATGCTTCTAGATCTCGAGCCGGAGGCTGAAGCTGCCAAGTCAGGCGCCAACGAGCTGCTGTGGGCGGTGGTGGCCGCTTTCACCAAATGAACCTCCAGAGTAGAGAGAAAGGGACTCAACTTTGTGCTCATGGCATTGGACTCAGACCGCTGGCCCCAAGCTTGGTTGATTCAGACTAATATTGGTGATGGTGATGATGGAAATACAAATTTTGAAGGAGATGATGCTGATGATGACGATACCTGGAAAGTGACGGCTTTGTCTCATTGTCACAGATTTGTCTCTGACCTTCACAAAGGTGTTGCCCTGTCTACTTCAAATGGCCAATAGTTGCTACATGATTGCAATTCACTGTGAGGCTTCTTGTAGTTCATGCACTTAAATCATAAAGTTCACGTAAGAACAGAAATGAGCGCATTGAAGGAGGTGGTTTTTAAAGGGTCTGTACTTTAATAGGCCATGACTCCAATCTTAATCCAGATCCTGGTATAATTCTACAGTTATCTCAATCTCCATGTATCTTTGAATAAGGAGCCACTTCTTCAGAACACACAGGCTTGATGATCCTTCCCGTGGTTACATGAAAGGTTTGGTTTCGGTTGTATTTGCATAATCAGCAGAAAATGTTCTATTAATTTCTGCTACCTGAAATGGGTCTCAAGTCAAAAGAAAATAAACCATTTCACATTTCAAAAGACTGAAAAGCAAGCATCAGTTTTTTTTCTGTGCTTTAAAGATACATGACCCTGCTTCCTTGCAAGTCTTTCCAGAAATGCTTGAAGAATAAAATGTTCTAATGTGTGCTAATATATTTTTTTTTTTTGCTTGGAAATTCACATCGGCCTGTGTATGAACTGACTATAACTGGATAGGGATTGTTATATTACTCTCAGCCTTTTTGTTCTTTGTTCGGCTGATCAAATCTAATTAATCTCTCCAATACAAGATCCACAGTTCATTCTGACAACGAATGGCTCCGGTTTTGATGCACCACAAGCAGGTCAAGGAAGCACTGAGTTCACGAATACACCTTAAATCAAACATCTGGCTTTAAGTTGCCTCATAACTTTCATTTCATGCAAAAGGCCAGTCAAACACTAGCAAAGCCCCAACTTTAAGAAAGGCTTTCACTCCCGAAGCCTTTTCATAGTGATCACTGCATTGATGTAGCTGTCTCGTCCATATATATATGAAACCATATATATATATATATGGTTTTCTTCATGTCATAATCTCTCCTCTTGCTATATTTCCAATTTTTATACTATGTTTTTAATCATTTTTATTTTGTTCCTTCCTTTAGCCGTTAGCACAATATTTCGAGTTGTTTGTCCTGTTTTTGGTTGTCTCTTGTTCTGAAAGAGGACAGATAAAGCACAGGGTAGGGAAATGCCCTTCCTGTGTAAGCGAACAGGTGTTTGACATGATGATTTACTGTTAGTAAACAATAATTAATGAGCTGTAAAAGTAGAGATGGTGTGAAATGGATGCCCTGATTTGTACATCTGCTTTTTATCATATAATAAAGGAATATCTTTAAGTGCCTGGAAGGTATATGAATATTAAATGTCCTCCTCCTTTTTCTTGTAGATTTTTATTTTCAGTGCTATGACGGAGTTATAATTCAATTCTCATTTGTTGTAACGAGAACATGGTGTAAATGTGGCATGATTAGTTGACCATAACCTCTGCCATAAAAACTGCTTATGCTAAAGGTAAAAATTGTGCAGTTTTCCCTCCAAACATGTCATGTATGAGCAGTTCACCTGTTCATTAAAATGAGTTGATTGTTGTTGTCTGATGGATTCAGTTCAGTGAAGTATTATGATGTGTTCTTGTCGTCTTGTGAAGTTCATATTATTAGAAGTCATTATTACGACGTCAGGTGTGTTCAAGATGGCGAGGTACCTTTTCTACAAACAATTGGGCTGTTTTTTCAACTCTACTTCTACAAACCAACGGAAAAACAAGATACAAAAATGCATGTCAGGTGTGTATTTGCTTTATAAAATATTCAGTTCATAAAGCTGCTTTAATTGGAATAATCTATCGTAATCGTACTTTAGGTCTACTGTCATATTTTGTACATGCAACTAGTTTTATAATTTTAACAAATTTACCATCAATACAAACACTGAATTGTTTGCGCTCAAGGTTTTTGACTCACTGAACAGAACCAGTTCACTAAAAGTCACTTGTTTATCAGCCTACGCTGGTCGCACTGTTCTTGATTGAAGAAAAAACAGCCCATGAGAATCAAAAAGCTGCTTGTAGGTGTTGTTTATAAATCAGACTGGCTGTGTTTTACTTTCTCATAAATCAAAAAATTCAGGAACCAATCACACACATGCAAGCAATTTCTTTTCTAGTCTTGATTATATTTAATTATTTCAGAAAACACCATAAATATTAAAGTATTAAACATCTCAATTGCTTTGACAGTAAATCGAGTTATACAGTAGGAACATTTTCAGTGTGATCATTTAAAAAGTGTTGCTCATAAGTATAGATTTACACATCATTAATAGCCTATAGGCTATACCACCTAGACAAGTTGTGCCCCAAAATTGAACTTTATATTTAAATGGCTTATAAAAATTGATACTTCTTTTAAATGGGCAACTCTTTAACATGCATAATTTGCACATTGGGGATCATTCAACTAAAATGCAACTGCAGGTCCTTGGAAAAATAAATAAAGAGACATTACTTATGAAATATCAAGCAAGTGACACTTGCAAACAACATATTCAAAGTTGTTTTGTTTTGAGTTTTTCCTAAAAAAAAAAAAAAAATTACATGGGTCTCCAGGTCATTTTTACAGCTAAATGGAGTCAAGTTTCCACATCTGAAATTGAAATAGGTTGCAATTTATTAGGCTAAGCCAATATGTTACAAAAATAAAGTCCATAGGCTACAAAACAGGGCATCCATTTCACACCCTCTCTACTTTTACAGCCTTATGAGAATAACGAGAAGTCCATTTGTAAAGCTCTCCACCGTTCGACTTCATGAATGAAACTCTTCCTGCTAACAATCAGTTCAAACCCCCTCAGAGAAACCGTCCAGAGATAAATATGGCTCAGAAGAGCCCAGAAATGATCCACGGAAGGACCACCGTATCCATGTCTTCATCTTGGAAGGCCATATTCCTGTTCAACTTTTTTTGTTGTGTTTGGAAGACGACGCGCCTCGTCTTCGGATATGAATCCACTTGAGATGTCGGGTCTACGTCGGTTGAATATTCGCGTATTCCTTCCCCAAAGCTGTCTGTTTCAGCGTTTGCCGCCCGTCTGTTGTTTCTGGAGCGTTATTATGAGCTCCAGCAACCTGTATTTCCAGTCGAGCAGATCTCCGAGTCTGCGCAGCTCCTTCGCGCACTCGACCACAGCGGCTCGCTCTGAACGAGGAAGGATCGAGAGTAAGTTAGTTTGTTCACCTGGATTAGTTTACAAAATTTATTTAAACAGATCCGTCAGTTTGTTTTACCTTTATTAGCCATTTCAGATGTAGAGTTGACACGGTCCAGGGGTTTCAAAGGTGTGTTTCTGGTATGAGTTCACAAGCGCGAGTTCCTGACTGAGACGACACTTCTCTGAGTGTAGAGTTCAGACGCTGTAGAGTTAAATAGAGTGACGCAAACAACAACGTGACTATCTGAGAATCCCCGTCCACGTCACGCTGGATGAGGTTTTGTTTACCTGTTGCTCCTCGTGAGAGGAAACCTGTCCCGTTCAGCTGATAAACCGACCACCTTTACCTACAGTACATTTTGTACACTGTGAGAACGATAACAGCAAAAAATATATTTTATTTTAAACATCGGCAACTGAACTGCAAAAACATATAGCAAGATTATCTCGTAATGAGGATGCCCCTTAAGAAAAAAGTGCATTTACTTTTGTGTTATTGATGGAAATAAAGATAAATTAGCCTACAGCAAAAAATGTATTTTTTTTAAACTGAATTATTAAAACCTCTCAGGTAGGCTAAAGTTTTGCAATTAACTTTTTTTTTTAATATAATTTCTTAATAATATTTCTATATTTATTAAAATGCCATTCATGTTAAATAGGCTGTTACATATTTCCATTAACTAAACTGAATAACAAATGACAATGACAAAAAAGCATCTTAAAGGTAATATATTCTTTGACTTATACACAGGCATATTAATATATCTAGACCTAACTGCCCATGTTTTAATTGAACAACTCTGTGATGGCCTGTATGGATACATAAAAAGACACCTGAACTGTGCATCTGATGGAATTATCTTCTTACTTCTTACTCCTAACGCACAAATAGAAACATTGATGACGTGTCCACAAATCCATTATTTGAACAAACAGATGCATAATACAATATCAGATCATTATTTTCCAGTGACACAAAGGTCAGTTAACCTCAAAACTGCCATTCATTAAATCTGTCAGGAAGAGGTTTTGTGTCATCAATGGGGTCAAGAGAAAAAATTAAGGTGTGGGCTATCACAAGGTGTAACTCAGATAATGTTATTGATTAATCCTTCTTTCAAATTCCATATATCATTGTGGTTTGGTTCATAATGGAGTTTCCAGCCTCATCAGGTGACCATATGCAAATTCTATTACAAGAAAACACTCCTTTCCTGTAACCCTCTTAGTTAGTTTCACTTGTTCAGGCATGCTTCCAGCACGCAGCTCATTGTTCAGACAGACGGAAGTGCTCTTGATTAGTTGAGCTGAGCTCTTATTTGCATTATCAAAAATAATGTTTTTCTTAAAGAAAGAAGCTAACAAACAGTCCACTGTGTTCATTTAGTACTGTGACAGTGTATTTTGTTGTTCTAAGAGACTGCTGTCATTATCACATGAGCAGATAACATTTAGCCTACGTTTGGAAGAATGTGAGAATCATAAAAACTACTTTGTTTGTTGCTTAAAATATGGCATAATAGGCTACAAATGACATAACTAATAGTGGTGAAACAAAATCTTAACTGCAATTTAGGCCAGATCATTTATTTTCTCTGTTTGATTAAATAAAAGTGAAACTAAAAAAAAAAAAAAATGCATTCTTTTGTCTATGTACACATTACTAAATCAATACAAAATGAATGACCTGAACACGAGATTGATATAAAACTAATGGTCAGCACATTATTTCACGTAGTTCCAGACTCCTCCGCTGGGCGAGGGGAAGCACAGAGGAATTATTATTGCTCAACTGAGGAAACTCTTACTACTGATGACAAATTAAAAATCAATTTATTCGCAATCATTTCAACAGAAAACCTATTCCAGCATCATCTTTTCAATGGTCTTTCCCCACAAATATCTATTAACAAACAAGATAAAAGCAGTCATGTATAAAATAATATACCCTTGTAATGTATATAACCCTGGACCGTAAAATCAGCTTTTCAAAATTGAGATTTATACATCATCTGAAAGCCCAATAAACAAGACAATATTTTGCCGATATTTGAAAATCTGGAATCTGAGGGTGCAAAAAAATCCAAATATTGAGAAAATTTGCTTTTAAAGTTGTCCAAATGAAGTCCTTAGCAATGCATATTACTAATCAAAAATTAAGTTTTAATATATTTATGGTAAAATATCTTTATGGAACATCTTTAATATCCTAATGATTTTTGGCATAAAAGAAAAATTGATAATGTTGACCCATACAATGTATGTTTGGCTGTTGCAACAATCCGTGCTGTTTTGTGGTCCAGGGTCACATATAATAAATATACCCTTATCACGCAGGCCTATAAAATTTATCCTTGTAATAGCACACTTAATAAGTATATTTAAAAAAGCTCTTTCTGTGACAGAAGAAACGATTGTACATCTGTTTTGTGAATGTGTTTGTGTGAAAGCTTTTAATGGGGGGAAAATGTATGTTTAAACACATTTATTATTTTTCTTTATATTCTCGAGTACATTGTTTATGTATTTTTAATTCTGGGTCATTTTGATTCATAAATCCAAATTTTATAGACTATAATTCCTGTATTTTGTCTTTGATGGGCATAACACAAATCTTTGAAAAGTCAAGCATTACTTTCAATTCTTAACTTTACCTAAATGTTTCTTTTTGCTGGTTTTTGGTTTTTATTTTATTATTACTCTTTTTGATTACATATGTCATATATGTCATTGTTCTTTAGACTACTTGTATGAAGTTCACTTAAGTTGCTTGGCATGAATAAAGACAAAAACATGAATTTTTACTCATATCCTCATGGATCCAGAAAGAGTAGAGAGAAGTATAAAGTAGTAGAAAAGTATAGGCTACTTCCTGCAGTTCAACAGCTTCACTGCCATTAAAGCCACACGTGTTTAAATTGCAGGTTGACCCGCAGGTGGCGCTGTTTCCCAACATATAGACTCACTCAGACTCAGTCCTTTAAGTGGCGGGTTTCGTAAACAATTTTAAATCTGAATCTGGACTATACGGTAAACTGATTATAGCCTATTATATTTCGAGCTTCATTTTTCTTACTGAAGGCTTATTATTACCTGCGTTAATTTAACAACTCTGCTGGGAAATCACGTTTAAAGAGATAATTCACCAACAATGACAAATCAGTCGTTTACTCACTCTCATGTCTAATAATGCTGGGGTCCAAACAACACTGGAACCCATTCACTTTCATTGTATGGTCGAGACATCTTTCAAAACACATTCTGGCTTGTGAAAAAGTTTGTAGCCTAAATGATAACAAACTTGTTCTAGCTGGTACAAATTGGTATATCATCCTGAACCAGAAACAATAGCTAGTAATTAGACATGGTAGCTCATTAGTACTATATTTTGGTCCAACAAATATCCAGCTGACCAATTTAACCGTGTTTCAAAAGCAGAGTTATCTGGACTGGACTTTCCACAAGGAGGTGTAATTGCTGCCTCTGGATTAGACTGAGTCAGTCAGAAGTGCTGAAATGGAGAGAAAAGAGAAGCATTCTCATCTAAATTAAGCAGTTGTTCTTTAGTGCACTGGTCTAATGATGCATGTTGCTAGTCCTGACACCAGATGATGGTTCTTACACCTGTGTGTGTGTGTGTGTGTGTGTGTGTGTGGCATCTCTGTGTTTTTGCAGACAAGAGATGTTTTACACCAACAGTATCCAACTGTTGAAAGCAGCAAAAGGACATTTTAGAGCTTTCTGAGAGCACTCTGCGTCTGGGTGCTTTCATATGACCTTTGACAAAATGTTGATTGCCATTGCTTTTCAAAGTGTGTCATTATGAGGGATTACAGTCAGGGACTATTATGTTCTTGGTTCAAAAAACATGTCTTATACCATTTGCACTGTATTTGATAGATATAGTTAGACTGTTCATCTCTCTTGGTCCTTTAGTAGAGGGTTTGTCAGTCTTTCTAACCCAGTGACAAATATGTGACCCTGGACTACAAAACCAGTCATAAGTCGCTGGGGTATATTTGTAACAATAGCCAAAAATACACTGTATGGGTCAAAAATAACAATTTTTCTTTTATGCCAAAAATCATTAGGATATTAAGTAAAGATCATGTTCCATGAAGATATTTTGTAAATTTCTTACCGTAAATATATCAAAACTTAATTTTTGATTAGTAATACGCATTGCTAAGAACTTAATTTGGACAACTTTAAAGGTGATTTTCTCAATATTTAGATTTTTTTGCACCCTCAGATTCCAGATTTTCATACAGTTGTATCTCGGCCAAATATTGTCCGATCCTAACAAACCATACATCAATGGAACGCTTATTTATTCAGATGATGTATAAATCTCAATTTCGAAAAATTGACACTAAAGACTGGTTTTGTCGTCCAGGGTCACATATTATTACATTACGTTAGACTAGTGTTAAGCTAGTTTGACCATGAACTCCCTTTATGTCCAAGAATGACTGATTTACTGTAATGTTCAACAGAGAGACATTTAACTTTAATGATGGTTTTATGGTCTATTAAGTCAGCAGCAGCAGCAAAAGTTGTTTTGATTATAAATAAATTTAATTTTATATATATATATATATAGTTTATTATTATTATTATTATTGATTTAGGTTAAAATAAAAAAGACACCAGAGACACAAAAGTGTCTTTGTGTCAATAAACAAATCATTTAATTTAACTTTTAATTCTCAGTTATCCTTTTTTCTGTTCAGTTCAGTAACACTTATAAAATTAAAAAAAAGAAAGAAAAGAAAATGGCTTGAGTCAACAGAAGCAACAATAAGAGTTATTCATTTCTTGCAGCCTTTTAAAGGTATAGGATCTCCTCCGTGTGACTCAGACAAGGTATGTTAGTACAGAAGAGATTCAGACTTATCAGTTTTAATTTTGCTAACATCCACACACCATAATGATTATTTTTATAAGCTATATGTGAGAGTAAACCAACGGAAAACTATCAGATCGGGGGAAGCAAAAAACTTGATCGGGACATCCCTAGTTGTGACTTTTTTAATGTAAAATTAAAGTACATACTGTTTATTGGGGAAAATACTGACCCTGGTGATCATCACTAAATCATTTACCTGGTTCAGTGCCACATTTACCACTGCAGAGTTGTTGCTGGTGGAGATACAGACGGAGATGATGAACTCAAGGATGGAGAACACCAGCAATATTCCAACGTTCCCCTAAAAATATTGAAATATATGAAAGCCCATATGAAAGTAGTTTCTCAAATAATATTCCATGAATTTTACTGAGTGATTTTCTAAAAGTTATATTACATTATACATTTAGCTTTCAAACACAAAGCACACAAGTCACATGGACTACTTTCATGATACTTTTATGGTGTCTTTGCATTATTTGAGGTATGAAATGTCCAGTTCATTGTACTTGTATGCAGCACAATATTTATTAGTAAAAATTACCTGAAAATATTAAATGATGACACCATTGAAATGAACTATTTATTTAAATAAATAAAACTGCAATTAAAAACTAAAAATAAATTTAAACAGATCACATTAATATAGTATTACATATTGTACCATCAGTAAACACGTGTCATCATAACCGTTGTAATTTATGAAACAGCTTCTAGTATTTCTTGTAAGGTGTCCCATTTCTGTGCTCATCAGAACAATGGCGGCCGCTGCAGTTATGGCACTGATCACGTTCATTATAAGAGCGGCTTTCACCTGCAGGAAGAGAAGCTGACGCATGAACGGTGACAGTAGTAATGGTGTACACTTGTAAAACAGTTGGAAATTAAAATTAAGTCAATTCAAATAAAAAAGATTATTGGAGTATGTTGATTTCAGTCTGTAAATTTCATGTTTTATTCAATGCGTTGCCATTTTTTTTTTTTCTGTGCGTTTTTAACTTTGTAAATTGAAAAATGAGTCAGATGTCTTTTAGTTCACATCCTTTTAGTGGTAAAAGTGTCTCAATTTTCAGACTACTGTTGTGATGGATATCTTGTGGTTTCCTTTTATGCATTTACGCAAATGTGTCAGTGAGGCTGAAAGTCCCCTTAAGAATGTTTTTTGCAACATTATTTTTTTAGTTTTCATTAAAAATCGTGTTAATAAAAAGTATATTTCTGTGATTTTAAATAAAATCACATTGTACCCTAGGCATGCAGGCTTTACTGAATGAACAGATGATAGAAAGGCTTGCTTTGTGCTTTTAGTGGTATAAATTGCACAACAGTTTAAAAAAGTAGTATGAATAATATTGCATGAATGCATCATAATGTGAGAAAAGAAGAGTTGATCACATTGTATGTGCGCACCACACAAAGATGAAGTTTATTCTGCGCAGAAACAGACAGAGAGCCAGCACTGATGTACTGAAAGAAACACAGGACACGTTCAAGTTCATTCTGGAAATTAAAATCAGAAGCTAGTAAGAAAAGCCATTAAAAGAAACTCACAATAAGGGATCCCCAGTAGGTTATGCCAGTAATAACAGAAAGAGCATCACCATATCTGGTGTGAACGATGCCAGACAGGAAAATCATCACTCCGGTCATTATCTGGACAGTCTAGGCAGGGCAGATATGGGTCAAATGTAATTATTTATATCTAATAGGATATCATTCATGTTTGGAGATAAACACACACACACACAAAGGAAATGTACAGTACAGTGCAGTCTTAAAGCAATCAGACCACAATATTCACTTAAGGACTTATGGCAACAATTTTGTTTTCTATTTTATCACAGAAGAAAATGAGATACTAAAAGTTTTCCCAAAATCATTCATAATTATGATGAATCATTAAACGCATTACCCCAAGTGCCTTTGGTTGTGCTCTGACAAATTCTGTAAGAGCTGTATTTTGATATGCTCCTCCGGTCTCCTGTCCATCCTCAGAAATAACAGCATCTTGTGCCACCCGTGGATTGATTCGGATGATAACTGTAGCTTTGTCGGTTTAGATGACCTTGCTGCTTTCCATTCTAGGCAAAGTTTTCACCTGGAATTAATGGGATAGTTCACACAAAAATGAGAATTATGTTTCTTTCTTTTGCTGAAAACAAAAGAAGATATTTTGAAGACTGTTGGTAATCTGTTGCCGGTAGCAATTGCCTTTCATAGTATGAAAAAATACAAAGGAAGTCTATATGGCTACTGACAACTGTTTGGTTACCAGCATTCTTCAAAATATCTTCATTAAGCATTCAAATTTAGGCATTTTCAACTCATTTAAGGTTGTTTTTCTCTGCTTTTCATGTACAGTACATCTTGATTATGTGTCTAGAGTCATAAACTCTGATACTGCCAGGGTTTCTAAAAAAGAACACAACCTACATTAGCTTGCAATGTAATAAAAAAGGGGAAATTATATCATAAAAGAACTTCACAGTTAAAAATGTTGTCACTAATATATACTCATATCATAATCATTTGATTGTCACTTATTATGAATGTATGTAGTAGATCCAACCCCCCCCCCCCCCCCCCCCCAAACCCTTTAATTGGAATTATATGTACGAAAGTATAAGAATAAATGAGCAAATACTTATCACTGATGTGAAGATCAAAACAGTCAAAAGATGATGGTGAAATATTTGACCTGAAATGAAATGAGTTGTGTTGGTGTGTTGTCTGATCGCTCTTGTGATCGGGTCTCTTTGTGTGTGCTCTGTGAAGAACCGCTGAGGAGGAGCTTGTGCCAAACTTTTAATGATTATATAACATTCTTCCTCCTCAAATTAAAACAAAAACTACAAGGTAGCATAAATTTGTGAATACAAATACCCTTAATTCCCTGTAACCTTTAAAAAGCAGGATCTCCTCACTGTTTCCCTCTGAAGTAACAGACAAGATGTTAGTATACAATATTTTACAAGCTGTACTATCTTTGATAAATTATAAAGAGAGAGAGAAAAAAACAATAAAGCACGTTGTGATTGACTTAATAGTTCTTATATACTGTATATCTATTTCATACAGTATGATGTGCACTTGATTAAAGACCGTTTACCATGAAATATTGCTTTATATTTCCTTGTCATTCTAATGGCTTTAACTTTGATTATGAATTTAGTTGCACCATTCTTTCAATTGACTTCAGCATAAATAACTATTGGCTGATGGGATAAAACTGACTGCCATGCTGTTAATAGGAATAATAATATCTTCTCTAAATCATTTTCCTTGTTCAGTGCCACAGAGTCAGTTTAGCTGATGGCTCTGCAGGCAATGATTCATGTTTTTGTTGGTTCTGACACCAGATGATGGTTACACCTGTCTGGAAGAAGCTGTGTGTGTGTGTGTGTGTGTGTGTGTGTGTGTGTGTGTGTGTGTGTGTGTGTGTGTGTGTGTGTGTGTGTGTGTGTGTGTGTGTGTGTGTGTGTGTGTGTGTGTGTGTGTGTGTGTGTGTGTGTGTGTGTGGCATCTCGTTGTTTTTGCAGACGAGATGTTTTACACCAACAGTATCCAACTGTTGAAAGCAGCAAAAGGACATTTTAGAGCTTTTTAGAGCTTTCTGAGAGCACTCTGCGTCTGGGTGCTTTCATACGACCTTTGACAAAATGTTGATTGCCATTGATTTTCAAAGTGTGTCATTATGAGGGATTACAGTCAGGGACTATTACGTTCTTATTACAAAAAACATGTCCAATACCATTTGCATTGTATTTGATAGATATAGTTAGACTGTTCATCTCTCTCTGATTGTTTCAGAAACACTGTAAACATTATTACATTACATTAGACTAGTGTTGAAATAGTTTGACAATGATCTCCCATAATGTCCTAGAAACACTGAATTACCGTATTGTCCAACAGAGAGACATTTACATTTATTTAAAGATGGTTTAATTAAGTCAACACAAGCAGCAAAACTTTTTCAACCATAAATACATTTTATATAAAGAAAAGACAGTAGACACAAAAAAAGTATCTTTGCATCAACAAACAAATATTTGATGTACTTGTAATTCTTAAATATTTTCTTTTTTGTTCCTGGACAGATTAAAAAATAACAATAATAAAAAAAGGAGGCAACAAAAGCAACAAAAGGCTATGATTTATTAATTCTTTGCAACCTTTAAACAGTATGATCTCCTCCGTGTGACTCAGTTTCCCTGGAAAGTAACAGACAAGATATGTTAGTGCAGAAGAGATTCATCATCAGTTTTAATTTTACTAGAAAGATCCATACAAGTTTTTTTTATAGGTTAAATATGAGAAATAACCAAAGCAAATCGGTCACTGTCACGCACTTCAGCAGTCTAGCAGAATGAAAAAGTAGTTTACAATGAAGTGTGCTGTTGTTGTTTTTAATTCTGAGAAAATGAGTTTTACTGTATGTAACATAACTACATTTCAGCAAAACAAGACAAAAGATCATTTATTTACAATTAAACGGTTTAGAGTATTGTAGTGTGATGTCCTAGTTTCAGACCACTGAGGTGTACAATGAAATAATTCATTTTGATAACTTTACCTTTGAGGTTGGGACTTGTTTAGTGTAAAATTTAAGTACATACTGGTTATTGGGATAAGACTGACCCTGGTGATCGTCACTAAATCATTTACTTGGTTCAGTGCCACATTTACCACTGTAGAGTCGGTGCAGAGATACAGACGGAGAGGATGAACTGAAGGACGGAGAACACCAGCAATATTCCAACGATCCCCAGATCATGTCTCTAAAAAATATTCAACATACCCAAATGAAAGCATGCAGTTTCTCAAATAACATTTCATCAGTTATACTGAATGAGTTTCAAAAAGCTATATTAGCCTATATTGTACATATGGTTTTCAGACACTTGAAACAGTGCACAAGTCACTTTGACTACTTTTCTGATGCCTTTGCATCATTTTGAAGAATGAAATGTCCAGTTCAGCACAATAATTAATTAGTGAAAATGATTAAATGATGGTGCAAACTATTTATCTAAATAAAACAGCAATTAAAAACTAAAAATGAGTTTAAACAGATCACATGAATATAGTCTTGCACATTGTACCTTAAATGTTGAACACATGGAGTCATAACCATCGCATTCAATGCGCTCTGAAAGGAGTTTTATCTCTGTGCTCATCAGAACAATGGCGGCCGCTGCAGTTATGGCACTGATCACGTTCATTATAAGAGCGGCTTTCACCTGCAGGAAGAGAAGCTGACGCATGAAAGGTGACAGTAGTAATGGTGCACACTTGTAAAACAGCCGTAATTCACATTGTAAAAGTAAAAACAGTGGTGGCCAAAATGATTAGAACACTAGTATTTTCACCTGCTAAAAATGGTTTGACTTTTAAGTCAGTTATTTCTTTCTTTTGCTGTAGAGTGTCAGTAGGAAATATCAGTTTACATTTCATTTTGCCCATTAATTGTAACAATCCCGTGAAATTTTTGTTTGCACGAGGAGTCTGACAACAGCCAGCGCTCCACACAGAGATCTGATCTGATCATCGTCCAGGAATGACATGAAGAAACAGAACAAACTGAGACTAAATCCACAAGAACTGTGGCAACATCTTCAAGATGCTTCAAGAAACGCTACAGTACTGTACTGTTAAAAGTTTTAGGCACTTGTGTAAAAATGCTGTAAAATGAGGATGCTGTCAAAAATTATAGATTTTCTTTATCAATTCATTTCTATTAACCAAATTAAATCAACATTTGGTGTGACCATCTTTTGCGTTTAAAGCAGCTTTTGCCCTCGGTGCACTTGCTCATAGTTTTTCAGGTAGCTTTGCAGGTAGATTTCTTGAAGCATCTTGGAGACGTTGCCACAGTTCTTCTGGATTTAGTCTATGTCAGTTTGTTCAATCTCACTGGATTATTACAATAATGTTTGGAAATGTAAACTGAAAGAAGAGTTGATCACATTGTATGTACGCACCGCACACGGATGAAGTTTATTCTGCGCAGAAACAGACAGAGAGCCAGCACTGATGTACTGAAAGAAACACAGGACACGTTCAACTTCATTCTGGAAATTAAAATCAGAGGCTAGTAAGCAAAGCCATTAAAAGAAACTCACAATAAGGGATCCCCAGTAGGTTATGCCAGTAATAACAGAAATAGCATCATAACCATAACCGTAAGCGTAGTGGCTGGTGCGAACGATACCAAACAGGAAAATCATCACTCCGGTCATTATCTGGACAGTCTAGACAGGGCAGATATGGGTCAAATGTATGTATGTACAGTTAGGTCCATATATATTTGGACACTGACACAATTTTCATAATTTCGGCTCTGTATGCCACCAGAATTGAATTAAAATGAAACAATTAAGATGAAATTGAAGTGCAGAGTTTAATCTTTAATTCAAGGGGTTGAACAAAAATATAAAATGCTTAGGAATTATAACCATATAATAACCATAGCTAAAATGTAATTGGACAAATAAATATAATCATGAATAAAATGTTCATTTTAGATATTTTGTTTAGAATCTTTTGCAGGCAACTCATGGACATCACTAAAGATTGGGTTTACTCCTTTGTGATGCTTTGCCAGGCCTTTTCTGCAGTTGACTTCAGTCGTTGTTTGTTTGAGGGTCTTTCTGCCTTTAGTTTTGTCTTCAGCAAATGAAATGCATGCTCAGTCGGGTTGAGATCAGGAGATTGTCTTGGCCAATGCTGAATATTCCACTTTTTTACCTTCAAAAACTCCTGGGTTGCTTTTACAGTATGTTTTGGATCATCGTCCATTTGTACTATGAAGCACTGTCCAATCAACTTTGCTGCATTTGACTGAATCTGGGTATGCACTTCAGAATTCATCCGGCTGCTTCTGTCTTCTGTCACGCCATCAATAAACACCAGTAACCCAGTGCCACTGGAAGCCATGCATGCTCATGCCATCACACTGCTCACAGATGATGTTGTATGCTTTGGATTGTTTTGATTGCAGACTTTCACGGTGAAGCATCTACCTCCTGGAGCGTGTTCTTCTCTTGGCTGGTTGTGAAAGGGTTATTCTTTACCATGGAGAGGATCCTCCGATCATCCTCCACCGTTGCCCTCCGTGGACGTCCAGGGCTTTTTATGTTGCTGAGCTCACTAGTGCTTTTTTTTTTTCTCAGAATGTACCAAACTGTTGATTTGGCCACTCTGAGAAAAAAGAGTGAAGCCTAGCAATTGTCTGTTTCACTTTGACCTCATGATGTGGGTTCACAGCAACAGCTTCCAAATGCAAATGACACACTTAGAATCAACTCCAGACCTTTTACCTGCTTATTTGATGTAGAAATAACGAAGGAATAGCCCACATCTGTCCATGAAATGGCTTTTGAGTCAACTGTCAAATTACTTATGGTCCCTTGAAAAAGGGAGGAGGTACTGTACATGTTAAAGAGCTTTAATTCCTTAACCTTTCCTTCAATGTTGATGTGAATACCCTCAAATGAACGATCAGAGTGTGCACTTTAAATCCATGTTGATTATATAACTGTAATTTAAATATGTTTTGGTCAGCAGCTAAAATTTGCCTGTGTCCAAATATATATGGACCTAACTGTATGTATTTTTTATAGCATATCATTCATGTTTGGACACGCACACACAAAGGAAATGTACAGTATAGTAATGTTTTATGCACTATAAAGCAATCAGACTGGCACACATCTGACATTTTTTTTTTCCTATTTTATCACAGAGGAAATGTGATTCTAAACCTATTCCCAAAACCATATATAATTATGATTCATTATTAAACACATTACCCCAAGTGCCTTTGGTTGTGCTCTGACAAATTCTGTAAGATATGCTCCTCCGGTCTCCTGTCCATTATGACAAATAACAGCATCTTGTGCCACCCGTGGATTGATTTGGATGATAACTGTAGCTTTGTCAGTTGAGATGACCTTGCTGCTTTCCATTCTAGGCAAAGTTTTCACCTGGAATTAATGGGATAGTTCACACAAAAATTAGAATTCTGTCTTCATTTACATCAGTTTCTTTATCTGCTAAACACAAAAGAATATATTTCAAAGAGTGTTGGAAATCAAACAGTTGCCGTGACCATTGGCTTGGAAAAAATACTACGGAAGTCAGTGGCTACTTCCAACAGTTTGGTTACCAACATTCTTCAAAAAATCTTCTTTTGTGTTCAACAGAAGAAAGAAATGGATGTAAATGATGATATCTTCTTTTGTGTTCAAAACATGTAAGAAACTCATACAGGTTTGGTACAACATCAGGGTGAGAAAATATTGCACCAGCATAGAGAGCAATGCACTGAAACAATTTCTTCTCTTCCCTGTTAGTCCCCATCACTAATCAGGAGAGTCCCATAACGCATGCGTGTGATGCTGCTGATGCAGGCGTTCTGACGTAGAACACACATGCGCTGCACCTTGTTTACAAGCAGAGAAACACACATGCATGCATCACGGTACTGTCATGAATGACGGCGGAGACTAACCCGGAAGAGAAGAAAGCGCTGAATAAAGTCATTACTTTTGTTTTCTTGGCTCACAAAAAGTAATCTCGTAGTTTCATTACATTACGGTTGAACCACTGGTGTCACATGGACGATTTCAGCAATGTCCTTACTACCTTTCTAGGCCTGGGAGCATTTCAGTTACATTGCTGTCTATGCAGGGTCAGAAAGCTCTTGGATTTCACCAAAAATATCTTAATTTGTGTTCTGAAGATGAACGAAGGTCTTATGGGTTTGGAACGACATGAGGGTGAGTAAATAATGACAAAATTTTCATTTTTGGGTGAACTATCCCTTTAAGCATGAAAATTCTGCAGTTTACATTTCATTTACAGTTTATTTTCTCTGCTTTTCATGTACAGTATATCTGTATTAAATATTTAAAACATTAGCTGATACTCTTGTCTAGAGTGACTTATAAAACTGCCATACTGCAAGGGTTTCTAAAACAAGAATGATTCATTTTAAGGCTTACATTAACTTGCAAGGAAATATATAAAAAAATAAATAAAAATAAAACAGCTAAAAATGTTGTCACTCTAATATACACTCAATAAATGAGCAAAAACTTACACTAAAACAATCACTGGTGTGAAGATCATAAAATTCAAAAGATGATGGTTGATTTTTAAATGATGTATTTCAAAGTGTGTATATAAATATAGGCTTTAGAATTGAAATAATCATAGATGTTAATCGATGCATGAAATATTTTACCTGAAATGAGTTGTGTTGGTGTGTTGTCTGATCGCTCTTGTGATCAGGTATCTTTGTGTGCTCGGTGAAGAACCGCTGAGGAGGAGCTTGTGCTATATGAACTTCCTTTATACTTTTAATGATTATATAACTCTTCCTCCTCAAATTCTAATAAAAACTACAAGGTAGCATAAATTTGTGAATACAATATCTTTAAAATCAGCTTTTTGTGTGTGTGTGTGTGTTTTTTTCTGATGTATTAACATACGTTAAGACAAAACAGTCTTAACCACTGCTGGGGAAATTACTTTTAAAAGTAATGCGTTATAATATTGCGTTACTCGTCCACTGAACAACTGAACGTGATTTTGCGATCACACACCCCAAAGTAGCTGGTGTTAACGATTTGAAAAAGTAACTCAG
Organism: Acrossocheilus fasciatus; assembly: GCA_036784905.1. Taxonomy (NCBI): domain Eukaryota; kingdom Metazoa; phylum Chordata; class Actinopteri; order Cypriniformes; family Cyprinidae; genus Acrossocheilus; species Acrossocheilus fasciatus. The sequence continues at coordinate 19,150,570 of CM071947.1, read as the reverse complement.
ATATTTTTCCTGTAAATTAAAAAGTAATGTGTTACTTTACTAGTTATGTCACAGGCTGTGAGGCGAGAGACAAAATGCATGAATAACATGAAAGAAAACTGGCTTTAATACTCAACACAAACAGGATCCAAACAATGAGTGTGTGACAAGTTACATAACTCACACTACTTGTTATCCCCAACACTGGTCTTAAAAGACTTTCAGAATATACTCATTCAGAAATACAATCTTTTTATCCATGTCAAACATAAAAAAAGAAAATGCATGTCAAAACTTTGGGACTGATGCATGTTTAATTTTCATATATAACAAAATATGCATGAACACAGCACTGTAACACTAGAACAGGTTAAAAAAGCAACAATGTGAGATATGAATTTCCTGCAGCCTTTGATCTCTTCACTGTGACTCAGGTTCCCTGGGAAGCAACAGACAAATACTGTATGTTAGTACAGAAGAGACTCAGTTTTAATTCTGCTAATAAGAGCCACACACCATACAGACTGTTTTATAGGCTGTACTGTCTTTGCTAAATTATAAAGAGAAAAACAATAAAGCATTATAGTTCTTAGACCTACAGTATGATGTGCACTAAAGGCAGTTCACCGTGAAACATTGCTTTATATTTCCTTTTCATTCTAATAGCTTTAACTTTGGTTATGGCTTGTTCAGTGGAGCTCTCAATTGACTTCAACACAAATAACTGACTGCCACCCTGGTGATGGGAATAATAACATAATCTCTAAATCATTTACCTGGTTTAGTGCCACATTTACTACTGAAGAGTTGGTTTAGCTGATGGCTTCGCAGGCAAATGTTGAGATACAGATGGAGATGATGAACTGAAGGGTGGTGAATGCCAATATTACAACTATCCACAAAATAAAATACTATGAAAATTAAACAAAAATTTTATTAATGCAGTTATATTGAGCTAGTTATTAGATCATCTCAACAATCAGAATACACACACACACACACAGCGCACACACAAGTTGCAATTGACACAGTAATTACAAGCTAAAAACAAATTAATGCATATTAAACATGAATGCAAAACATTGCATACATTGTGCTGAGGATGTAAACTTACACGATTTGTTGGTATAAATGCTAACTGCAAGCTCATCAGAAGAATGGCTATCATAGCAATTAGGGTGCTGAAAATATTCATTTCCTGAGAGGCTTTCACCTACAATAAAACAATGTACTTGTTTCAGACCACTGGGAGTATTTAACACTCAATGAACAGATCAGGGAAAAAGCATTAAACTCATGAATACGTTTAAGTGGAGGAAATCTACTCAACTCAACTCAACTCAACTCAACAAAATAAAATAAAATAAAATAAAATAAAATAAAATAAAATAAAATAAAATAAAATAAAATAAAATAAGATAAAATAAAATAAAATAAAATAAAATAAAATAATAAAATAAAATAAAATAAAATAAAATAAAATAAAATAAAATAAAATAAAATAAAATAAAATATTCTTTAGTTTTTACCACTAGCTGCCAGGCTACAAGATTCCAGACAACCAGTTTTTGCTATCAGATGATATCTGAACTTCTGCTACATCTGTGACAACCTACACTGTAAAAAGTGATAAGTTGACTTAACTTAAAAAAAATTGAGGAAACCTGTTGCCTTAAAATTTTTAAGTAAATGATCATTTAAAAAAATAAGTTAAGTGAATTGTCAAGTTCACTTAACTTTTTTTTAAATTATTATGTACTTAATAATTTTAAGGCAATGGGTTTCCTCAATTTTTTTTGTTAAGTCAACTTATCACTTTTTACAGTTACAACTGATAATAGTGTGAAAATATATTAAAAACAATGTTCCAATTAAAGAGTTATAATGGGCTGAATTGGTGGTTGATTTGTACATACCAGGCACGGATGAAGTTTATTCTGCGCAGCAACAGACAGAGATCCAGCACTGATGTACTGAGAAGAAAACACAGGACATTTCAAAGATTATGGAAATGAGAAGCAAAAAACCAAAACCATTAAATGAAACTTACAACAAGGGATCCCCAGTAGGTTATGCCACTATATTCAAGAACAGCTGAGTAATTGTATTCAGGGACACTGGTGCTGAAAGAAGACCATCAGTCCAACCATTATCTGAACTATCTGGAGGGCAGATGAAGGTCAGATGTTTTATTCATCATGCAATGTTTGGACACAGCGATCTAGACGAATTTAAATTAGCAAATAATTTTCCAAACCATACATCATATAATTCATCATTCAATGCATTACCGCCAGTGCTTTTGGTTCTGCTTTGAAAAATCCTTTAAGAGCTGCATATTGATTTTCTCCACCAGCCTCCTGTCCCTCATCACAAAAAACCCCCGTCTTGTGTCACCCGTGGATTTAACTGGATAACAACTGTAGATTTGTCAATTGAGATGTCCTCGCTGCTTTCCATTATTGGAAAAGTTTTCGATTTCTGTAATATGCATGTCAAGTTCAATAAAAAATATGAGCAAAAAACTATTTTGCGCTGCAAATAGAAGAAAAAAAAAAAAAAAAACGCCTGCAAATTAAGAAAACAACTTCATCAATTTGACAACATATGCACTGCAAATACTCACAACACAACCAAATAAAGAAATGCACCGCAAATACTCACAGCACAACCAAACAAAGAAACGCGCTGCAAATAAAATTCTTTATTTGTTTGTGTTGTAAGCATTTGCAGCACCTGCTGTCAAACTGATGAAGATGTTTTCTTGATTTGCTGGTGCTTTTTCTATTTGCATGTGTTTTCTGAAATTGCAGCGCTTTGAGCTCTCTCGGCTACCGTATAAATTTAAGGTGCATACAAATAAAAACACACCATCATTTTCACTTTAAATTGTAAGATGATTTTGTCTTTTTAACTTAAGCCATAGTTGCATAACTCTTTGCTGTGCTGTTTAGGCACAAATAGTTACCTAGTCTACACTATCTTTGGCACATTTAATACATCAACAAAAGCTGCAGGCCATATTGAGACTATTTATACACCATATTACAACAAAAAGGTACAAAGCTCTCAAGATCTGAACTGAACAGAAATCTGGTGTTCCTGCAGCTCTAACTGTAGGTCACTTTTACAAGTTCAGACACCCACAGCAGATGTTCCTGTTGTCAGTGGATCATTTGTGGTCGTCTCATATTTCCTTCTCAGTCTGCTAGCTGTACCTTTGCTGTTTTGGGTAATGTAAAATATTTAACTATAAAGCCTTAACCTGAGCAGACTTTGCAACATCATTAAAATGTTCCTTTCTCATTTTCAGCACTGACCAAATTGGAATCAAGAATAAGATGAGTTATGAGCATGTGAGCGACATACACAGGATGCCATATTTTGATCAATATCAACATTTGAGGTATAAAAACCATTAGTCTGTCTACTGAAACATTGGTCAGAAAGAGTGAAAACGGATGCAGAAGAACTGACCACAAACCACACACACTTACAAATTTCATGCTTTCTTGCCATGCACAGGGACAGATTCTTATTCATTAAACAGAATCCTGGTTTAATGGACATTAAACTCTGATTCCAGACATTTCAAACAGGACTAGTCTTCAAGTAAACAATATAAATATACTGACACCAAGATCAAGTGTAAAACCAACAAACCACGAACCAAAAAAAAAAAACATATCATTTAGTACAGGTCTTCTCCATATAGAATAGGGAAACTTACTGATCACGGTATGGCCAGACAATGCCACCTCAGCACTGCAGGACTGCTTCCAGGACACAGACTGAAACATGTTTAAAGAGGCGGCCACCTACAACAACCACAAAGACCTGCAGGAGTACACTGAAACTGTGACTGCTTACATCAAAAAGTGCATAGATGATGTGACAGTCACCAAGACCATCACCACACGTGCCCACCAGAAGCCATGGATGACAGCAGAGGTTCGTGGGCTGCTAAAGACCAGAGATGAAGCATTCAGATCAGGAGATAAAGCAGCCCTCAAAACAGCAAGAGCCAATCTGTCTCATGGCATCAAGGCAAACATCAGTATGCTAAAAAAAATCAACAACAACTTCAGCGACAGTAAAGACACTCGGACCCTGTGGCAAGCCATTCAGACCATCACTGACTACAAGGCCCTGCCACAGGCCAGTGACGATGACACATCCCTACCAGAGGCACTCAACCACTTCTACTCATGATTTGAGATGCAGAATGACACACCCGCACAGAAACTACCCCCAACTCTGTTGACCACCCCCCACTGACCATCGACGGCTCAACTGTGGAGAGAGTCGGTAGCACTAAATTCCTGGGGGTGCACATCACAAAGGATCTCACCTGGACCACCAACGTCACGTCACTCAACAAGAAGGGACAACAGCGCCTCTACTTTCTCTGTCGGCTGAAAAGGACAAGTCTCCCTCCACCCATCCTCACCACCTCTTACAGGAGCACCATTGAGAGTGTGCTGACCAGCTGCATCACTGTCTGGTATGGGAACTGCAGTGCTGCTGACCGCAAGACCCTACAACAGACAGTGAACACTGCTGCAAAGATCATTGGTGCCCCTCTCCCTCCATCCTGGACATTTTCCTTGCACGATGCTCCAGCAAGGCCTCCAGCATCGTGAAGGACCCCACCCACCCCTCCCACAACCTCTTCCAGCTCCAGCCATCAGGAAAAAGGTACCGGAGTATCAAAGCTCGTTCTGTCAGATTGCTCAACAGCTACTTTCCCCAGGCGGTGAGAGCTCTTAACTCCAGTCTCCCTGTCCCCGCTCTGAAACCATGAACACCTCAGCCCCCCAACTCATACATAACTATTGACAGTTTTCCTAAGTGCAATTCTGAGTGTGCTACACACAGGTGAGTGTGCTATACAAACCACCTGTAGTAACGCACTCGTCCCACTATATGCACACTAGACACTTTCTATAAACACTCCCTGCTACAAAGACTCAATAAGATAATATGTTTACTTGAGTTTTGCACTTCTAAATCTTTTGCACTATGCGCTGCTTCCCACAAAATCTCTCTTCTGAACAATTTAATGTACAAAATATATATTTTCTGCACAATTTCATGTACAAATATCTCTTTAGCACAATTTCATGTACAGTATTTATGTAAAGTTCTTGTACAGTCTCAGTTTGTGTATGTGTAGTCAACTAGGTATAGTAGTTATAGTATTTATAGTATATGTATAGTCAGATGGTTAAACTGTTGTATAGCTCTATTGTTTTTCCTATATTTGCATTGTTGTATGTTTATCTTATGTTTAACTAGTATGTAGGACCGTGGTCCTGCAAGACACAACATTTCATTCCACTATATGTCCACACATGTAGCAGAATGACAATAAAGCTCAACTTGAACTTGATAGTTTTTTACAGTATAAATTTTAGTCTTTTACTGTTAAAATTGATGCTTTTTTTTTTTACACTGAAGCTAAATACTTTCTTGACAAAGATGTTAAAAAAAACAACCTAACCTGATGCCCTATTAAATTCTCAAATCACATTAATCCGGAGTCAGAATGGAAATGTGTGTGTGTGTGTGTGTGTGTGTGTGTGTGTGTGTGTGTGTGTGTGTGTGTGTGTGTGTGTGTGTGTGTGTGTGTGTGTGTGTGTGTGTGTGTGTACTTGTTTATGCTACATTGAGGGGACCAAATGTCCCCACAAGGATAGTAAAACCTGAAATTTTTGACATTGTGGGGACCCCATGAGGGAAAAAAATGATTAAAAATAGTAAATGATGTTTATCTGAAAGTGTAAGAATGCAAACAGGCTTTCTGTAAGGTGTAGGGTTGAGTTAGGGGATAGAAAATATTGTTTGGACAATAGAAAAGTAATAGAAGTCTATGGAAATTCCCCACAATTCACAGAAACAAATGTGTGTGTGTGTACGCACTGGTTTGGGTGGTTCATGAGGACACAAATTTGTATAATGACATGGGTATGACAGGTATTACAACTGCAATGTGAAGGTGGTTCATGAGGACACAGCCTATGTCTCCATAATTCAAGAGGATTAAAAAAACATAATACATTTTTTTTTTTTATCTAAAAATGCACACAGTTTTCTGTAAGGGGTAGGTTAAGGTGTAGGGTTGGTGTCGATAGAAAATACAGTTTGTACAGTATAAAAACCATTATGCCTGTGGAGAGTCCCCATAAACCTCAAATACCAACATGTGTGTCCTGACACTTCAAGTTCAGTTTAGACAAGAGCTACTGCCCCCAGATGGTACATTTAGATAATACAATTGTTTAATTTGCTTACTGACTTAAAACTTAAAATTTATGTTTAAAATATAATAAGAAAACTCTTTCTCCAATTCTCATTTTTATAGTTTATTTGTAATTTATTCCTGTGATGTCAATCTATCTTTTCAGAATCATTACTCCAGTCTTCATTCTAATATACTGATTTGCTGCTCAAAAACATTTTTTATTATTATTATTGTCAATGTTTCAAACTGTTGCTGCTTAATATTTTGTGGAAACTGTGATACAATTATTATGAGATTCTTTGATGAATAAGAAATTTAAAAGAACAGCATTTATTTGAAATAGATTTTTTTTTTTTGCAACAATAAAAAAGTATTTTCCGTCACTTTTGATCAATTTAATGTGTCCTTGCTGAATAAAATCATTCATTTCTGTCAAAACAAACAGAATTTATACATCTGTTATTTATCTTTTAATTTTTTATTTTTTATTTTTGCAAAGTTTCTTAGTTCAACGATCAGTTCTCAAACCCCCGAAAATAACATGGAAACAACACTGAAATTAACACATCACACACACAAACTGGTATTCCTATCATTATGGGGACATTCCTTTGGCGTACCGGTTTTTCTACTGTAAAACTGTATTTTCTATCCCCTTACCCTCACCCTACCTCTTACAAAAAACCTTCTGTATTTTTAGATTTTCAAAAACTTCCTCATGGAGACCAAAAATGTCCCCACAAGGTCAAAATTTACTGGTATTACTAAACTTAATGTAGGGAACCATATGTAACCATAATGTAGTGAATACCAGGTACAAACACACACACACACACATTCAGTGTGTCATTGCTTTTAGACAATGTGGCATTCTAGTTTTGACAGACAGGTAATGTTTTCCCATTAAGGCCACATAATATAGCTCAGCCTCATTTAATTTACTGCATACCATTTAAGATGTGCCTCTGTGAGCCTCTGTGATCAGGAGCGAGCTGTAAGCTCAGCTCGCCTGAATGCCTGCAGCTGAACCGGCTGTGGGTTCAGCTGATGACAGGGAAGTCATTTAGCTCCAGTGACAGGCCTGAGAGAGGGAGAGCTTGAGACGGCCCTAAAACCAGCGCTCACAATGGAGAGAATAGAGCTGCTCATGAAGGGATGCTTTGTGCATCAGGGAGGATGAGTCCTCCTGGTCTCACACCCATAGATCCGGTGCGATCGCATCATGCATACCGCCGACGTGCCTCTACAACCCACTATATTCAGTCTTTAGTCTCGCTTTTCATGCAGGATGAACCTCAGGTGTCTGAAGATGCTGCTTACACTCTTAAAAATAAATGTCGAAGAAGAACCATTTTTGGTTCCTCAAAGAACCTTTCAGTTAACAGTTCTTAAAAGATCTTTTTTCTTAATGTGATGAACATTTTAACCGTTTTCTACTATAAAGAACCTTTTGTGCAATGGAAAGTTTCCATGGATGTTAAAGGTTCTTCATGGAACCGTCAATGCCAATAAAGAACCTTTATTCTTAAAAGTGTATGCTGAAGGTGTTGATGATCTTTAGCCTGATTCTGCAGTTCGGAAACTCCTCTGCTCCTGGCGTACGCTCTCTGTGACCTCGGGTTCGATCATAAAGTGTTAAGGAAGTGTGGCTTGCTTTGTCAGACAATCTGCATTTTTGAGCTAACAGTCCCTAAGGGGCCCGAAGACACAGTGAGGGTCCTGAACCACGACGTGATGCAGTTGAAAGACAGGATTTCCCTGTACAGGAACCTTTCCCTCATCGGACCCCTGACCTTCTCTGGCCCTGCGACCCCTATCCTGTGCACTAGAGCCCCTCTTCACACTGGAGGAGGCGCGGGAGGCATGAACCAGGGCAGGAAGCCACGAGGCACGAGTCTTCCACAAGCTCCTTAGAGGTCATCGCTAGTTTCCCTCTACTGTAGCAGTTGCTGGCCTCCGGAATGAGACTGTTTCTCGAGCCGCCCTCTCGTCCCATTGTTCTGGCCTAGTAAAGCCACACACGTTTCCTCAAGAGTTATTTTTGCCTGACTTGCTCTGTTGCCTTGATTTATAATGGATTGTGTCTCGACTGGGTCTTTCCCTTTTTTTCTAAAGGTGCGGTCACATTGTTGCTTGATGAGATTTTGTGGATGAAATCATTTCAATAGGAACAGGAGTTTTGCTTGAGAGTGAAAAGTTCCCCATGCAGATTTTGCTCATGTTTAAGTTGGTCAAGTGAATTTATCATACTAACCAGCGGAAAGCTACTTTGTTTGAAACTGACTTCACTGTGATCTGTGCTTCATACATCGGTACACTATTGACAATGGACAACTGACCTGTTTTTGCACTTGAAATTTTGGTGAATTGTGACTGCACCTCAAGGATGGAGGTTTCCATTGACTTTATTATTGTCCAATTTTATGCCATTGTGTAATAAAATGAACTTCACTGCCTTGATATACAGCTTTGGAGCTATTTGGACAAGAGGCTTGAGTGTGTTTTTGGGTTCTCTAGGATCAGTTCACCTCTCTTCCAATGCTCACGACTGACATGGGCGGTGACAAAACAGCCGCAATCAAAACAAAGCCTCATTGACTAAGCATCATTGCCATCTACTTCAATAGCAATAGCTGTGCTACAATATCAAAAGCCCATATGAATACTTAAGCATGGTCCAAACTGTGTTTTAATGCATATTCATTGCAAGCAATCATAAGGCTGTGGCAGTTTACATAGGTGTGGTTACAGTTTGTGGCCATCAGAGTGTTGTTAAACTAAGCTGTTTGATGATGTTGTGTTGAATTGCAGGCTATCTGGGATGACAAACAACTCTTCGTTAGACTAAAAATGGTGTTATTTCATTAAGGTCAATCTGTCAGAAAGGCAAGTTGAGATTTTTCCAGGTACTATAGGGTCCTCCAACAGGAATGACAGGAAGAGCTTGTTACTGCCATACTAGTTATAAGAAAATCTGAATGATAGGGGGCAATGAGTTTGTGTGCATCAGGAAGAGAAGAGGGCCCAGCACTAAGCCCTGAGGTTCACCAGTGGTTAGCTGATGTGACTTAGATAAAGCAAGCAAAGAATGAGTACAAAATATGTATTTCAACTATGCTGTTAAATATGGACAGACAGCACACACACATGCTGTAGTGTTATTGACAGATCAATTGTGCTTCATCAAATCTGTTCTATTGGCTTTTGCTTCTGAGGCAGGACTTGTAATTGCCCATTGGGGAGGGAGTGTGATATTGTGATGTTTATTAGTTAGAGAGTGCATTGTGTACTAAATGGCTCATCTCCTTTAAAGTCTGTTGTTTCGCTTTTCAAGAGGCCGTTAGCTTAGTGCTTTGCTGTGTTAATGAAACATTAGTTTACAGAAGAGATCAGTTGATAGTTTTGCTCACACCTATTTCTGCAGCAGAATATATGAATACCACAGATTCAATTACAGGACATAAAAACCTTTATCTTAAATGTACTGATGAAATGTGTATTTGATTGCGCTGATCTGCGTACTTTTAGCTGAAACTAGATGCTACCATCTGCTACACAGTTAATTTAATAGATAAACAATAGCTACATTGAATCTTTTTTTCTTTTTTTACCAAAACTGCCATATATTGGCATCCCTCTTTGTCAAGTAAGTATTTGGTATCGGAGTACCTGATACTCTTTAGTTCACTGTTTGTGGAAAGGAAGTAGAAAGGAAGCTTCTGTACTTGAGTTGCAGTGGTTAAGAGTCTGAGGCTTTGATGAGGTAAGACAAATACACATCAGTGGTGATCCATCTATCACTAGAGTCACTCAGGAGAATGAGGGACCATCAGTCTGTCTGCTGGCTTTGATTGCTATTGATATGACCAGCAGGGAGGAAAACTGCCTGATAGACCCTCTTCAGGATGAGACACCAGACCACTGCCTCTCTCTCATTGGCGAACACGTTCTCACTCCCAACTCGTCACATATTGACGCTTGGTCAGGACTCCTTGGTGTTGCTTTTTGACACTCAAGGTATCCTTTTAGCATCATTTTTTGACATTTAGCGTTACTTTCCGACGTGCAGGGTCCATTGTTTGTCTTAATTTAATGGTTTGCATGCATCTGTAAAAAATAGAAATAATTTTATTTAAATTTCTACTTTCATTGGAGCACCTAACCTCGCCCCTACCCTAAACCTACCCACTTCTGAACAATATAAATCACGTAACAGGCAAATATAAGTACAGTTACAGCTATTTATTGCAAAAAAGCATTACAAACAAGCTGTGCTGCATTCCAAGTCTTCTGAAGCCATACGATGTCTTTTTGAGAAGAAGAGAGTAAAACATGAGGTTTTAATCACTGAAAATGATCCCACTCCATTAACTCACTCACATCTCATTCAAAAAGATACTCCCGTCCCGTGGCATGACGCAGTTGGTCACGAGACACAAAAGAGCCAATAGCATTTCACAACCAAGGCTAACGTAAGGCTTCTATTTGCACACAGGCTGGAGCACATAGACATAAATACTTATTTATTACTTATTTATAATGTCTATGCTGCAGCACACAGGATGAGCTTTACGGCGGACGGAGATCGCGTCTATTCCTCTCACAAAACAATCGTTTTTCCTCAGAAGACTTGGAATATTAATATTTTTTGAATAAAAATATTAGACATTTTATCAGCTCAATGAAGAGCTGATAAAATGTAAACACTGTAACTTGAATGCAATGTAAGTCGCTTTGGATAAAAGCGTCTGCTAAATGCATAAATGTAAATGTAAATGTAAATGTAAATTATGACTGTAGCTGTATCTGCCTGTTATATCTTGTGTTTTATTGACATATGGTAGGTTTAGGGGCAGGGGTTGGGTTATGTGCTCATAAATGTTTAAATAGTGTGATGTAAATAAAACTGTTGTGACTGTTTACAACATTGACAAATCACACCTCAACATATATGCAATAATGGCAATATTATTTCCCAATATATACTTTAATCATGACGATAAAATTCTCAGTGCCTTTCACGTTGGCATACTGACATCAAGGGTTTCTTATTTAAAGCAATGGAGGACCCTGCCTGCACATCAAAAAATGATGCTAAAGGGTCCTGACCAAGCGTCAATATGTGACGAGTTGGGACTTTAATGGAGTGGATATCTATAATTATTTAGATATATAACATTTAGATAAAGAACATAGATATATCACATTAAAGCTGCAGTCCGTAACTTTTGGCGCTCTAGCGGTTAATAAACAACTGCGTGCATCTTGAACATTGTAGCCGGAGCTACTTCTCTCTGTTTATGTCTATGACTATTGATGAATCTTGCATACTGGGCTACTCCGCAGCAGTACCTACTCGAACCAGTCTGAAATAGTCAGAATATAAATACTTATTATAGGTGTACCGTAGTGATTCAGGATAAGCCAAAAATATGGTTTGGAAAATGGATTCATGGTGTACTCGCTTATTATATAAATTGTCAATTTTGAACACAAAAAAAGTTACAGACTGCAGCTTTAAAATAACATGATTTTATTTACATTTAGCTACATATTTAAAATGCTGATGAATCACATAGTAAAGATTTAATTTCAAAATGATTTGTATTGTACAATAATATAGTTAAAATTATAAAGCAGAGCTACTGCTTTTCAGAAAATATGATTATTTTATAACAGGTTTATTTTACTGTATGTACATATTTAATGTAATGAGTTATTTTAAAATAGTTTTCTTGCAGATCCATTTTCTATGATAAGTACATGACTCATCTGCCCAACCTGATGAAGTCATCAAAGCACAGTATGAGCTGAATGAATGCGGATACCAAGTCCTCCAGTACCTGAAACAACAATGAAGCAAATTGTTTGATTTTCAGTAGATTTGGTCAGTTATGAGTATGATATGATCTGACTGTAGAGAAGCTTTCAGGCCAATTATCAGTTAAATTCAGTGATGTCTCACCCATTTACCACTGCGGCACCATCATGCCATTTCCACACTCCATCCATCGTTTTCAAACCAATCCAAAAATTCTCAGTAGCAGCAATCTTTTGTAAAAACTCCTGTTTTGAAAGAACAGTAATATATATATATAATCCATAAGCAGCTAAAATGATTTTAAAAACACCCTTCTCTATAGTTAAAACAGATCAACCCATATGCCTCAGTGTGCACAAACAAACACAAACTCTTTTTCTTTGTCACTCACTTGTTCTCCTCGGCTGTTTATGATCACCAGATCTGCTCCTCTCTGATGACAGTCTTGTCTGCTGTAACTCCAGCTCTTCCTCTCAGATGAAATATAATAAAAGCTGAAGTTGTAGTAAATCCATTTAAAGTTTTCAGCACGCTGATCTGTTAATAGAACAATTTAGATATTAGTTCTATATTATATTATATATATAGATATTAGTTCATAAACCTGCTGCATCCATCACAGTCACCCTTACATTCACGTAGACACGACACACCCCTTATTGCAAGTTAAAGTAACAGTATTGAAAACAATAAGAAATATATCACAGCAGTATTATATTATATTATATTATTATTACAAATTATTAAATTATTAATTAAATACTTATTTGTATGGAGTGGAATAATTTTTTTAAAAATCATTTAGTGAGAATAAACACACAATTACCTTGTTCATAAAGGCCACGTAGGAGTTCATCAGTCTTGTTTTTTATCTGCTCTCTTTCTTCAGTCAGGTTATTGTTGTGGATCAGTATCTTCTCTCTTTCTTCAGTCAGGTTACTGATGTGAGTTAGTAACTGCTTTCTCTCGGAGGTGAAACACACACACAGCACTATTACAGCAGCCAGCAGAAGAAAACACAGCAGACACAAACACACTTCAGCTGCTCTGTGCTTTCTGTTCTTCACTGAGACACTTCCTGTGGATGACAAAGATGAGATTAACACGAGGTTGTGTCTTCATCCTTACACTTGACTATTATGACATCAAGGACTTTATTCTTGAAGATTTTGCTTTGACTCAATTTTTGAATTAGATTTAATTCTCGAAGTTCAAATCCCTGAACAGTGTAACGAGTTCACTGGAGGCGAGCGTAGTGAGAACCCAAGTGCAGCTTTATTGAATTTTAATAAGATTTTGCTCCTCTCAAATGAACCCAATAGCAACATGAAGGCTATAAATACAAAACAATAAGCGTCACATGACATAAACCAACCAATGAGGAATAAGACACATGACTAAAACAACCAATCAGAACATGACACATTGAACAAAGGAACCAATAGCAGGATCACAGGAGGGCAAGGACTAAACAGGACTAAACTACAACATGAAGACATGAAGACATGAAGACATGAAGACATGAAGACATGAAGACATGAAGACATGAAGACATGAAGACATGAAGACATGAAGACATGAAAAGAGTTCCAAGGGTTAAGTTGAAGATGTACAAAGTATCAAGTAGTTAAATACCTCAGTGTATGGATGGAATCTAGATTAACATTTACAATGCATGTTAGAAAAACTGATCAGGAAATGTAAAACAGGAGTAAATATTTTACGATGTCTATGTGGGGTGGAATGGGGAGCTTGTAGATTGTCTTTGAAAATAATTTATTGTTCATTAATCAGAACAAGTTTAGATTATGGAAGTATTATCTATGGATTTGCATCAGAATCCACACTCAAAAAGATTGAAACAATACAGAATCAGGCTCTTAGAATATGTTGTGGTGCATCTCCCATTGCAGCCATGCAGGTAGAGGTTGGGGAAGCTCCTTTATTCCTTTGTAGGTATGGTATGGGAGCATGGAAACAAAAATATTAAAAGCTTTGGATGGATTGCTAAAAGGGAAGCACAAGTGGTTGGTATTGCAGATTGTGATGTTAGCCCAGCTGTGATATTATCCACTATTCCACCATGGATTTTTCCTATGCCAAAAGTAGATTTTCAAATACAAATAAAAATTAAGAATGAGAAAGATACCCCTAAGAACCTTATTGCACAGCAGTATTTAGATCAGTCTTATCCATCATGGTTACATATATTTACTGATGGTTCTAAAGGTCCTATCTCTGGTAGAACAGCTGCTGCACTATTTATTCCAAAGTTTCAAACTAGTATTAAGAAAAGAATAACTGATCATGTATCCATGTGTACTGCAGAATTAATTGCCATGGTTGTAGCACTCCAGTGGGTGGAGGATGTAAAACCAAGGTTAGTAGTTATATGTTCTGACTCTTATGCAGCAATATCGAGCCTTGCAAGTGGAGTAAAGTCATCAAGGCAAGACATGATATATGAGATTCTTGCAAGTTTGTTAAGAATAAGTAATGAAAGCTAATAACATTTTTGTGGGTTCCTGCTCATGTGGGAGGCCAATGAAGAAGTTGATAAGCTAGCTAAGCAAGCTCTTAAACACACAGAAATAGATATTCAAGTGACTCAATCAAATAATTCCTAGATTTATTTTCATAATTTTCACGACTCGCACATGCATGTGATGTCTCTATAGTGCAGCAGTCAAGCTTGGAATATGGAAAATCTTACATTCAACAGATAGAAATATTGCATTATATTGATTTCGTCAGGAAAAAGATGATCTGAACACTGTGTAAGTTGTGGCTTTACTTTACTCTGGCATTAAATCCCACCCACATCCCTCTGATCAGCATGTGCTACATTATATTACTATAATTAAAAATCTTTTTGGAAAATTAAACAGTTTCTTACAAACTTATGTGATTTGATAAAATACATAATGAAATATAATCATATATGGGTAACAGAGAAATTACAATTAGCTTCAAGCTACGCATGACAATTAATATAACACTTCTACTTGAATGTCACTATCAATTACTATTGAGTGTTTGTAATAACTTATGACTGCGATCCAATGTGGATTTTGGTCAAATGATGAGGCAGAAATATGTTGTTAGTAATATTCTAGAAGAATTTGATCTGGAAGATACACAGTTACAACTTCTGTGGGGCGTGAAGGAAAAGTAATGTAACTAGTGTAACTAATTACTGTTGCCAGAAATTAATAAGTAACAATATTACTTTTGAAAGAAGTAACTAATGAATAATATATTACATTCTTTGAGTAACACTGATGACCTTACAGCAAACATGTTGGCGTCTGACTAATGAATAAATGTAAATGAAATGTGAATAAGTCACATGCATATATTGCTTTTCTGTTTACATGTTACACATGACTACAACTGTGCATTAAAAAAGTAGAAAAAAAATGCTGAACTTATTTCTAGGGTTGACTGGCATGGTGAAATACAATCTAAACTTTCTGACCCATTGACAAAAATAGTTTCATTTTGGTGGCTTTGGCCAGTTAACTGACTAGGCTTTGAAGCATGAATGAAATGTTTGGGGTGAGTTGGACATGCATTGGATTTGTGATGTCCCATAAAACAGTTGTGACAATTGCAGTTACAGTTTAGAGACTGTTAAGACAAAGCAATTGAGAAAATCTTTTATAAATACTACAATACTTCTGTCTGATTATTCTGTGTATCAGATAAATGACATTACCTGTGTGTTGAAGAGGCTGGTGTTTCTCTGCGTGTGTCCTGAGATCATGATGTCTAACAGTATCCACACTGTCATAGATATCCACCATCATCTCCACTCTTTCTCCTTTGTCCCCTTTCCTCATCATCACATTATCATAAATAACATGTGCTATCTCTGATCTCTCAGCGTTGTACATTGTATCTCTGTGTTGATCCTGTATGTTGTTCTAGTTTTACACTGTTAAAGCTTCACTGCTTTGGATCTCATCAGCCTGTCTTAAAAACCGAAGCTGGAACTGAACTCAAAATGAAACGGTTAGTGGTCAATGTGTCAACCATGTGGCATTCAAGCTGACAGGAAGAACTGAGAGGTAACTATTAAAACCAAGAGACTCATCTCATAATTTTATATCTTTTCTTTAAAGCTGAAGTGTGTGCTTTCTCAACCATTAGCATGACTAGATGAATTTGCAAAAAAAAGTTATTTGTTGTTTTTTTTAAATAAATCTAGCTGAAAATGTTTTTACCCTCAGGCCGTCCAAGATGTTGAGGAGTTAGTTTATTCATTTATTTATTTATTTATTATCTTAACAGACAGTTGCATTGCTGTCTATGCAGGGTCAGAGAGCTCTCAGATTTGATCAAAAATATCTTAATTTGTGTTCCGAAGATGAACGAAGGTCTCACGGGTTTAGAATGACATGAGGGCGAGTAATTAATGACAGAATTTTCATTTTTTTAGGTGAACTATCCTTTTCACTTCACAAGGCATTAATTGATGGATTGGACTCATGTGGATAACTTTCTGAGATGGCAGAAAAATATTTTAATATCCAAACAATTACAAAAATCAGCATAAGACCTTAAAACAGCACAATGTCAATATAGAGAATAAAGAATGAAACTTAGACAACAAAAAGGTGTACAGGATGTGTAGAGATTAACTTTTTGAAATGGAGTGAGTTACAAAAGATTTTTGATGTTTGATTTCATGCTTCTCTCACTTTCTTTGACTTGACACTGTCAGGTTTCCCTCTTCACCCATATAAATGTTTCACTTTAAAGCACAGGAAGCAGCTCATTTAACACATGCAACTTCACACCATGAAATTGACATTTATCAGGGAGATTAAATTACTGTTCTAAATCTTTACAGCATCTTTGAAAATGTCCCTAGAAATATCGTCCAGATTTTCTTTGAAAACCCAAGGTATAATTTGACACCTGCGTGCAATACTGAGCCTAACATTTGATCTGTGCCCACATACTGCAGCTGTTGGCAGAGAAACATGGAACATGTTTGCAGCAGACATGCAGCAGCTTCACATGACCCTGTTCTAGTGTTGTTCTTCCACTTATACATTCCTTATTGAATCAGTCATCCATACAAGCTCACGTTCTACTGTATTAACATTAAGGAAATATTTAACGCACTGGGCATCTAAGACAGGCAGCAGTTTCCTGTCTTCTACTAGCCATGTTTCACTTCACAGCCCTGACAGAACACAAATAAACAAACCAAACTAAACACAAAGGTGGTCACTAGCCCACACACCCACATTAGCAACTGCGCACACACAAACAAAACACACTTGTGCTGTCTCTATGGGCCATTTATATAAAAGAAACACCCTCTATTCTTTCACTTTTCCTCTACTATCTTAAAGTCCCTCCCTCTTGCTTCTGCTTTTTGTTTCCGCTCAACAGACATGTGTTTTGCCAGCCTCATAATCTCTGTACTGTAGCATGTTCAGTCTGTCCGCTATTCAATATCTATTATGTGGTAATCTTCAGATTAGATATAATTCACTTATTCATCAACTGCCTGTTAGTGTTTACTTCCATGTACATTTTTTTTTTCATTTAGCAGATGCATTTTATCCAGAGTGAGGAATGTAACACAAATAGTGAGATGTCTTTACAAATGAATGATTTTTAAATATCATTTTTTATGCTTTTATGTCTTTTTTGTGTTTCTAACTATTACATATGTGGTCAATATATAAGCAAATAAAGTTTTGAACTCATTGTTTTCAACTTTTGTGGTTTAATTTTTTTATCTTGATGCACATACTGGAGTTATCTCTGTTGTTTATGTTATTGATAATAACCACACCCTTTATTATGAAGGACAAATATTAGTCCATGCTGAAGACATCAGTCCCCCTAATTACCTCAGATTAGCACAGTCTCTCCGACAATGATTATGTCCTGACCAAAGCTTATTAGGGAGCTTAATCATTAGAAGTCTGTTTTAGGGACTGATAACCCTCCATATGCAGAGTAGGCATTTCTATTATTTTTTGGCAAAATACCAAAAAGATGACTCATATATTCAAGTAATTAAATAAATACAACCAAAATGGAACACTTATAAACATGGTTAATTGAAATGGTTTTAAAATGACCAAATATGTGAAGATATTCATTGAAAGGCTTATTACTTGAAATCTAATGGGTTAGAATTTTTAAGGCAATGAATTGCTCCTCAGTGTTGAGTCTGAGTATGCAACACAGACATACAAAAAGTGCAAAACAAGAACCGCAAGGAAATCAGCTTTAAACACGCATTTCCTGTCAGTCACTTGCTTTGATTTTGAACTGACTGAGGACAATAAGGGACAAAGCAACTACCCTCATTGCCGCGTTAACAGGAAAACACCACACATGACGGAATGTTACCAACATTCCAGTTGAATCCTGAGTTTTAACAGATGAGGCACAAACGAGAAATTCATTATACAGATTTTATTCATAGAGTACTGCATAAAAGCATCATACAGCAGTTTTTTTTTCCCCACAAGGTTATGTCAAAATAAAAAATTCACTGGCACACATTTCATTAGCTCACACTCACACGCACAGTATCTCATCTGTCGAAGCTGCCACCTATTAATTGGACGTCCCTTTTCCCCGACAACATTTGTCAACTGCCATCTGTCTGTCTGAGTTCACCCCCCTCCATGTTTTCGTCTCACCCACCTCCCCCCGAAAGTCTTTAATCAAGCTGCAACACTTCTTCTCGAGTAAGGCACCCATCCCTCCCTCCCCTATCTTGACGGTTTAGATAAGACTGACTGGCCACCAGGGTTCTTATCTCTGCCCCTTAGGAACAAGTGCTTAAAGGACAAAAAATAAACAAGCAACCGAGAAAAACAAGACGGTAAAGAGCATGGTTAAATGCACTAATACAGTTTCAAAAGTACAGAGTCCATAAATTGCTCTCGAACCCCTCCGTGGACCACCCACCACCCTGCAGCTCCATGTAAGTCTATGAAGCTCCAGAGGCAACTAAGAGAAAAGCAGAAAAGCCCTCGCTCCTTCTCCCCAACTGTGTCCCGCACGTCTGGAGCGCAGCTGTCGGAGGGGGTCTGCTCCGGTCTGCTTGTGGTCTCCAGGACAAACAGACTGCATCAAGTTCTTCAGAAACAGAGCGTACTTCTTTGCAGTTCACAGAGTACCAATGTTTAGTCCCGGGACAGGGGAAGCTGGTTCCTCAAGTTCCCACAGTCAGATGCAAAAGGAAAGTCTGCTTGTCCCCAACAACAATTGAGTTCTTGTGAAGGATGTAACAGTTGTTGACTTGTCTGCATCACCCTTCCACCCACCTCCTCACACCTTAGTAGCCAGCGACTGGGCCTCGGTCTTCTGTGAAGAAAGGGAGCTGGCAGGACTGGCGTGAAGGGCTTTCTTCAGGTCGAGGATGCAGAGGCACTGGGAGCGGAAGCGGAGGTCGAAGAAGGCGTAGAGGAGCGGGTTGAGGCAGCTGTTGACGTATGCCAGGCAGGTTGCGTAGGGATGAGCCAGAAGAAGGAGGTTCAGGAAGGTGCAGGAATCAGGAGCAAGGTTCAGGTACGAAAGAGCATCCATGGTCTTCACGATGTGGAAGGGCATCCAGCACGCAGCAAACACCACCACCAGTGTAGTGATGATCTTGAGCAGGCGGCGTTTGCGCTGGTCCTCCTTGCGCAGGCTGTTGAAGTGACGTGTGACGGTGCAGCCGATGAATCCGTAGCACACCATCATGGCCAGAAGGGGGATCAGAAAGCCAAGGGCGGTGGAGGAGATGCTGAGGCCGGCGATCCAAAAGGTCTCTTGACCCGGTTTGCTCACCACCAGGCTGAAGTCCATGGCACAGGAAGTACGGTTGGTCTCAGCGTCGTACACTGTGGTGCGAAACAGCAGCGTCGGTGCAGCCAACACACCTGAGAGGAGCCAGATGGTGGCCAGCGAGGCCCGCATGTGTCCTCTGGTCCGCAGCTGTGTGCTGGTGAGGGAGTGAACGATGGCCATGTAGCGGTCCAGACTCAGGCAGGTGAGGCAGAAGACACTGGCGTACATGTTGAGCAACACCACGTAGCTGCTGATCTTGCAGAGGGCCACACCAAACGGCCAGTGGTATCCCAGGGCGGTGTAGACGGCCCACAGGGGCAGGGTAACCACAAAGGTCAAGTCAGCAAGAGCCAGGTTTCCAATGTAGATGTCAGCAGCTCTCCGTTTGGACTGAGCCCGCCATACAGTGAAGATGACCACACCGTTCCCAGTGAGGCCCAGGATGAAGATAAGCATGTAGAACACAGGAATCAGCGAATATGACGGCTCCCACTCGTCAAAATCACACATTGAGTTGTTTATTGTCTCATCGTAGTCATCTTGGCTGTAGTCAGCAGTCATGTTGTCCATGGCATTCATTCCTCCAAGGATCTTTCGGTGTTTAAAGTATCAGTGACCTAAATGATCACAGAGAAGTCAGCATGTGATGTGTTCAGGTCAGAATGTGCTTTCAGCTGGACAAACTGTGGCTTTTAAGCCCTCAGGATCTCACACTCCCCTCCCCTCGGCCCTGACCCCGCCCCTCTGCCCCGGAGACCCCGCCCCTTACCCGCATCTCAGCACTGCAGCTCCTCAGGAAAACCCCAACGGAGTAGAGAACGAATTATAAAAATAACCAGCAAACACACATATTTTAAAAGCAGAACTGCTGATAAACAGCATGCACAATCAGAACGGGCATCACAGTCGCAAATCACTGCCGTAAATAAGGCTGCAAAAAGAGAATAGAGGATTATCTTGATATAGAGCTCAGCTTTACAGTTTTATTTATTTATTTAGACTGCGTATTTATCGCGAATAAACTATACTAGCCTACTGTATACACGAGGATATAGGTTTATATAGTATTCTAACTTTTCGGGAGTTTTGATACTTTTCAAATTAAACATGAAACGTCTCGATCTGACATGTCAGGACCTGTTTTTGCCCATACGGATAAATCGATATTTTAATGGGCGGATGCGAAGGTGTGAACAATTGTTTATTAATTGGACGATTCGAGGGCTCTGATTTCCATCCCAATGCGTTTGACATGCTGCACCCACGGACTTGCCCGAGCAAGATCACATAATGTCCAAGTTAATCCGAAAAAAATGATTGTGCAGCATCAACAACGCATGCCATAAACATGTTTAAGCACTCTTAACGCAGTTTCTATGATGAACATTACGCGCCGTATAGCCCATTACTTATTGTAGGATAACTACACAATAATTTGAACAAAATGCTAAACCTCCGCGTTTTCCCTCGATTTATTTTACAGAATTGTTTAAAAAATAAGAAACATTATAATACACTGACAGAGTGCAAAGTAATCAAATAATAAAAGCTAATGTAGACAGAATAGCCTACTGAAAGTAACATTTTGTGCTGAACAAACAGTGTCTTATAACTTAAAATAGTAAATAAATAAACACCTTATAATTATTTGATACCTTATAAGTATTTTAAATATAATTATTTTATAGAATTAAAAACATCAGAATCTAGTCTTCAACTACTTTAAGTTCATTACATATTTTAAATATTCAAAGGTTATACAATTGCTCTTTTAAACAATAAATAAATAATGAACAATGACATCTGTCATAAAATCTATCTAGCATTTATTTATTCGTAAATAAATAAATATTGGAAAAGTATTAGTATTTGTCTTCAACAAAGACATTCCAATTTAATTTTATTTCTTATCCAATTGCTTTCATTTAAATCACAATGCATATTATTAAGTTACTTTTCAGTTTAGTAAACACACACGCACACAAAAACTTTGTCAGGTTTTATTAAAACATTACACATAACATCAACATGGAGCTGTTAAAGTACCCAGTTACAGAAAATCGGTTAGATAATTGCTACACAATCTAAAATAGCATCCCACCCACTTCAAGTCCTTATACAAGATGCAGTCCAAATATAACATGCCTTATGACTGCATCGTATCTAAAAATTTATAAGTAGCCTATTGCATGAAAACTAAAGGGGGTTTTCATAAAATACTGCAGGGGAATAATGATTTAAATTTATAATCAGAGATCAGCTAGAATATTAGCTTAAAATCCTGTAAATAGCAATGAGAACAGCAGAGAGGTGAGGTTTATTTCACAGAGGAAATGCACTGTAAACGGCAGTATCAGAGCATTTGGCTCAGCAGTATTACTGTCTCAGAGTGAAGTAGCAGACGGGAGGTTTCACTCGGCACCCTTCTTTGTCTCTCAGCGATGAGGCGTCAGTGGCGCCGAGGACCTGACCCACTCAGACACAACTATCCCTCCCTGACCCCATCCTACACACACACACACACACACACACACACGTGCACTGGTCAGGCGCGGGATGGAAGGCTGTAGCATTTGTGAGTGACATCATAAAAATGACTAATCATGGTTGCTGAATGTCGAAATCTCTAAAACTCCCTCTAAACATTGTGCACAAGCTCTTTTTGGTAGTTTTGAGCAAGAATTAAATTTAGACTTAATGTGCCTCCCATTACAGAAACACTCGACACTTTTCAAAACAAAGGCTCCAAATGGGTGTTTTCCCATTTTTGGTTCCCCAAAGAACTTTTCCTAAAAGTGAAGAACGTTTGAATAATCTAAAGAACTTTTGTGGAATGCAAAGAATGTTCTTCACAGAACCTTTGATTCCAATAAGGAATCTTTACTCTTAAGATCCTATTTTGATTTATTCTTTATTGAAAAGAACATTATCTCAAGCTAAATCACAGATCATATTATGCTCCCCCCTCCAAATACACACACATCACAGGTGGCACTGGACTTATCTCCCCTTGATTTTAACAGGAGAGATATGATAATGGAACAAATGGTATAGATAGATATGCAAATGCCTGACAAAAGCAATTGGGGGTCCGACAACTGCCAAACTGTTTATTCCTCAGCCATTAAATTTATTTCCGTTAGTCTCAAGTGTCCTCTATCCAAAATAAAGTATCTCATATCTGTTTCTAAATGCTGCAGTGTTGTTTAAATGTTAAATGATGGGACTGAAACTGCTATTAGGATCTGTCGGCTTCACTGTTGACACATGATAGAGTTTGATGTGGTATTTGCATGCACAAACCATAGATGGAATGAATGGCAAGCGCAGTGTTAGACCACACACACACACACACACACACACACACACACACATAGGCAAAGTGACAGAGCTCTCCGAGCAGCTGGATTCAGCGCAGCCTCTTTGATCCGCTGTGCCTAACCTTGGCCATGGATAATAAGTGGCTGTGTTTTAAGAAGTTAACGGACTCAATGTGCACTGCAAATGGACTGCTTAATAAGAACAAATGTGTACAAGGCATCTGTGTGAGAGCTGCACAGATTTAGGTGTATATGTATATGTTTTAGACAACTGAGAAAACACATAGACCTCCTGACAGAGCAGAACAATTGTGCTTATTTACTTTTCAGCCAAATTAAATCTTAACAAAACAGCAGTTGTCAACCATCAACGATTATAGAATTGTTTTTTTCCCCAATGAAATCAATTTGTTTAAATGAATGAATGAATGAATGAATGAAATGGATAGAAGTATGCATATGTTAACATGGTGCAATTTTATTTTATTTCTTATTCAATTATTCTTATTACAGTGCATATTTGTTTGCAAATTATTTGTTATTTGATTTTTTAAATTATATTTGATTTGATTTATCACACACACACACAAAACTTTCCACTTTACTAATAATAATACAACAGAAAATATGTATAATAATATTACATTTAGTACAAGAAGTCTGAGTTTTACTATTGTAACAATGTTGCTGTGTCTCAAAATAGAGCACAACTCTATAATTGAAATATGATTGCTTTAAAGCTTAATAACATTATTGAATCATTTTCTTGTTCATATAATTATTTTAGCTGCCATGAATGACATATTTAAAGCAAAACATCAAAGTGGTGCTTTACATTTATTTGAAATAGAATTATTTCAATGAATAAAAATAAGTAAATACATTTTTTTTTAAAATACCAAAAAAATTTAACTATAGATATTAGATGCTATAGATAAGTTTCATATTTTAAGGAAATAACTTCAGTTATTTATATCTGTTATTAATTTGTCCTGAAATAAATAAATACACCACCAAATAAGTACTGCACAAGGCATTATATTGAATATTATATTGAATATTAGAAAGCCTTAAAAAGCCTATTTTTTGTTAGTTTGTTTGTTTTTTTGTATTGATTCCAATCCTACATATAAATCCTTTTCTGAGACTTTTCTTTGTTAAACCAAGGTCTCTTCTATTTTACTTTCTATTAAGTTAGTTAGTTAATTAGTTTTGTTACACAATTTGTATTTAATATACAGTGTTACAATTAACCCCATACTGAAAAACATTTGGTGAAGAAACAATTTTCATTCAGAAATTGCTAGTAAATTTCACAAATAATTACAAATAAACGGCGAGTAAATGGAATTAAACATGAAAACTTATTTGAAAAATATATTTTCTTGTAAAATGTATATATATTTGTATATACTGTATGTATGTATGCATGCATGCATGCATGTATGTATATGTAACAAACATGATAAAATATTGTATGGGCACCACCAGAAACAGTGTTGACCATGTTAACTCTTAACCACCAAAAACCAATAAATAAATGGCATTATAATTTTCTAAATATGCAAAAAAAAAAAAAAAAAAAAACTTTTGGTCTAAGTAACTTGCCATTAAATAAATACAATCCTACAATCCTCTCTAACAAGGCAGGGTGGAATCAGCAAAGTGCATCTAGTGCATTTCTTGTATTTTTTCCCACTGTCTGTGACTGGCATGATAAACCGAGTGTGAGAAGGGTCTCCGGTCTGTTTGATGTTTGATGATCTACAGCCCCCCTGTGTCATGTGACCACTGCGTCTCTCAGGTGTTGATATGCTCTGACCGGCATCTCTGGCATCACACACAAAGATTAGTCTCAGAAAAGAGCTTAATTGATTTGCCTGTTGATTCTGAATCTTAAATGTTGAGTGATACTACTTAGAGGCATATGTAAATGCATAAGCTTTTCCTCTTCACATGGAAAGGTGTGGCAGTCTTTTACGGCACCCCACCCGTGCTTCATTGACCGATTCTAGTTTCCGACTCATTGACACCAAGTCGCTGAGCACCAGGGACGGGACAATGAACGAGTTCACACCTTGGAGCCGTCGCATGGACGCTTCTTTTCACCCCTTGAGCACACTTACCTTCTGCCTGGCAGTGTATTGAAGGTGTAGATGTTTGTTTTAAATAAGTTTCAGCTAAAGTTTCTAGTCAGACCCTGAAATGCATGGAAATGCGATTAGCAAGGGCTCGGGACGGTTTGAAAACAGGATCGCGGGATCAAGAGTGCGGACAACATCCGTATGTTCTTCCTGGAGACAGTAAGGAAGCTAATTATATGGCCAAACATCCCAGGTTACTCAAAGCCCCTTCCTGTCTCTCTTGTCCTGCCATGACCCAAAACAACAATCATCAAAACAAAACACTTGATCCATATCTGTTCTCTGTCACAAATTAAGGTCCTCTAATTATATATATTAAAAAAAAACATTTGGGAATCTACTATACATTATAAGTGGGAAGCAAGTTTTAAAGTGGTTAAAGTCAATCTACACATTTTAAAATGCAGTGAAAGCTACTCAAGAAGATAATTGCTATTTAAGTGGGCAATATCTTTTAAAATCACAGTTAGATGATTCATACTCTCAGAGCAGTGTTTATCTAGTACAGAAACAACAGAGTGCAACAGTAGGGTCTTAGAAGTAACAATTCCATTCTTTTTCTCTATATGGGAATTAATTTTGAACAATAACTTATAAACTGTTAACAGACAAATGTACTGTGAACTGCAAGATTGTTAATCAGTGATATGCTTTTGTTGTAGCCATCAGCCCACATTATTTCAATTTGTTTTTAAATAATTGTGTGTAACAGCAGCAATCCTGAAAATCTACATTACCCATGATTCTGCAGATAAATCTCCACCAATCAGAGAAATGCAGCAGGCAAATCACAAAAAAACAGTTAATTAGCTCTGCCCACTCCCATGATGCATTGCAAATGGCGATTTAAATATGTGTGTGTGTGTGTGTGTGTGTGTGTGTGTGTGTGTGTGTGTGTGTGTGTGTGTGTATAGGCCCCTATATTTATTATATATTATTTATATATCTTGTACCTTTGTCTTTTTGTCTTATTTTCAAATAATTTTTGTTTCAAATCATAGTTTGTATTGTTGTGATTCACCACATATCTGGTCGGTTTGATTCAAAACTAATATATTAGCTCCTGTGAAAAAGTTGGTAAACAGTTGATGATATCTATTTACTGTAATGGAATACTATGGAAGTCAATGGCTACCGTCAACAGTTGAAGTCATTCCCTATTACGCATTACAAGTAACATGAATTATGTAATCTAGATTACTTTTCAAAGTAACTAGTAAAGTAACACATTACTTTTCAATTTACATAAGGGATAATTCGTTTAATGCACAGCTAGCCGTTGATTATCCTGTTTATGCCATGGTCATTTCCCAGCATTCACATTTTAAAGATGTTAATAATATTTGTGGAACGATAAAAATGACGGTTATTTTCGTCTATATTACTATTCAACTGTAACTGTATGTTACTATGGTTACCAATGTTTATAGGAAGCGCATTAATATAGAACGTGATTAAACTGACCTGGAACTACCTGTGCAGTTAAACGAATTTAATCAACACCTGCCGGCCA
Organism: Acrossocheilus fasciatus; assembly: GCA_036784905.1. Taxonomy (NCBI): domain Eukaryota; kingdom Metazoa; phylum Chordata; class Actinopteri; order Cypriniformes; family Cyprinidae; genus Acrossocheilus; species Acrossocheilus fasciatus. The sequence continues at coordinate 19,123,737 of CM071947.1, read as the reverse complement.
ATCAGAATCCAGTATTCAAACAGACCATGGCATAAAATAAAATATTACTTTTTCAAAATAAGTAAGTTGAGAGAAATTGGGAGTAAGTGCAGAAGCACTTCCTTCAGGTTGAGGATTATTAATTTCAATGTTTACAGTTGCCAAAAATATAACTTTTTGTTGTTGATGTTGTTGTTGTTGTTGTTGTTTTGTAAAAAAAAAAAAAAAAAAAAGCAAGTCCAGCTCAGGTGACAAAAAGTAGTGCAAAAGTAACGCAATGCATTACCTTCCAAAAAAAGTACTTTTTTATGGATTAACGCAACATTACTTTCAAAATTAACTTTCCCCTACAATACTGACGGTAGCCATTGACTGGAATCCTATGGAAGTTAATGGCTATTGACAACTGTTTGTTTACCAACATTCTTTGAAATATCTTTTTTTATTTTCAACAAAACAAAGAAAATCATACAGGTTTGAAACTATTTTAGGGTGAGTATATGATAACAGAATTTTCATTTTTGAATAAACTATCGCTTTAAGAACATTTCTACACAGCTAACACAACTAACAGCATGCTAGTTTGTATAACCGAGCCAAAAGTATTGAGGATTGCTGCTTTTAACAACAACAAAAAAAAAACCCGCCACAAGGAATTCTGTATAAGGACTTGAAAGAATCAGTAAGTCATTTTTGGAACTGTTTGAACAAACCAGTTCACTAAATGAATCATAGAGGGAGAAAGAGGGCATTCTAGCATTTGATCATTGCCTTGCATGACTGTAAAGTGCGCAAAACAATGTGAAAAAACATCACAAATGAACATTTTGTCACGTTACACAGCTACTTGTTGGAAATAGTAGTTTGTTAAAACTGCTTATTTCTGAAAACAATATCATGCTACTGGAAAATTTAGTAGCGGGACAACTTTGAGTTTTTCAACCATGCAAGCTCCCTGATACCAGAAGTCATGAGTTCATGGAGTCAGACTTCCCTAGGGAGTAATGCGGTTCAGTATTTTCTCTCCTAAGGAGCTCCATTTGTGTGCGTTTTATCTGCTGAGAGTTTCCTCACCTTGCTTGGGATCGAAAATCTAGATAAGCATTTGCCCCGCCGCTCTGTGAGTTTGTATTTAACGACCTGTTGAAAACATCGGATGCTAATCAGGCAGACGTAACACCAACACACTTCAGCTTCCGCACTAGACATTCGAGATGGCTGGCCTTCTTTCCACATGTTCCCCAGCAGTGCTGATTTACAGAGCAGCCAGGACACAATATTGTCCGGCCCAATTAAATGAGCTGAAAGATGAGAGCTGCATGGAAGCTGCTGGTGTTGTTAGCATTTAGCAGCTAGCAATTGGCTGTTTATTTAACTCTCTCTTATCTCTTGCCCCCAGAGAGCAGCGGTGTCACGGATCTCTCAAGAAAGCCGAGTGTCTTTTGTCCCTGCGGTGTATCTCTGTGGCATGGTTTCCTCCTCTTTTTATGCTGTTATATCGTTCCGTGTGCAAAAGCGCCGCGCCACATTAAAGTGTAGGAAGTTAGCACTCAGTCTTGAGCTTTGATTTAATCACAGCCTGTTTTAAAATTAGACATATGGATTGAAGTGCGTCCAAACGTGTGGCGTCTCAATTTTTGCCCTCTTAATGGCTGAAGTGAAACACTCAGCGGCCAAACACAGGCTTTGACAGGAAAAGCCATCTTGAGCAGTACATGTGGCGACTCTGACTGCTGTAAACGTGTCCGGCCTGTTTGTGGGCGACTCCTAATAGGGTCATTTGACCTTAGAAATCACTCTTTTATTGCTCTTTTGTGATGGCCATTGTTTGGAAGAGGAAAGGTTGCTTCTGATGTAAATATCTGGCACATATCAGGAGGGATGTCCTCATCCATTGTTTTTTTTTTTTTTTAAATAAATTAAGATTTTTATTCAGCTAGGATGCATTAAACTGACACATTAGATTCCTATTTTAAATAAATGCTGTTCTACTGAACTCGATTATCAAAGTATCCTGGAAAAAATGTATTGTGGTTTCCACAAAAAAAAAAAAAAAAAATGAGGCAGTTTTCAACATTAATAATAAGAAGAAATGTTTCTTGAGCAGCAAATCAGCATATTATTTTTTTTTTTTCTGAAGGATCGGGAGTTTGCTTCATCAGAACAGATTTGGAGCAATTTAGCATTACATCACTTGCTTACCAGTGGATCCTGTGCAGTGAATGGGTGCCGTCAGATTGAGAGTCCAAACAGCTGATTAAAAACATCACAATAATAATAATCCACAAATAATACACACCACTCCAGTCCATCAATTAACGTCTTGTGAAATAAATAGCTAAAATATGACTCCTCTGTCCATAATATTGCTTTCTCTAGTGAAAAAGTCATCTTGTCTGAATCAGGAGAGAAATATGCACAAATCAAACACCGTTTACAAGTGAAAACAGTTTTAAACAAATATGTTGGTTGATTTTGATATATTAAAAAAGAAAGTTTTTTCAAATTGTAGCAATATTTCACAATATTACCGTTTTACTGTATTTTTTATCAAATAAACCTTTAAACAGTATAGGGAATGTAAATAATTTAAATGTAGTAATCTCATTCAGTTTAGAAATTCAGTACGTTATTTAAAAAAATGATAAAAATCTGTAACGTTTATCTTTAAAGGGGTCATATGATGTTGCTAAAAAGAACATTATTTTGTGTATTTGGTGTAATGCAATGTGTTTATGTGGTTTAAGGTTAAAAAAACACACTATTTTCCACATGCTGTACATTATTGTTGCTCCTCCATGCTCCGCCTTTCTGAAACACTTTGATTTTTACAAAGCTCATAGTTCTGAGAAGCGAGGCGTGCTCTGATTGGCCAGCTATCCAGTGTGATGTGATTGGCCGAATACCTCAAGCATGAGACGGAAATGTTACGACCCTTACCATGTTGTAATGCCGTGTCCCGGCGCGAAGACACAAAAACAATAAAACCCAATATAAACGAGGCATTTGTTGCATCCAGTGGGCATATAATTACTGATTATAGTTGCATGGCGCCGTGTAAACATTACCATGTCTGCATTTGTGATCGGAGAAACCACAAACAAGCACTACTCTACACTGCTCAAAACTCACGTTTGAATAGTCAGTGGCCAATTCTTTAAATATGAAAACATACTTACAGGCTGTGAGTCAGAAGCGTCAGACTGTCCTCGCAAAATTGGAATTGCCCCACTTTATAGAAACAGCCTTTTTGCACAGTTGGCACGCTATTCCCAAGTTCTGGAAACAGTCCTCCGTAAAATATGCGGCACACACTCGAATATTTGGGTTGAACTGTAAACACAACTTAACCACATAGTTGTGTCCTCTTTTGGAAGCCCAAACAAAGTACTTATGCTTTCACAACGAAACACAGCGTCTCCAGGACATGCCGCCAGCGGCAGCAACAACACTACAGCGAGAATACAAGTCCCGCCCTCTTTCTTTGCGTAAATGTTTGGGCGGTGTTTTGCAAATCTCCCCACACAGTGATGTAGACATGTGGGGGCGTGTTTAAATGAGCCGTTTTAGGAGGGCGTGGTCGAGTCTTAACTTTTATAAAGAATATTTCTTTGGGTTTGAGACTTTAGTCTTTGCAACTTCAGGGATCTTATCGATGCACAAACAGCTTGTAACACTTCAAAGTGAAAGAAAACTTGAAATCGCATCATATGGCCCCTTTAAAACCCAGCTTTGTCTCAACAGTATTTTTGTCAAATTGATCACTATTATTTTTACAATTGCAGTGTTGAACCAAAATACATGTATGAATAATTAAATACTCATAGGAGAAATATATCTCTATTTGAACCTTGTTGTCAAATATGTTTACTTCCTTAACTACGATTTTCAGAAAAATAAAACATTTTTAAAAAATTAGGAGGGAATGTCCCAAAATAAATGGAATGAACAAAATACTTATATACCAACCAAATAACCCATTAAAATGTAATGGTGATAAACTGGCACATTCAGATCATCCGATATTTCAATGAAAAACAAACATTCACAATTTGAATTAATGTTTCATCTGATTAAGATCATCCTGTTTCTTGTACCAGGACACACATAGCACACAAATGCCACTGTCTCCTGAAAATGACCCCTGAAATAGCTCTGGTTTGTACAAGATGCTTGGGCACACAAAAACAGGGGCACAAATTTCCACAGCAGTAATCCTCATTTAGAAAAGCCACATCACAATGGCTCCCAAGACACTTACGAGAATAAGTCCGACCAGCGCAGGTTACGCTGGCGATCACGGCAGCACAAAACAGACACAGTGACTTATGGTCACAGGAAAGGGCCTGTCAGGATGTGGCCCGCGTTTGTGTTGGCCCACTGAAACTGGAGGACAGTCTTGTTTTGGAAGCTGCAAGTCTTCAGATTATTGATAAAGCTTTTCCTGAACCAGTAAATGTTGAAGGAGAAAATGGGTTGTACTAAACGAGTGGAGAAGAGTTGACTTAAGAAGATTCTACTCACCATTTACTTCAATAGAGTATGATTTCAGCATATCGATAAACTATTTTTTGTTATAACTCTTTTTATTTATTTATTTTTTTATCAGAATGTTTTTTGTAATTGAGATTTCTACAGCTTTGCTGTAATCTTGGATTAATTTTTTCACTGAGCTCATTGCAATGCATTATGGGATTGGCTCTCTGCAAAGGATACATGCAGTATTGGACTAAAAGGTTTCTTGAGGCGTTACTTTCTTTGGAACACCATAAATGCCTTAAAAAGTGTCCTTTAAAATAAACAGAACAAAAGAATATTAGATGTTGATGAGTTTGTTTCTTCATGGGAACAGATTTGGGGAAATGTAGCATTACATCACTTGCTCACCAATGGATGCTCTGCAGTGAATGGGTGCCGTCAGAATGAGAGTCCAAACAGCTGATAAAAACACCATAATCCACAAGTAATCCACACCACTCCAGTCCATCAGTTAATGTCTTGAGAAGTGGAAAGCTTTGTGTTTGTGTGTTTGGACTCTCATTCTGACGGCACCCATTCACTGCAGAGGATCCATTGGTGAGCAAGTGATGTAATGCTAAATTTCTCCAAATCTGTTCAGATTAGTTTAATCTCCATTGACAGCATTTGTGGCATAACAATTACCACCAAAAAAATCTATTCATCCCTAGTTTTCTTTCTTTCTTTCTTTCTTTCTTTCTTTCTTTCTTTCTTTCTTTCTTTCTTTCTTTCTTTCTTTCTTTCTTTCTTTCTTTCTTTCTTTCTTTCTTTCTTTCTTTCTTTCTTTCTTTCTTTCTTTTAAAACACAACCAAAAATCTAATTAATGAAAAAGCACAATAGAAGTGAATGGGGAACAAAATTAAGTGCATTTTGCTTTAAACGAGGAAAATTGTCTGCCAGTGGGGTAAGTAAAATATTCTTAAAACAAGAGTATTTTACCCCACTGGCAGATCATTTAACTTGTTTTAAGCAAAATGCACTTAATTTAGTTTTCTCCCCTGGAAACAAGGCTAAATATCTTAAGTCATTATGCTTATCAAGTAAAAGTATCTTGATTTAAGAATTTTTAGATATTTTGACTAGAAACAAGACAAAAATACTAAGTAAGATAAGCCATTTTTTGCAGTGTAGTTCATGAGTCTCATAATTCAACAGTGTGACTCTCTCATGAACCAGTAGCCACTGAGCTGTAGCCATTTATGGCCTTGATCAAAGGCCACGAATAGATGTTCAAATCAGCTTTGCTAAAGAAAATGCTAATCGTACTGCACGTGTCCTTACACATATGCCATATAGCGTTCAAACGCTTCACATAATGAAGGTGCGGTTCACAGCAGCTGGAACACAATAAACCATTGTCCACAAAAACCAGACTCTTGCTTGCCATATGGTTTTGTAATCAATCCACACCAAAATGTGCTCTTAAGTGGCTACCCATTGTGCACAACATCAGTGTCTACTCATCCATCCTACTCACTGTCAGGACACACACACATACGCATCATGCATCTCTGACACACAGATGTATGACATCATTGCCTCATCAGGACTCATTGTTCGCTTCCAAACTCTAGAGGTCTTCGCTTTTCAAAGGGTTTTTTTATTTACAAGAAGTCCCTAAGTAACATTCAAAGGGGTAACTCACCCAGAAATGAAAATAATGTCATTATTCACTCACCTTCGAGTTCATTTATAGAACAAAAACGTACAAATATGTAGATTTTTTTTTTTCGTGATGTGAATGTGAAGAATTTCAAACTTCGATAGCACATAGAAACCAATCTTTTCTTTCATTGTGGCATACATTAGAGTGAGACAGATTCGAAAAAAGCAAAAAATGTAGGACGGGGACTTGGTTCAATCTAGGATTGGATTTGGAGATGTGGGCGGGGCATGTGCAGTCTATTGTGGATGGGCGGGGTTTAAGATGACCAAATGATTGGAGTCGTCAGAGAGAAGTTTTCACCGGAAGATCAAGACATTTTGATTAAAAATTGAAATTTTAAAATTAATAAAATGCATTTAGAGCATAGATTTTTCATTTTATGCCAACCTTAAGTTCTTATTTCTTTCGTTGCGGCTCTCAGATCAAATATAGTGTCTACATCTATTATCATTAGTTCTTGTGACCTGCAACTGACGTCAATATTTGATTCAAACATCAATATTATTCACATTAATGATGCCGTGTTTGATTTGAAAACTGCAGCAGAGGGAAGATTATCAGTTAATAATATTTTAATTTCAACCTGTTCCTCACATTAAGGGTTTCAAACAATATGATGTAAATAATAACATATTTTCTTGATTAAATGTTAGTACAATTTCAAATAACTGTTTTCTATTGTAATATATGTTAAAATGTAATTTATTTCTGTGATGTAAAGCAAAATTTTCAGCTTCATCACTCCAGTCTTCAGTGTCACATGATCTTCAGAAATCATTCCAATATACTGATTTGCTGCTCAATAAACATTTCTTATTATTATCATCAGATATATATATATAGAGAGAGAGAGACTTTTCATGAGTGTTTCTGTTTATATTAATTACATTATTAGCATGTAAGTGTGTTAGTTGGAAAAAAGCATTTTTTTTTTAAAGTCTAGGGATTGTGAGAAGACGCAGACGTCCAGTCTGTCCAGACGAGCTGTTCGGAGGAAACTCTTATCACAGCTCCTGCGTCAGCTTTTCTCATATCATCTTCATTATGTGCATATCTGTCTGTTTCTAAGCTTTTACCCACTTATACCCATTTAAACACCATGTTTTACAACAATCACCCCAATCAGCCACACTAATGAGTGTGTGTGTGTGTGTATCCTGTATCGGCATCCATGGCTTCCTCACTAAGGAGAGAGGGTTTCAGGGACGGGAAGATAGGAGACGGTAGGGACATGAAGCAACAATGGCAGGAAGAGCTTCCAGATCAGATAGAGATAAAGGCAAAAAACATTCCTCAAATAAACACTAAACACACTCCTTTAACACGCTCAAACGGCTGGGAAGAGTCCCTCCTCATGCCCTCTCATTTGGATGGAGATTTGGAGGGTTTTTTGGGCAAAGAATGGTTGTGTGAGAGATCATAAAAGCAGGACGTAATACATTTACTTACTACAATTAATTCAGAAATTAAAAACTGAATACAAATGCATTATATGACTCGTGTAAAGCAGGATTTGCAATTCATCTACTACAAGCAGAGGCGGACAGTAACTAAGTACATTTACTTGAGTATCTGTACTTAAGTAGACTTTTTGAGTATCTGTACTTTACTTGAGTATTATTTTTTCTGGAAACTTGTGACTTTAACGTCACTACATGTGAAAGACAAATATTGTACTTTTCACTCCACTGAAAAAGTAGGTCTTCAAAGTAGAAAGTCGTTACTATGTAGCCGCTTCAGTGGGTGATTTTTCTTCTTCTCTAAAACGTGACTTTCTTTTTTTCAGACGGTTTATCAGTAATCACTCTTGTAGGGCTACATGAAGCATTTTTTAACACTGACCAGTTGCAAATGTGATATTTATTTACAATTTAATAAGTAAAAAATGTGGTATATATTAGACACAATATTGTCTGATTTTGGTAAATTGTGTAAGTGAAAATATTACCTATAAAGCCACAGAAGAACTGTTGTGCGTCTCCTATTAAAACACAATATAGGTGTTGGACTTGAAGCAGCACTGCACAGACCGTTCTGTGTGTGACATCAAAGTACCGCGAGAGCGATTAGACAGCATTTTTTTTATTTTTGTTTTGATGTCAAATAAATCTTGCTGTTTTGCTTTTTTGTTAAAGCAGTGTTGCTGTTGTAAAGTTATACAGCTACAGTTGTGTTGCTGGGTTTTAAAGCAGGTTTGATTTTTTTTTCTTCCATATCACTCTGTATTTACAGCAATTTCACTGTCCACTCTGTTCAAATGTGGATGAATGGCAACACATATGTGTGTGTACACACTGTAAGAGCTGTGTGAGATCACTACCATCCTGCTTTTGTGGGGGTGGGTTGTGGGGTTAAATCATTTTTTGTTTTGTTTTGTTTTTCCCCCCATAGTTTTTTAACATTCTAAAAACTCTTTATTCCGAAGATACTACAAGCTACTCAGTGTATTCAGTAGGTGTAATGTATTGTAAGTTGCTTCAGAGGTATTGCAAGAATTACATACAACAATAATAAAACAGTGCATTGACATAAAAAAGGAAATTTACTTTTAAGTACTTTACTTAAGTAAAAATCTGTCTTTACAACTTTCACTTGTAATGGAGTAATATTTGACCAGCAGGATCTGTACTTTCACTCAAATAATGGGGTTGTGTACTTTGTCCGCCTCTGACTACAGGCAATGCAAAAATATTCTCACGGAGAGCAGACGGCACACTAATTGTCACTAAATATGTTTAAATTTCACATTTGTTTGCAACGAGGCTATCATTCTGGCCGCAACTAATTCAATTAAGTGAACTGTGACAGCGAGGCCAAAAATAGGCCACTGACACAGATAAAATTTGGCACAACCTCCTGCGGAGACTAAACTAAACCATTATTTTGACAAACAAAACGTTAAAGTCCGCAGACACGCACCCAAAGACGTGCTTGTAGAGCTGTAAATAGTGAACAGTGAGCAGTGAGGTCGAACGAGCGGGTTGTTGATCCCGGAGTCATCCTGTGGCAGGAGTAAACAGCCCAATTCCTCTTCCTGCCCTCTGTCCACAGTAAAAGCATCTGTTTGACCTCTGACCCTGACCTGACAGAACCAGCTTCCTGACCCGCACGGACTACTGGATGTGTCCATGCCAACGGCCATCATCTGGACTAACAAACACTGCTACACACATCCAACACACAAGCTCAGTGTGCAGTACAGAAGAAGAGAGGAATGTGAATGCTGCATTTAAACAAACATGAATCAACTTTACTTTTCACTGGTAAATGGATTATAATGATTGCATCTTTATGGCATTACAAGCACAGAATAATAATGGAGGGGAAAAATGTATATGTAAGAGAATGTAGGGGCCGACGTCACACTCTTCTGAATATTCATCAGGGTTTACTTTTGAAAGATATTTCTCTTTAGTCGCAAACATTGAAGTCCTTACCACATAAGATGTTATTTATTTCCACAGTTACTGTGCTGGAAAACAACAACAACAACAACAACAACAGTTTGTTAAATGTGCACTCTGACCTTTTGTGACAACATGCCCCAATATGAGTGTTTCAGCAAAATAGAACTGAATTACGAAAAACAAAACAATATATATTCAAAAAGCATTTATACTGTTAAAAAGAGCATAAGAAATCTCTTATAAATCTCAAAAACAGTAATATTGTGAATTATTATTCAAATTTATTTTAGCATTTAACTGTAAAAAAGTAAATGTAATGTATCCAGTCTTCAGTGTCACATGATCCTTCAGAAATCACTGCTGACATATCATGTCAAAAACACATATGGAGTTTGTCAGCAATAACAAGAATTTAGGGCTATTGCTCTTCATCTATCACAGTAATGTGCATGGGAGCCGTCTTGTGGCTTATAAAATGCTACTCATTCTGATAAAATGTCTCAGTGTGAATGATTTAAGTTTGAGCAGGTGATGTCCGGGTCACCTGTCTCAGATTTTATGCCCTCCATGCCAGAAATAAATGACAGAATTTTTTATTTTTAGTGATCTTTTGACAAGATGGTTTCTTGTTAAATGACAGTAAGCATGACAGGAAATGAGTGCCAGTGACTGAGCAGAGGAGAAAAGAGCAACAAAAGTAAGGAGTACAAAAGGAGGAAGAAATGGGAAAGCCACACAGTCGTTCCGTACGATCTGACATCCGTTACACCTCATGCAGGAGAGGGGATTTTTGTCATAAATAATCACAGCGTTTCCTACGGGATGGTTTATGAGCTTTCCCCACCGTTCTCAAGTCCCCAGATTGATTTCCAGAGGAATGTCTCAATGTAACGTGTATTTCATGTCTGTCGTTTGTGAAACCCAAGGTTCTTGGATACTAAAGGTATGTGTTGCTTAAATATAAACTCCAGACAGATACTTATTTCTGCAACAGATGCTTTTTACTCATCTCAGTCACACAAAACACATTTAAAATGAATAAAAACACCTAGCCTTATTCTGACCTGCTGCAACAATTAAATAATGTATAAAATAATACAAATATGCTTTATGTATTTAATCTCATTTTATTAGCAAATGTTTTTGTTATTGATCTTGGATGATTTAGTTCAACCATTCAAATAACCACAAACAATAATTAAATAACAACAAACAAATATAGCTGCAAGCAGCTATTAAAGGCCCAAGCACAACAGAAGCAAGCAAGCGTCAGACTAACTGTAGCAATGTGTAACTGAAGCCATTTTAAGGGATTTTAGTCAAAATGGCTGAAAAATCATAAATACACTAGTAAAATGATTTAATGGCTTATCACTGTTGACCAGTAGGTGGCGCTGTTATCAAATTGATGTGGTGTGAGGTGATAATGGCACAAACAAAGTTTGGTGTCAATATGTCAAAGCTTCAGATGCAGTTTGGCATCATGCCTCATTTGTTGTGGCGCTATACAAAAACGGTTTTGGTTATAAACACAAAATCCATCACTTTTTTCGTCAACACAGTCTGAAGATCATCTGACTCGATTTTGGTGAAAATCAGACCAACGGTCGAGGAGGAGTTCAAAAGTAGGTTTTAAACATAAATCAAAATGGCGGACAGGAAGTTCTCGGCATGACCCAAGGAATATTTTGAGACCAGTATCATTACAATAGGCTAATATAATCAAAATTTCTTAACATTTTTGTAAGTTTTATTTATAATGGTTAATGAATGGTTTATTACTTTTGACCAATAGGTGGCACTATTACCAAAATGATGGGTAACACTTTATTTTGATGGTCCCTTTTGAACATTCTGTTGACACTAAGTAATGTTGCAACTACATGTCAACAAACTCTCATAAGAGTATTAGTAGACTGTCTGCTTCATATCTACTAACTCCTTATTGTGATGGTCTCCCAACAGATATTCTACTGACTGTAAGTAACTTTGCAAGAACGTGCCAACTTAATCTAACCCTAACCCTACCAGTCAACTAATACACTACTAACACTCTAATGAGAGTCAGTACAAATGTAGGTGCAACATTACTTATAGTCAATAGAATATGTTAAAGGGACCATCAAAATAAAGTGAAACCAAATGATGTGGCATGGTCAGTATGAGGTGATAATGGCACATACAAAGGTTGGTGTACATATGTCAAAGCTTTGCAGAGATACAGCCTCAGATGCAGTTAGACATCTTTCCAGCAAATTTGTTGATGCGTTAATTGTTAACCGTTTCGTATATCAATACAAAATCCTTCACTTTTTGCCAGCATGGTCTGAAGATGATCCGAGTCAAATTTAGTGTAAATTGGAGCAACGGTCTAGTTTCATAGTTTCTAGTTTCGTAATGATACGCCAAAATTTATTTACGACAAAATTGAGAACGGCCCAAAATGACTCAGCATGCTCCAGCGAATCTAAAGAGACCAGTTTTGTGATTTTTGGCCAAACCATCCAGAAGAAACAAAAATAACCAATTTTCATATCACCTGACCACTAGGTGGCGCTGCTACGAAACTGAGAAGGTATCCTCAGATCATGCTTGTTATAACACACACCAAGTTTGGTCTCAATACGCCAAACCATTGTAGAGATATAGCCTCACATCCATTTTTTTTTAATCGAATTTGTTCATGCGTTATTCGAGAACGGGTTTGACTAATCAACTTTCTTTCCACAACTTTTTGCTAGCATGGTCTGAAGATGATCTGAGCCAAATTTGGTGAAAATCAGACAAACCGTCTAGGACAAGTTCGAAGAAGTAGGTTTTTCGAACTATGAAAAATAGCGAAGAAACTAGACCTTATTATATTTACAATTTTGGTGTTCATTCAACTCGTCATGAGCCAAGTATTTAGAGGAAAAAAATAACATTTTTTCTTCTAGACCTTATGGGTCAAAAGTTATTACCATAGACATGAGTGAAATTTTGGACAAGTGGTGGAGCTAAAGAGTTTGAGTTAGAGATACCAAATTTTCTGTGGGTAATGTTGAGACCGTCCTCTATCTATGTGCCAAATTTCATAACTCTCCCGAAAGCGGTTCTATGGCCTGCCATAGACTCAAAAGTGGATGGAAGAAGAAGAAATCTAACAGATACGTACCTTTGGTGCTTGCCCCCTAATAAGGATTTTTCATAGGAGAGGTAGAGATAGAGACAAGAGATTATTATTATAGAGGCTTTTTGGATTTTTGAACCTAAATCTTTATTACCTAAAGGTATGAAAGAAGAATTTGAACTTTCCTGCTTTAAAAAAAAAAAAAAGAAATGTGTGGCTGTTTTCATTATTTGTATAATTTACGTATTTATAATATTTGTCGTTGTCTTGAATATTTGTAATGGTTTTGTATATTTGCCACACCTTTTTTGAGTCTCACTTGCTAATTGAATCAAGCTGATTATCTCTATTTAGTAATCCAGAAACATTTAGGTTATGCACAGCCGTAAAATAAGAAAAACAAGTTTTTTAGACTGAATTTTAGAGCCCAGTTATTGGCTTCATGTGAGGTTTGACTCTGTGTTTGTTTGACTCGGGTACATCCGCTGACGGGAGGGGTTCTGGGAAACGCTGAGGAGATGAGCAGCGAGGCGCACGCCAGCACCATTGACATGCAAATCTCAGAGCTGAAGAAGCGAGGACAGGTGTCCCATCCTCACGGCCACAGTAGCCTCTTTCACCTCTCCTCATCCCTCATTCCATCTCAGCCGTCCCTCCGGACCCTGCCTGACTCGCTAATGACAGCCGCAAAGAACCACTCAACACAGAATCTGAGAGTATCAAATTTATTTTATCATGAAAAACTTTTTGCTCAAATTTTCATTTGCATACAGGAGGATGTAACAATTTTGAGTGTGAATAAGAAAGTCTGCAGGAAAATAAAATCTGAAGTAAGAATTCTCTCAAATTGCACTGCAACGTTCTTTCAAGAAGTAAATCTTTGAACCACTCCAATTAAACCATAAAATATGATTGATAAAATTAAGATTTTTTGCTTCTCACATTAAAAGTGTAATATTGCTTTATTACAGCATTTTTTGGGATTAAATCTATACAAATACACCTTCTCAACCTTAATGCATGCAATATTCCACAAGAGAACTGAACCTAATTCTAAAAGGTTTGATAAATATGACACCTGGATCATCAGAGCATGAAATTCAGCAATCAAATAATGATCAAGCATGCACATTAAGTATCTGTTTGTGGTTCCTCATAGTGAAATATTCAGCAAGCAGTGTGAGTTCAATGAAATAACGTGATATGAGCTCAAATCATTTTTTTTTTAGCTCACAAATTATCACTTCCTCCCAAAGAAAAATATGTACACAGCTCGATCAATGAGTGCATACATACTGTAGCAAATCTGGCCATAAATGCTCATGAATATACATATCTTCCATACTTACAAGAAGCCATAGCAAGAAGAGAAATAAAATAGTGTTAAAATTGTCTTGGCTATGCTATTTACATCAGAGAAAATAAATCCATAGATATTTAAAAATATAATTTTCTGCATCCTACAAAATGTCAGAGGATTGTGCCCTAAAGCAACCCTTCAGTTTTAGTAAATCAAGATGGAAATGTGCAAAACAATCTCTTGGTCAAGAATTTGACAGTCATGTAGATCACTGTCCCGCACACATATACACAACACTTAAGATCACACTGGACCGAAACAGAAATCATGACGAGAACTGAAACAGAGGAATGTACAGAGAATCTGTCATGACAGAGGAGCAAACCTGCTCTGAACAGAGACCCCTGTTAAATATTTCTCCCAAAAGGACGGATTCAAATGGACTTTTGCAGAAATTAAGATCTGTGTAGCAAAAGAGCTAGATTCTGTTTTATACATGTTTATTTTGGCACTCAGATAAATAGGTTTATATAGTTAATGTTTTCAATGACAGAACAGAAATGTTTGATATAATGAAGAACTCTGGGATTCATCTTGGCGCCCTCTATTGCTCAAGAAGGTGAAATGCAATTGAATTTGATATTTACAAATAGCGCAATAGAGCCCCTTAGTGGTAAAGACCAGGACTGAATTCATCTTGTAAAAATATTTGCTGCCAGTCTTCAGTCAGTAATTATTTACTTACTCTTATTTTTCTGAAGAACATTAACAATAATAAAAGTTAAGTACACTATCAAGCAGTCTGAGCATATTATGTCATATAAATACTTAAATAGCAATTTAATGCTTTTTGGAGATTGACAGATGGGTTTCTATGGAAATGTGCAGTGGAAAGATTCTTCAAAATTGCTGCTTTTGGTTCCACTAAAAAATAACAAAGGTTTTGGAACGAGACCAGGGTGATTTTTTTTTCATCAGCTATTCACTTGAAAAAATATTTAGGCCCAAGATATGCATTTGAAATGCATATATAACTTCCATCCATTTGGATTACATGGTCTTATCATAAACCAACTTAATGCGATGCATATTTGTCAGTCATAAATAAAACGGGTCAGATTTCTGCACAAAAAAAAAAAAACAGTTTTTATTTATTTAAATAATTATATTCAAAGTGCATTGATTGAAATTGTATCAGCATAAATTTGGTCATTTTCAAAAATTGATTTAGCTAGTTAAAAATTATGAACATGGTTAAAATTGGCCTTGCTGTGGGACAGGCAATATTTGTTAAAAGTTAAGTTAAAATTAGGAAATTTAAAAATAAGAAATCTGATTTGAAATCATATAAACCTAATAACCGTGTATTTAAACATTCAATTTAGTACTATTACAGTAATGTGACCGGTTTCATTTATGTATGACTGGTAAATATGCATAACAATAATTTTAAGTTCATTTTAAAACTCTGCAATCCAAATGGATGGAAATTTTATATGCAATTCAAAAACATCTTAAATTTAGGCCTAAATACGTTTTCATTTAAAGTACAAAAACAGAGTTAAAGTACCAATGTAGTCTCCTGAGGCAGATGGAGGAAATGTCCTCTGCACTCGCTCACTAGTTTAAACAGTATGAGAACATCTGCATCCAGCGCAGCTCATTAACGCTTCATTTGGAGATCTGAGAGTTGGTCCTTCATTTCATTTCCAAACATGCACATACACATATATATTTAATTATATAAACACAGTTGAAACCTCATTATGTTGTTTCATCCTCCTATGTGATTGTGACTCCCATAAGTATGTTTTGGTCCAGTCGTGTCATGTGATCTCCCCTTTGATGCCAAGTCCTGAGAGAGGGGAGGCAGATGTTTCTGCACAGTAAACATTCAGCGGTCAGCACTGGTGTCCCTCTTCCAGCGCTTTACAGGTAGGTGTCGTGTTCGGCGCTACTGAGACTCTGATTGGAGCCCTGCAGGGGCGTGTCTTTCTGCAGGTGCTGTGATTCGCTGGGCGAGAGGTTGTCACTTGGTAATGGTGGGTTGCTGGGTAGCGGGTATGGATTAGGAGGTGGAGAGGTGCTTTTTGTTTCTTTTATCTTCTCCGTTTTTGTCTTTTTTTTCCCTTTCTCTGTCTTGCTCTCGGTGGTCTGCGGTACTTCCACGATGATTGTGGGGTTTTGTTTGAGGTCCTGGCGACTGGGCGGCTCAGCAGCCATTATGGCTTTGGCGCCATGCATTCTGGGAGGGGATTTACAGTGCAGCTCTCCGTGGGTCTCCTTCCAGCGCCGGAGCTGAGAGAGATGCTCCTTCTCTATGTCACGCTCAGACACAGCCAGTTCAATGACCTGAAATGGTGGGGATATATGGTTTTTAAAAGTCAGTAACAATAATAAACCTGTACAATGAATATTTAATTTACTTCAAGTGAGGATTTTTACATGGAAAATCTAATTGTACTGATTAAGGCATGCATGTGCAAAAAGCAACCAGCAGGAGGAGACAAAGGCAATGTTTGGCTACTGCTGACTACATACTGCACAGTATATAATGTATGCTACCTTCTATTTCCACTGGCAATATAAACAATTCCAGAGGTGGCAGCAGTGCTACATCATTACTCAGCATGTAGCAGCTCTCAGGAAATAAATATGGATACTTTGAAATTTAATTCATGTTTAAAAATGTTTTAAATTGAAATTGAAGTACAGTACACAAGTAAATGTGTGTGTGATACCTCTTGCACAAGGAAAGCCTCCTGCATGTATCGTGGCTCAATTGACCTGAGCAGCTCCATGGTCTCATACTGGCCCTGATATGCTTTCAGTTTCTCCTGAGATCCCAGCATGCACTTCAGCAGCACCAGACCCACACGGAAGATGATCTTCACTCCTGCAATGCACACAGACATGCATGTCCATCAAACAAAGTAACAGTGTATGTAATTTAGAAATGTTTGAACTACTTATATATCAGAAAGTTTCATAATTGATAGGCAATACTGCAAACATATATTCTACCTCTTATTTACAAAATGGAAAAAAAAAAAAAAAAAAAAAAAAATGGAAAAGCTTTAGTATTTTTTTTTTTAATTTAACACGTTTTTTTAATTTTCTTAATTTTTAATTTAATTTTCAATATGTATTTTAATACATACATATTCAATGAATATGCTTAATTTATCATTCATTTATCACAGTTAAAAAGTAAGTTTCACTGTGAGTATGTGTGACATTAAAAAAATAAAAAAATAAATAATAATAATAAAATTAGTAAGCATGTTAAACATTTACACTTCTGCAAAAAGTTGTTGCACTCTGCAAGTAAAAGTCACAAGTAGCAAGGTGTGAATCCAGCGAGCTGTACACAGTTTTTTTTAATCTGTGGAGGGGTGTGTTATCAAGAAAGGACAAAGTGCGTGCGGTATCTAATTTGCCTTTAGAGTGAGTCTCACCCTCACAGAAGAACATGTCCCACATGCGCAGGACAGACGCCCAGGGCAGCGTCCTGGAGAAGGCACACATGAACCACTCGGTCATGTAGAGGATAGGGTCAATCTTGTATTTCTTCAGATGCCGGTGGGCCACCGGCGACACGCGCTTGAGCAGAGCGAACAGGATCTCGCCGTCTAACTGAATGGCCTCCTGTGAAGACAGAGAAGAGGAGGAAACAGCATGAGAAAATGAAATCTGGGATGTACTACAGTGAATCCATTTCCCTATAACAGCTTTACATTTTAAAGAGATTATTCAAAATGTAAATTATATGTGGCGAATGAATTATTTTGCTGATAAGTTCCGATTATCTGATGCTTTTGCAAATACAACTTATTTACATTGATGTGATAAACAAATTTTGTGACAGCAACGATTCACAGGTTTAAAACCGAAACGATAAGAGGAAACTCCCCTAGGCTGAAGAGAGTGAGAACAAGTGATAGAGAGAAAGCAAGATCCTGATGTTGGTTTAATCTAATTCGCTCCATATCTGCCGCCCACTCTTCTGAATGTCAGACACAAAAGATCTCACATAAAGCTGGGACTGCACTGGATTCCTGGTAATGGAACAGCCCAGCAAAAACATTGTGCATGAGATATACAGTATATGAGAGAAAGATGAAAACAACTGTTTAGGACAACAGCGGGTTTAGTAATACTTCAGACTGCACTGGTCTATTTGAGAGCATAATTAGCATCCTAATACACGTCCTTATGAATGCAACAGGTAACCCTGCACACAATAAAATCTTCACATGACTGAACATTACACATCAAATATGCTGCAATATATTCCATTTTTGTTGTTATTTTACATTTTTATTTTTTGAAATGCTATTTAAGCATCACGACATCATAATTTACTGTATGAATTGCCCGGGCACAGACCTGGGAAAACTTCACCATCAGTCGATTTTCACATTGGTCTGAACAAAAATGCCAATTCATTTTTTGCCACTAGTTGCCACTTTTGGATCAGTAAAAATAGCGGTTTCCCCGGTAACGCTGTACACAAAGCAGCAATGCTCAAATGCTGCTTTTTCAGGCATTACAGGTGTGATGAAATGAAAATGAGACCAATCACCGCAGATTAGCCTCACGCAAAGGAGGGGTTTGGAAAAATTAATCGTTGAGCGAATCGTTTGGGAGTCGTTGAGCAAGTAAGGTAAAAATAAATGCATATCGTAAGACAATGAAAGTGTTTTTTGACCTTGCATGCATGTCAACCTGTTGTTGGGGATCCCAAAACCAAAATATGAAGCTTTCATTACCCATAAAAGGGGCACTTTAACATAATTTTTTACATTTTATACCTCTTAGGAGATTTTGACTCTCAAACTGCTTTTTGCATCTAACAAACAGAAGCCATAAAATCCCAAATGAAGTAACTATTGTGCTGCATGAGTCTTGTTGAGACAGGGCACTTCAGGCACAGTTTAACTAGATGAGTCTGGTTAATCAGTTCTGCTAAATTAGACAGGATGTGAAGTACAAGAGGAGCAACCCTTGAACTGTGATCCCTCTGAACAACAGCTCTCTACATCAGCAAATTTCCCTCGGCAGAACAATCTTGGTGAATGTGAAACGGCTCAGACATCCCACAACAACATGAGAGCATCAGCATCTCATCAGGGATCGATCATGTGTTTTATCAGGGTGATTGATTGCTCTCGTGTGAATCTGAGGGTTGACAGCATGCAGACAAGTGCTGAATGGAGGAGGACTGTGTATTGTCTCCACTCACCAGGCCTGCGCTGTAGTATCCGGGCAGGTACTTCTCACAGATCTGGACCAGACCCCAGAATGCATCCTACCAGAGCATGACCATAAAAGAGTAAAATACCAGAACAGAGTATGAGTTTAACTTGCTTCTGTACTCAAATAATTAAGACCATTGAAACTAATAAATATAATATGAATAAAGCAGAGATGTCAGTTGATTACATGTGTCGATTAATTAATCGCAAATTACATTTGGCCGTGAAAATATCCCCAAAAAATTATTTAAAGCTATTTTTGTGTTAAATGAGAAAGTATTAAGTAGACATTACAAATAGTAACTGTAGATAGAATATTTTATTTGATCCAACAAAATTTATTACACGTAAATGTTTAGGCTACAAAGGCCTAACGTAAACTATGGAACATAAAAGAAGATAATTTAAGAAACTTTTTTTTTTTTTTAGTTCATGTAATGGAAGTCATTGGTAACCAAAACAGCTTTGATACCAACAGTCTTCAAAATACCTTCTTTTATGTTCCACAAAAATAAGTCAATCAGGATTGAGTAAATGATGGCATAATTTAAACTTTTTGGGTGAACTATCCCTTTAAAGTCGTTTTTTTATGAAATAATACTCTAAATAAGAAACTAAAACTGCCAGCAGGTGGCAGTAATGAGTCATTAATGTAATGAGTCATTCATTTGATTAGTTCAAACTGCTGATTAATTCAGGAATGAATCTTTATGAATGGGCTTTTGAATCATTGATTCACCTGATTAGTTCAAAACGTGGACTCATTCAGAAACGAATCGGAGACGCACAACAATTCTGCTGTGGCTTAATAGGTAATATTTTGTGGGCATTAGTATTAACAGTATTAACTTCCCATTTACTGAACTGTTGTATAAAATCACATTTGTACTCGTATTTGAGACAAAAACAGCACTTGTGTGTTATAGCTTATCAAATGATATAAATATGAGAAAAAACTCATACAAGAACATTTTTGCCCAAATATCTTGAATTTTAGTTGTTGCCCTGCATCATATTTATCAACAGTCAACTGTAATGTAAGATGATGTACAGGTCTGGGGGCGGGGCTAGTGTGTTAAATGCATTAAAATATTTTAATCATGTTATTTTTTCATAACTAATTAATTAAGTTAACATGTTAATCTGACAGCCCTAAATATAATACATTAAAATACATGAAAAACAACCAATTTCAGATGCAACAAATAATCGGCAAATATAATGCATTTTAACTTTGGTTGAAATTATTAATGAAAATATATATTGCACTACAACATACATTATGAATATATTTATAATGCATTATATATAAAGGCTTCAAATAAAGTGTTAACAATAGTTCTAAGACATAAAACAGTATAATAGATAACTATAAATCAATAATTAATTTATGAGATGCATTCAAAACTACAACAAGGACCATCTGCCGGAGAGGTGCACAATAATGGACTGCAGACTAACCTCAGCAGGCATGTGCATGAGCAGCACTGCGGCTATAGGAGCTTGAGCCTGACAGTAACCCTCCTCTGGTCTGTGCAGCGTGTACGCCTTCAGCACCCGGAACAGATCCTGCTGCCTGCACAGTGCACACGCACATGACTAAATTATGTAACAGAAGCAAAGGGGCTCAATTGGAGAAGCCCGCAGGTGAAGAGAGGGCTGACTTACCCATGGCCTCCTCGAGCTACAAACATCTCGTGGAAGGGAAACTGTCTGTGGAGGTCTTTCTCTATCACATCCAGCCATTTAGGATCTCCAGGCTGACTGTCCAACTCCTGCAACATAAAGACAAGTCAGGCTTATTTATATAGCAGTTTATACAATACAGACTGTTGCAAAGCAGCTTCACATTAATAAAACATTATAATAAACATTTAATGAATTATGAGATGAATTCAATTTCTGCTGTAAAGTAGCTCTGTAGCAGGCAAAAGTGTGGTTATTCAGCTCATGTCAGTTCACTGCTGATCCTATTCAGATCAATAACAGTGTCACTGACTGCGTTTACATGCGCACGAATATTGCGATTATTTCCAATAATCAGAGTAAGGACTTAATCGCATTTTGATGTTTACATGTCAAGAGCAAGCTCTTACTCCTGTTTACATGCAATTTCCATTATTCGTATTATTCGCTAAGAATTGTGGTTAATTTTTTTACTGCCATTATTCACATACCCCACTGGACAGCACAAATGATGGACTCGGAAAGAGCAGTGTTACTGGTCGCTGTTTTAATTAATTTAGGTCTAATGCATAATGATTTTGTATGGCTGTATTCCACGCTTTTTCGGCGCCATAGAAATGTGATGGAATTTGTTTGCCTTTACGCTGCCGTCGCGTTCTGCTCGCCCTTTCTGGATGAGGGTAAGGAACAGAGACTGCTGGCAGCTTGTTGTGTTTTCCTCAGAATGCGATGCTTTCTTCCCCTCCATCGTTTCTAATCTCCGTATTATTACAGGTGCGTGTCACGTTATTCATATATGCCACAAGCGCATGCGCACTTTGGTCAGAGCGGCAATACTGCGATTAAGGTGTTTACATGCCTGTATATTCCGATTAAAATCGGTGTACGCCACCTATGTTAATACGATTATTCCTGCTGCGATTATGAGCTTAATCGCATTATTTAGATCGAAGTATTGCGTTGAGGTAAAGCATAATCGCAATATCGCCAAAATCTCATTATAATCGCATTAAGAGGGTCCATGTAAACGCACTTAATGTTGCAAAGTTAGCATCATTATTCAGCTCAGTTCAGTTCAAATGTTGTTCTCATTTGATGGTGTCACTGCAGTTAAATGAATAATAGTACTGAATATTATAGTCTTGTAAACCTCAAAACAGCATGATAGCTGATTAGAGATGGCACACAAATACTGGGACTGGGTAAGTGTCAATTTTTAGTTAGACTGAAATGTTAAATATTAGGGATGCAGTATCGGTATCGGGCCCGATACTGAGCTCCTGTACTCGTTAAAATGCCCTGATACCAAATGCCGATACCACACAGCATGAAAAGAAACACCGACAACAGAAAAACAGACAGCAGAATGAGTTATTAGAGATTAAGGATGTCTACGAAGTATATGATGTATAATGTTTAACAATGAATTTAATGTTAAACATTCAGTATTAACGCCTGTATAGCTGATGTGCATGAGCTGAAAAGTAAAGCACGCTGAGTGGATTAAGGCACGGCGGTGCAGATGCGCAAGCTCGTCAAGAATATAAATCACAGCACGTTTTTAAAAAAAAGGGACTTTTATTTCTGAAAATATCACAGTTAGGATATTTATAACGAGTGGTTCCCTGCATTATTACAGCAAAACGCGTAATTACAGTTGTCAGCTGTCTGAATAATTTTTGGTTGATTGTAATCCATTATATACCTTTCTATCAAAGTTATCTGACATTATTAAGCTGAATTTGTTCTGACAGTTTAAGGTGAAAGTGTCTGAATAAATTTTGGGTTGACTATCTATTTGATAAATGAAGTTAACCAACTAACATTATACATACTCTTGTTTTCTGCACCCGATATTCAAAAAATTTACAAATGCAATGAAAATATCGGTATCTGCAAGTAGCAAAAATAAAAGTATCGTATCGGGTGAGTACTGGAAAAAGTGGTATCGGTGCATCCCTATTAAATATTGAATAAAACTTATATTGATTTGAAAAAAAATAATAATAATTTCTATGCTTTGTCCACCATCTTGAATGGATGCTTTCAATGTGGAAGTGCATAGTGCATCATGGGATTTCGATCCCTGCAAAGGATATAACAGTTAAGGGTCATTAAGAAGCCTTTTACTATAAATGCAATTTATTTGAACAAAAGTACAATGAAAACAATAATATTGCGAAATATTATGACAAATTAAAATAATTGTTTTCTATTGTAATATATTTTAAAAAGTAATTTATTCCAGTGATCAAAGCTGAATTTTCAGCATACTTATTCCTAGTCTTCAGTGTCATATCCTTCAGAAATCATTGTAATACGCTGATTTGAACCATTTCTTATCATTATCAGTGTTGAAAACAGCTATGCTGCTTTATATTTTGGTGGAAACCATGATGCACTTTTTTTATGATCCATTGATGAACAGAAAGTCTAAAAGAGCAGCATTTTTAAATGTAATGCATCCTTTTTAAATAAAAGTATTAAATTAAAAAAAGGCCATGCCAGGCTGCCTTAAAGGAAAACACCACCGTATTTCCATATTCCAATATGTTCTTCCCTCAACTTAGTCGAGTTGATCTGTACCTCTCCCGTCTCAATGCGTGCACTTAATCGCTCTAGCGAGCGGCGCAACTATGCTAGCGTTTAGCTTAGCACCATTCATTACTTAGGATCCAAATAGGGATGAATTTAGAAGCCACCAAACACTTCCATGTTTTCCCTATTTAAAGACGGTTACATGAGTAGTTACACGAGTAAGTATGGTGACACAAAATAAAACGTGGCGATTTTCTAAGCGGATAAAATTGAGGACTATAATGTATGGCGGAAGAGCACTTCGCAGCACTTCGACCTCGGCGCAGTAATATCATCACTCCTGAAAACTCCCCCTCTCCCTCTGACTTCCGTCAACACAAACAACGTGACATTGCAAGTCTGCACAATCAGTAGTAGTTTGAGCAGACTCGGGCGAAGTATCAGTCAGGTGGTAGTAGTAGTAGTAGTAAGATAGCTTGTGAATAATCATGGTGATTACGTGCATTGTAAAGGGTTGTGATAACAAGCAGAAAGTGTATAGCACCGTCATGTTTCACAGAATTCCAACTCACCACAAACGGCGGAAAGTATGGCTGGCTTGTTTGAACATGGATCCAACGACTCCAGTACAGATGCTGAAGAATTGGCGTGTTTGCTCCGAGCATTTTACACAGGAGGACTATACCTCAACGGGACTACGCCTAAAGGATACAGCCACACCAACGATATTCAAATCACTAACAGAACAAAGTGGAACATCAACCAATGCTGTAAGTGTCCTTTTGCATTCTGTTTGGTTGGCCTGGAAGTGGCAGTAGCCTATGCAACACGAGTTGAGTTCAACCAGTTCAACTCGGTTCACGAATAACCTAACTGCAAAATCAGTGCGATTCTGAAACAGGCAATTAGGAATGACGATTTTATTTGCATGACTACTGAGCTCAGAGATTCAGAGGAATGAATGAATGAATGAGGCATTTATATAGCGCTTTAATGTGTATTGGGGGGGGGGGGTATTCTTGGGAATGTAATTTCTGTCTGTGTTGTGTCAATTGTTATACAGGCTGAGTTGAGTGATGTACAGCAAGATCTGCCCGAACAAGAGGATTCCTTTTTTGTCGGTGTACCTCATTCAACCCCCCAGAAGCACAGAGCTGAAGCGTCTGCTGCAGAATTCAAAGTGCCCTTGTCTGTACAGCTAACCAGTCCTGCACGGTCCAGCAAACCAGCTGTTGCCCTGGCTCCCACATGGACAAGTCAATTGGTAGGCTAATTAAACTTCATGTTAGTTTCCTACTGAGCTCTGAATGCAATAAAACCCACATTTACTTGAAATCTATTTCATCTCTAGGACACTGCATCTTCATCCAAAATGATGGCCACGTGTAGTCCAAGAAAAAGTCTTGTATTTGAGGTGCGTGGCCAACTTCTATGTTTGTTATCTGTGATCCATAATACAATTTATGGAAACCATTACACTTTTTTTATGTCAAGTCAGGTAATTGTTTAGTCAAAATCTGCTTTATGGTGCACTGGTATGCAAAACCAATTCATATTTTTATGTTGATTGTCAACAACAGGAACCACACCACATGGAATCTACTGTGATGGATCTTAGTGCAACCTCAGTCTTTGATGCCAGCATGTCCTCAGAGCCTGCTGTCGATCCCACAGACACCAGCTTTGTGCCATATTCAAGCCCCTCCACCACCACCACCACCACCACAGGGAGTACCTCAAGCCTCTCCGGACAACCCAGAGGATGGAAGGAGAGGAAATGGATTGTAAATGAGTCCAAACGTATGGAACTCTTTCAGAAATGTACAACCTGTGGTGCTGCGATGTGTGACCTGAATCAAACAATAACACAGTTCGGCAGTAGAATCAATATGAACTGGCAGTGCAACAATGGCCATACGGGAAAATGGGAGTCATGTCCCAATATACGTGGGATGGCAGAAAATAACCTTCTGGCAGCAGCTGCCACCCTCTTCACTGGCTCCACATACAACGACATAGCTGACTGGGCTGGACTTTTTAACCTGCAGTTGCCCCAGCCAACAACTTTCTATAACATACAGGCAAGCTATCTTCTCCCAGTGATTGAAGAAGCATATACAGAGCAGGAGACCACAATCAAGGCTAGATTAATTTGCCAAACTGAAGATGGTGAGGGAGTGCAGCTATGTGGAGACGGAAGAAGTGACAGCCCCGGCCACTCCAGCAAATACCTCACTTACTCTTTCATGGATGACTCCACTAACCAGATTGTGGTGTTTGAGCTGCTTCAGGTAAAAATTGTCTTTTTTTTTTTTTTAATCACACAGCTAAAATCATTTCTCTTACATTTTTTTTTAAAATTACATTATCCATACATTTGTCCTCTCTAGGTGTCCCAGGCATCCAGTTCTGTTGCAATGGAACCACTGGGCTTCAGGAAAGGCTTGGAGAAGATCCTGGATGAGGGCATTGATGCGAAAGTAGTCACCACAGACCGGCATCCCTCCATAAGAAAAATTATGAGAGAGGAATACCCTCATATAATTCATCAGTTTGATCTGTGGCATGTGACCAAAGGTTAGTCTACCGTTAGTCTAAGGCTAAGCTATAGAGCAATAGAGCACAACACCCTGATATCTCATCTGCTTTGTTGTCTGTTGTTCTTTGTGTATTACATTTACCACAGGACGTAAATGCACACCCAGTGTAATCCTTTCTCTCATAATTCAGGATTGAAAAAGAAACTGGTTGCAGCATCCAATAAAAAGGACTGCAAAGATCTTGCTCCTTGGGTCAGGAGTGTCACCAACCACATGTGGTGGAGCTGTTGCTCCTCCAAAGGAGATGCAAAGGTATACAAGCATACAGACACAACTCATCACAAAGTGAAATTCTATTTTGTTTCTTATATACTTCAAATTCTGTATGCAGGTGTAATGCACAGCAAACTTTTGGTCTTCAACATGGATGATAACTGTATTGTATTTCAGAAAGTTAATCACAAATTTATGGCAGCACCAGTCTTGAATAAAATGTATGCCTCTACTCTTGTGTTGTCAGGAGCTGCACAGACGATGGACGTCACTCCTACATCACATCACTGGGGTCCATCGCTGGGAGGAAAATGGAGCACAATACAAATGTTACCATCAGGACTTGTCAGCAGGGGACCAAAGAAAGAAGAAATGGCTAAAAATTGATTCCACTACCTTCAAAGCCCTGCAAGCAGTGATTATGGACAACCGTCTACTAAAAGACCTACAACAGATGACACTGTTCAAACATACAGGTATGTGTATCAAAGAGTTTGACATGCAAACTAGTG
Source organism: Acrossocheilus fasciatus (assembly GCA_036784905.1). Classification (NCBI taxonomy): domain Eukaryota; kingdom Metazoa; phylum Chordata; class Actinopteri; order Cypriniformes; family Cyprinidae; genus Acrossocheilus; species Acrossocheilus fasciatus. Next base: position 19,096,950 of record CM071947.1, on the reverse strand, counting down.
ATATGGTTCAAGTCATGACAGTGTCAGTAAGAATAAGTTCTGGGAAACTAATTTGCAGTAAGTCTGCTTGAGGGGGAAATGTTACACCAGACAAGACAAATGGTACAGTGCATCCCATTCATGACACAATGCTTCTAAAGAACAGGCACACAACTTTTCGTCCAAATGTTTTTCCACTGTAAAGTTTTTGTTTTGTTTTGTTTTCCAGGACAACTTGAGGTGTTCCACAATGCCCTTTTGAAGTACTGTCCAAAGCGACTTCACTTTCAATACCCAGCAATGAAGGCACGCACTATGCTAGCCATTATGGATCATAATGAGAATCACGCCACAAAGCGTGAACAAGCAACAACAGCAGCTGGTAGGTACTACAGGAATGCAAATTACTGTAATGACACTGTGTCTCTTCCCTGCAGCCCTTGAGGTTTCAACCATAGATAAACACGATGAATATTGATCTTCACATAGCTGATAGCACATACATATGACTGACATGTTTTTCTTCTAAAAAAAATAAACATACAATACACATACAGTTCTAACAGATCTGTAATAACATGATAAATATCACAATCATAACTTTACTGTAATTCCAACACTTTCATTCATACTGGTTTTGATTTCAGGCCTCCCAAGACACAGTGTTGTCTTTCAAAAGCAGTCAAAACAGTGGATTGCTAGACCAATGTATGTGGAGACAACTCAAAAATTCAGAAATGACCTCTTTGAAAGAGTGATCCGAAGAAGACTAGACCCTACAGTCAGATTCAAAGATGCATAATCCCGTATCCAAGTACCTCGCCTGGCTGCTAACATTGCTTTGCTACCAAAGCCCAGCAAAGAGGAGGTCATACATTCACACACCTCAAGATTCAAAAGTCTGTCTGAGCCATTGTAACTCATATAGCTGACAAGGAACCGGTGTCCTTCACAAACTACAGAAGGGAACTTTGTGTGTGCATGAATAGGAGTGCAGATGAATGTGTCACTTCAAGTGCCTTCCATATCTGTTATAATGTCATAAGAGGGCAACATTTTTGTTCCACATTGTGCAGTGTAATAACTGACATGTGCCTTCTACACGTTGTCATAGGAGGGCAACCTTTTTGTTTTTATACTTTGAAATAAATTACATGTTTTTTGCAGTTTGTGACTTCACTTATGTTTGAACATATCCGTCAGGCCACTTGTTTTCCAAGTAAAAGCTGTTTTATCACATATTTACTATGAAATTGAAGCTAAAGTAAAAGATAATAAAGATCCTGGACGTTGCATGACTGATAATATCAGAAGCTGTTTGATTTAGCAAACAAGATAAGGGTATCACTCGAGATGTTGTAGGTACATAGCTCGATTTATTTACATCAAAGATAGAAATCCCACATCTGTTCAGAGTGTAAGACAATATACAGACTCAGGCTAGTGATGATGTGCAATGTGGACACATAAAAAAGGTAAAATTGAAAATAAGTAGTTACATTGAGACATCTAAATAATGGTAGTAATATAGAAAAATAAATACAATCAGGTAGCCTCCTATTCTGACATAAGCTGCAGTGCAATTGTCCCGCAGATGTCCGTGGAACATAAGGAGCCAAAGAATCTGGATCTGACTGCTGTCTTGGCCCAGCACATATAGTTCAATTACAGTATATCCAGTGCGTCATTTATCTCTTGGAATCCAACATAGACACCAAATTCAGACGGATATCTTTGTCGAACAGCCCCAACCACACATGAAGGCAGTGGTTTCTGATGCCCTCTGCCCAAAGTTTCACCCTGTAGGGCCCACTCCAGGACTATCTGGTAGGACACCATCCTATTTTGACTGAGAAGACAGCAACAGGCTAAGTACAGGCATAAATATAGGAAAACAGTATAACCTAGGCCTATTTCAATAGTTTCAGTTAGCACTTACTCTGGGGATAGCTGCCCATCAGGTCCACTCGGCCTGGGTCGTTTCTTCCAATTAATTTTCTCACATCGGAAAAAAAAGTCAAGGACTGCCGGGTGAATCATCGCTGCAAACTCATCGGTTGCCGCGACACAGGCGATTTGTCCTGGGTCTTCTGGGTCTACATTGACCCCTACCATCGATGGCAACACCTGGTCCCATTCTTGACAGCACAGGCTCTCAATTTCAGTCGGCATCTGTTGGCAACAGCCACACTTGCACCACCAGTTGCTGTTTGCCCGTGTTCTCTCGTCGGCTCTGGTCTGTTCTGTTTCATATCTTTCTTCCCTCTCACGGTCCATAATAGCTAGTTCCTCCTCTGTGAATTCGGGTTCAAATAGATATGGCTCTGGGTCTGCTACAAAGTAGTCGTCATCGTCTATAATGTCGGCCATTGTAAATGTTTTCTTGCAGCTTGCTAGTAGCACAGGTAGAAGTGAATGTCACGTTGTTTGTGTTGACGGAAGTCAGAGGGAGAGGGGGAGTTTTCAGGAGTGATGATATTACTGCGCCGAGGTCGAAGTGCTGCGAAGTGCTCTTCCGCCATACATTATAGTCCTCATTTTTATCCGCTTAGAAAATCGCCACGTTTTATTTTGTGTCACCATACTTACTCGTGTAACTACTCATGTAACCGTCTTTAAATAGGGAAAACATGGAAGTGTTCGGTGGCTTCTAAATTCATCCCTATTTGGATCCTAAGTAATGAATGGGGCTAAGCTAAACGCTAGCATAGTTGCGCCGCTCGCTAGAGCGATTAAGTGCACGCATTGAGACGGGAGAGGTACAGATCAACTCGACTAAGTTGAGGGAAGAACATATTGGAATATGGAAATACGGTGGTGTTTTCCTTTCAAATCTGGCTAAAAATAAAGCGTCTTAGATGGTGGCATAATCAAATTGTTTTGGTACAGAACAGTGGTGCTATCAAGGGTTCAAATGGACAAACCTGAAATTTTCCCTGATTCTGTTCTTTCTTCACTTTCCCACCAGAGAGATAAAGCCACGCACGACCTCTGAGTGATGGAGGGATGCCCTTCTGACAGCGGAACTTCACCTTCAGAGAGACAAAGAGAGACACTGAGCTAGTACACTTGCATATTAGGACTTTAATATTAATTCAAATATTAGGTGAAACTAAGCAATTGCATTCACAAACAAATTTTATACTTTTGTGTGAGAGTGACACAAATCACCACCACCAACACCAGAGCACTCTAATGTTCATTTAGAGTGCTTGCATAATTCACTACAGCTCAAGAAATAAAGACATAAGTGTATTTCATTTCTATTTTTGCTTAATCGGACGGTAAAATGAGACTGGAATAATTATGGCTATCGCAAATAATCATGACAGGCCGTGTTGAGTAGAATTACAGTAATTATGCATGAGCTGCTGATGTGGCAACTAGCTGCTGTTAACTTGAGAAATGACCAACTCTGTGTTTTGTCTGCAAGGTTAGACATTGGAGCAGAAATTCAGAATCAAGAGAATCATAAACTAGAATTATAAAAGCAAATGGTAAAAGGACGTTTAGCATTATTGTAGAGACAACATTTATGACAAACAAAGGTTTTTAAATGGCTGATGTCTAAAGCACATGGGTAGCAAAAGGTCAATATAAATGATATAATAAGGAGTTCTGTGGGTGGATATTTTGTGTGGGTCTGGTCATAACTTTATCTGATTCTATTAAACAGTTTGTGAATTTACAAGCCCATGATGTGAGATGTGCAGTCAAATTCCTTAGATAACATCATGTTGTTGAGCGTTTTATGAACATTAAAGCATTCGCTCGGGAATTCGAGCTATTCAAGACAAAAATAAAACCTGTGGATAAACACAGGTCTGTTTGTTAGAGACGAACCTTCTTGTGTTTTTTGGCCATCCACTTGTCCCAACTGTTGAGCATATCCAGCCATTTGGCTTCTCTCTGCCGGAGCACGTCTGGAGGAATATCAGCACTGCATTGAGAGAGAACAAAGAGAGATTAGATCATTTATCTCATATAATATGCATGCACGCACACCCACGTTATACAGAATCACAGGTTAGCAAATATAGGGTTGGGAACCGAGAACCGGTTCTTGTTCAGAACAGATGTTCATGACATTCTGTTCTCTTAAAGGTAATGGCTCATCTGCACTTTTAAAAAATACTCTGTGTTTTCAGGAACACTATTCAGCAACAGAGCATGGTTGATACTGAATGATCGACAATGTTGTTTGAATCAGCCTAATAACTCACTCCCTCACTGAACTGGCCAGAGGGCTTGGTTGCTCTCATCGTACCCCACTTGATTTGAAAAGAAACCTGGGTCATACTTTATATTAGGTGGCCTTAACTACTATGTACTTACATCAAAAAATAAGTACAATGTACTTATTGTGTTCATACTGTATTGTAAAACACTATTGCTGCTATTGAGGTGTGATACAGGTGAGGTTACAGGTGAGGTTAGGGACAGGTTTGGTGGTATGGGTAGGTTTAAGGGTGGGTTAAGGTGTAAGGGATGAGTCAACAGTGTAAATATAAATGTAATTACAGAAATTAATTACAGATGAAATTACATAGGTATTTTAAAAAATATATAAGTACAATGTAAAAGCATGTATGTACACAATAAGTGCATTGTACCAAATTATTAATTTAAATGTAAGTACATATAGTAGTTAAGGCCACCTAATCTAAAGTGGGACCGAAACTTGTTATGTGTAGTCAAATCTTATCATGAAGATGTACAGAAAATACCTAGAAACAGATTCAAATATAACATTAATGGAATCAGTGAAACTGGATCAAAAATTGTCATTTTCTTTTGATTCTCCACCCTATGCATTTAAAAGCTCATCCTTATACATGTATAAACTAATCCCTATATTAACAAAAATGGGTGTTTATTAAAGGGTTAGTTCACCCTTTAAAGGAAAACGCCACCGGTTTTCCATATTCTAATATGTTCTTCCCTCAACTTAGACTAGTTGATACGTACCTCTCCCGTCTCAGTGCGTGCACTTAATCGCTCTAGCGCACGGCGCAACTATGTTAGCGTTTAGCTTAGCCCCATTCATTCCTTAGGATCCAAACAGGGATGAATTTAGAAGCCACCAAACACTTCCATGTTTTCCCTATTTAAAGATGGTTACATGAGTAGTTTCACGAGTAAGTGTGATGACACAAAATAAAACGTGGTGATTTTCTAAGCAGATAAAAAATGATAACTATAATGTATGGCGGAAGAGCACGTCGCAGCACTTCGACCACGGCGCAGTAATATCATCATGCGCCGAGGTCGAAGTGCTGTGACGTGCTCACTTGAGCGATGATATTACTGCGCCGAAGTCGAAGTGCTGCGAAGTGCTCTTCCGCCATACATTATAGTTATCATTTTTTATCCGCTTAGAAAATCGCCACGTTTTATTTTGTGTCACTATACTTACTCGTGTAACTACTCATGTAACCATCTTTAAATAGGGAAAACATGGAAGTGTTTGGTGGCTTCTAAATTCATCCCTGTTTGGATCCTAAGGAATGAATGGGGCTAAGCTAAACGCTAACATAGTTGCGCCGTGCGCTAGAGCGATTAAGTGCACGAACTGAGACGGGAGAGGTACGTATCAACTAGTCTAAGTTGAGGGAAGAACATATTAGAATATGGAAAACCGGTGGCGTTTTCCTTTAATCGGAAGTGAGAAGTCAGTGGAAGTGAGAAAAAAGTGTTTATTACGTTTGAAATATGAATATTTATCTTACAAAAATGCATGGATTCACAACAGGAGGCATTTATTCACACCCCGGAGGCATGTGAGGCATGTTTTATAACGGATGCGCGCACTTTATTTCACGTCTTCTGGACTGTTGACAAAAAGCCCCCGCTTACCACATTGTAAGGCTTGAATATAACTCCGATTGGATTCATCCGAAAGAAGAAAGTAACATACACCTAAGGATGCTTTGAGGGTGAGTAAAACACAGGCTAATTTTCATTTTTGGGTGAACTAACCCTTTAAGGAAGTAAAAATGAAACTACAGTCGTGGCCAAAAGTTTTGAGAATGTCATAAATATTAATTTTCACAAAGTCTGCTGCTTCAGTGTTTTTAGATCTTTTTGTCAGATGTTACTATGGTATACTGAAGTAAAATTACAAGCATTTCATAAGTGCCAATGGCTTTCATTGACAATTACATTAAGTTTAAGCAAAGACTCAATATTTGCAGTGTTGACCCTTCTTTTTCAAGACCTCTGCAATTCCTCCTGGCATGCTGTCAATCAACTACTGGGCCACATCCTGACTGATGGCAGCCCATTCTTACATAATCAATGCTGGGAATTTGTCAGAATTTGTGGGTTTTTGTTTGTCCACCCGCCTCTTGAGGATTGACTGCAAGTTCTCAATGGGATTAAGTTCTGGGGAGTTTCCTGGTCGTGGACCAAAAATTTCAATGTTTTGTTCCCCAGGCCACTTACTTATCACTTTTGCCTTATGGCAAGGTCCTCCATCATGCTGGAAAAGGCATTGTTCGTCACCAAACTGTTCTTGGATGGTTGGGAGAAGTTGCTCTCGGAGGATGTTTTTGTGTCATTCTCAAAACTTTGGTCTCCTAAAGTTGATTCAGCTGTGGGATCAGGGCACCTCCAGTGCAGAGCTTGCTCAGGAATGGCAGCGGGCAGGTGTGAGTGCATCTGCACGCACAGTGAGGCCAAGACTTTTGGAGGATGGCCTGGTGTCAAGAAGGCCAGCAAAGAAGCCACTTCTCTCCAAAAAAACATCAGGGACAGATTGATCTTCTGCAGAAAGTATTGTGAATGGACTGCTGAGGACTGGGGCAAAGTCATATTCTCCGATGAAGCCCCTTTCCGATTGTTTGGGGCATCTGGAAAAAGGCTTGTCAGGAGAAGAAAAGGTGAGCGCTACCATCAGTCCTGTGTCATGCCAACAGTAAAGCATCCTGAGACCATTCATGTGTGGGGTTGCTTCTCATCCAAGGGAGTGGGCTCACTCACAATTCTGCCCAAAAACACAGCCATGAATAAAGAATGGTACCAAAACACCCTCCAACAGCAACTTCTTCCAACAATCCAACAAGAGTTTGGTAAAGAACAATGCATTTTCCAGCACGATGGAGCACCGTGCCATAAGGCAAAAGTGATAACTAAGTGGCTCGGGGACCAGAACGTTGAAATTTTGGGTCCATGGCCTGGAAACTCCCCAGATCTTAATCCCATTGAGAACTTGTGGTCAATCCTCAAGAGGCGGGTGGACAAACAAAAACCCACTAATTCTGACAAACTCCAAGAAGTGATTATGAAAGAATGGGTTGCTATCAGTCAGGATTTGGCCCAGAAGTTGATTGAGAGCATGCCCAGTCGAATTGCAGAGGTCCTGAAAAAGAACGGCCAACACTGCAAATACTGACTCTTTGTATAAATGTCATGTAATTGTCGATAAAAGCCTTTGAAACGTATGAAGTGCTTGTAATTATATTTCAGTACATCACAGAAACAACTGAAACCAATATCTAAAAGCAGTTTAGCAGCAAACTTTGTGAAAACTAATATTTATGTTATTATCAAAACTTTTGGCCACGACTGTATAACTAAAAATGGAAATGCTGGAAAGCTTATGCATTTTGGCTGTTCATTTACAAAACAAAGCCATTTTGGAGGCCTGAAAATCCAAACTTTTGAAAGCGTTGACGTCACACGGATGCATGTTACATGTTCAGTCTATAGATATTTGTACGTGCACAGATGGGTATTGTTTTATACAAGTGACATCACCATCTACTGGCCTGGCATGAATAACAGTATTATTAGGCGTTTTTGAGGAGTAGCGTGAACAGGTATCATTTTGACAACGTGGTTGTGTGTACAGAAAACTGTTTTTAGTACCATCATTGTCATGTAAACATACCATTAGAAATGTATCCCTATATATCAATGAACTCATCCCTATTTAGTTACAAACTAATCCTTTCATATTTACGAATTCCTTCTCACTTACTGACATTTACATACTCATCTCTAAAAATGTATAAACTCACACTTATTTGTTTCCTTATAAATTTATATATATAAAATTGACAAACTCAACCCTGTATGATTAGAAACTCATCCCTATACATGGAGAAGCTCGATAGCTCTTGACCTGATATGTCCACGTCAACGGCAAGGCACTGTTTGCAAAGAATAACGTGGGTGTCAAATTATCTCAATTGAATCCGAGTACTGTAGGCGTCATCATATGTTCACAGTAGGTTCTTCAGAGGGAAATCCAAAACACAAGCTGCTTTCCACAGTAGAAAAAAATAAATAAAAATCACCCATTTTCATCTACTACCGTCATGTTTAGCAACTTAGTAACAGTGCCTTCAAATGTATTACATAAAAAGTGATGTTAATGTGGGATGACTGTTTACAAGAATGTTTTGAACAGAGCGGGGGAGATCACTGGGGAAAGCCGTGTTTCTGGGAATCTTTCTGAACTTGTTCTGTCTGATTAAGTGACCCCAGCACCTCGGCCTGAAAGGCTTTTTATTACATCCAGCTGACAGACACACCCTTAATATGTAATTGAGAGCATTTATATTAGATTACAAAAAAATAAGAAATAAAAAAATAATAATATAAAAAAACAAGAAAAGAGATTACAGAGATTTAAAGTAATTGTTAAAAACCCCCAACAAAAACAACAAATAAGAAACTTTTCTTCAGAAAACATTAATGCTTGTCTTTGCATAACTTGCCACAAGGCTGGAGTCTGTTTAAATACCTTAATCTTAAAAAGAGCATTAGCAACAGCACTTCTAATGGCTCTGGTCCTGCTTCTGTGTTTTATAACTGTAGTGGTCGGTGGACTGACTCATGTCAGAGAAGTTACAACATATTAAGCACTGAAGAATATTTTAACAGTGCCTTTCTTCGTCAAAAGGGACAAGATAAGTATATAATGAACACAGATTACACAATTATTACTCAATGGCATGATGCATAATGTTTTCTGGCTCTGTTATTTTATTCAAAAATAAATAAGAATGGTATTTTGGCACTTTTTTGTTATTTCTTAGAAAAAAAATTAACTGCTTATTAATATATATACTAAAAAAAAAAAAACAATAAAAAAAAAAACGCTTTTGTCAGCCACATTAAAGGCGACCAATATACAGAAAAAACAAAACAGAAAATTATATCATAGAGAGGACCCATGCAGACACTTATGACTGTCATTCTGTCTTTTAAACAAGATAATTTGATCTTTTTATGGCAAGGTTCAGTTACAAAATGTCATGTAGTGCAACTCCCTAAAAGCTTATAAATTAATAAACCAGGATATTTATAAAAACGACTTTTTGTCCTAACAAACCATACATCAATGGAAAGCTTATTTATTCAGCATTCAGATGATGTATAAATCTCAATTTCAAAGACATTTTGTGGTCCAAGGTCACATTTTAAATCATTCAATATAAACTTTTTTTGAAAATGGTTTAGAAGTTTTTCAAAATCATATGGAATTAAGAAATAAAAAAGACTACATTTATAAGAATGTGGCACAGATTTTGAAACACTTTTTCCTTTTCTGTATTGCAGACACTTGTCTGAAATGTATGTTATGATGATTATGGATGAAAAGCATGTTATGAAAGTACTTCCCCGAGTCTGAGATGCCAAGGGATCCAATAATCCCCCGGCAAAAGGTCAGCGACAGGACATGCTGCGCAAACCCTGATAGCTCACGCAGACGCTCGGTCTTGAAATGCAAAGCAAATATACTCGCACACGTGCAGTGTGTACACAGATTACGCAGTCCAGATTGGATTATCGTCAGTGATCAGATTACAGATGATTGCGGTTGTTTAGATCTATGGAACAGAAGCAAGGCCTGCCGTTCGCCTGTTTACTTTTCCTGTGTACACAAGTTGAGCAAATTATGTTATGCTGAAAACACAGATACAGTTGAATGGAGACTGGAGGATGGGCTCATGAAGTACAAGAGGAATGGTCTCATGGAAAGGGTTGAGGGCCCTTTGACCCTACAAGTATTACATAAGCAGAGCTGGGTAGATTACTTACAAATTACAATCCATTACTGATTCCAGATTACATGAAAAAAATTGTAGTCAGTAACGTAATATAATTGTAACGTAAGGTAATATAATCAGATTACTTTTAGATTACTTTTGATTTAACTCGTTTATCACATTGATTTAAATAACATTATATTTTACCATAATGATGTAAAAAATGCAAAGAGTGAGAAAACTTGTTCCATTCATTGTAATTTACAACATGAAGTGCATTAAACATTATATTACATCAAGGCTTCCCAAACTAGGGTTCGTAAAGGAACTGCATTTTAAAATAAACTCCCTTTCAAGGAAAGTCTCTTCACTCGGCAGCCGTATTTGCAACGTCCCGGGCAGCTCGTACAAGACCTATCTTAATGAATGGGGCAATCTTGAAATCTCAAAAACTGCTCACTGAACTCACAATTAAATAGCATATGTCAAATCAGCAACAAAAATCTGAAATTAATTGCCCCATGAATGTTGTTTCTTATGCTCAAATAGCGTTTAAAAAGCTTATTTTTCAGGCTAGACCAGCCAATGCGCATTCTATGGGAAATGTGGTTCTTTCACTTAGAAGGTGAAATAGAATAATTCCTCCATATTGCGCGTTGCAGTTTCTCCCATTCATAAGTATAGGAGTGAACCGTCTTTGTATTTCTATAGTCTTTGTTTTAAATAAAACACTTACTAAAAAAGATGAAATATTTTTATTTACCTGCATGCCATGTGATCATTAATCAACATCAAAGAAACCGTGAACATGCAAATGTGATAATTATTGAAATATTTATTTTAAAATCTCAGGGGTACTTAAAGCAAATATATTTGGTGAATAAGGTTTAGATGACAAAAAGTTTTGTAATGCCTGCATTACATGCAACTAAGAAATAATGTGAATATGTGCATTTTAATTAGTTATAATTAATAATACATGGTTAAAAAAACCTACAGAGTAATAATTCAAATATGAAACCCTTCTTAAATCTGAAATGATTTTTGTAAATCCATTGGTCAAATGCTGTCGCCACCTGACTAATGACTGTGTGAATGTCCACAAAACTGGACTATATATACATATATAATATGTATATAATTGGTAGGCTATTTTAGAAAGGAAAATTTAAAAGATGAAAAACAGAAATTAGGGAGAATCAATGAATTATGAATAATGTATTGCTATAGTGTGAATAATATGTAATCCATTAAAAAGTAACTGTAGTCTGATTACGAGTATTTTAAAATGTAACTTTATGTACTTAATTTTTGGAATCTGATTCGTAATCCAGATTTCATGTAATCAGTTACTATCCAGCTCTGCATACAAGTACTCAAAAAGTGTTTTCTTTCACCCTATAGAAATGTTCTTCAGACCAGTTAGTAGAAGAGGAAAACAGGAAGCACATGACTGCCAAAAAAAATCCCTTTGCTCTCTTTCCTTGTCTGTTCCCTTCCTGGTGCTCACTAACACATAGCTAAGGCTAAAAAGACAGACAAACTCTGATCGGTAAAATAAGAACTGAAACTGTCAATGGTAATATATTACAAGGATAGTTCAAACCAGACTATAATATTCTGATTGGATGAGTCATGTACAGAGCGAAAAACCATCCAAAAACAATTTATGGCCACAGGTTCCAGTCAGTTTGAATGAAAAAGCTCCTCTCAGAGCATATCAGAAAATCCAAACACAGATAAAACTCTGTTATGTGCGTTCCAAACATGAACTGGTGCACTAAAATGCTCCCCAGAGACTTGGCGCTTGGTTTCATCTCCATGGCAGTAGTAAACAAATGGAGGGAAACAAAAGCCAAACAGTGAAATGTCATAAGTGAGCCAATAACTCTCTATAGAGGAGTGCAATTGTCATTGTCAATTGTGCAGACAAACTGTCCTTGCAGCATGAGCACAGGCCTCTTTTTCTCCAACAGACTTTAATGTCATTAAGTATGAATGACATTTTTGTCATGATGGTTCACAGTAATGACAGAATCCTCAAAGACCTCTTTTATACGATATTGGATGGGAAAGAGAGAAGAAAATGCTATTTTCTAATAAAATGCACAGATTTTTCCAACTAATGCAATCCATTTATTATAGCCAAGATGGAGCATCAGCAGGTTTCTGATGAATGGATTTTAATATGGTAAAAAGGAGTTAAAAGTATTACATTTCTTTCAAATTTGTTCATGTTTTTAAAAGAAGTCTATTTTATGTCCACCAAAGCTTCATTTATTTGATCAAAAATACAGTAAAAACAGTAATATTGTGACTTCAACCTTCAAAATAGATATAAAATAAATACATTTTAAAATGTAATTTATTTCTGTGATCTCTATCTCTGATTTGCATCTCAAAAAAACATTTCTGATTATCATCAATACTGAAAACAATTGTGCTGTGGATTATTTTTCAGGATTCTTTGACAAATTGACAAAAAAAGAAAGAGCAGAATTGAAATGTCTTTGCTGTCATTTTTTATCAATTTAATGCATTAAGACAGTCAATTTTATTTTCATCTATATTACTAATGTTTATAGGAAGCGCATTAATATAGAACGTGATTAACCTGACCTGGAACTACCGGTGCGGTTCAATGAATTTAATCAACACCCGCCAGCCAATCAGAATCGAGTATTCAGACCATGGCATAAATATAATTGAGGGCCTTTCTTAAGTAGATGTGCATTTGGAAAAAAACATTTTTTGCCAAGTAATATGTAAATTGCAAGTATTTCATTGTATTATACAAGATGTGCTACATGCCAAAAAATTATATAAGTGAAGACACAAGGATCAGCGGATGTGCATAAATTTTGGAGTTTCTGTGTGGGCCTGCTAATGCTCAGAGTTTAAAACAGACTGCATGGCTTGGAAGGTGATTTGATTTGTTTTATTTTATCAGCAATTAAAACTATTTAGATGCCACACTATCGCTTGCTGAATGAACTGAATGAGTCACTGAGCGGTTTTATTTCAAAACTGAAAACACTTGCAGGGAGGTTCTGCCAAAACAAATCAATGAGCAATTCTGAGTGCAAAAGGGAGTTCACAGCATGAGGGGAAACTCCTGCGTGAGTCTAAATGAGAGACTGGAAAGAAACACTCTGTTGTACAGGGAATAAGAGATATTCATCATGTGAACTGTAGAGGACAGATGCGCCTTTCTGTGATTAATTCAACAGCAGATTAATCTGATCAGTGCATGGTTGCTTGACTAAACAGAACCGCATTGTCCAGAGTCATTAGAGACACTCATGTAAGTCAACGCAAAACAGACAAGCGTTTGTAATAGCTGCAGAAGAGGAGGATGCAGGCAATTTACTGGATCATCCAGAGAGAAAAAAATTATAATTTGGCATGAACATTAGTTTGTACAGTATATGCAGGCCTAAGACTAATACACTATATGTCAAAAGTAAGACTTCAGCAAGGATGCATTAAATAGTTCAAAAGTGACAAGACATAATGTTACAAAAGATATTTCTTCGATTTCTTATAAATGATTTACTTTCTATTCATCAGAGTCCTGAAAAAAAAGTATTACCATTTTTACAAAAAATGTTAAGCAGCACAACTGTTTTCAACATTTAATAATAACCAGAAATGTTTCTTGAGCAGCAAATCAGCATATTAGAGTGATTTCTGAAGGATCATGTGACACTGAAGACTGGAGTAACGATGCTGAAAATTCAGCTTTTCGTCTCAGAAATATATTAAAAAAATATAATAAAATATATTCATATAGAAAACAATTACTTTAGTATTTCACAATATTACTGTTTTTTTTTTTTTTTGATCAAATAAATGCAGACTTGGTGAGCAGAAGAGACCTCTTTCAAAAACATGAAAAAAAATTGTACCGCATATATGTATGTGTGTCCAAAATCTCTGTAGGGACACTTTGTGATATAAAAAAAAGTTTAAAATGTTTATAAAATTAAAAAAAATTTAAAAAATCAACACCTATATCAGTAACTGGACACTTTAAAATAATTGTGTAAGTTATTAAAAAAAACATTAACTGTTTTTTAACTCACTAATTCAGTCCTTATATATTGTGATTTACTCAAATTTGATTTCACTGCATTTTAAAAAATGCCAGGAAAAGGAAAGCAAATGATACCAAACAGACAGAGCTTATAATATTATATAACAACATCCGTTCGGTCTTACGTGGATGGAGGAATGTGAGCTGACCAAGCACTTCTCAAAGCTAGTCAGATTAGAAGAACTCAGCAAGAACAACCACTGGGGACTTCAGTGGTGTTACAGACCTGTCAACTCATCTGCGCTCACATACACAAGACAGAAGACCTGCGGGACAGACCGTCCTCAAAAACAATTCAGAGTCCTCTTAATGAAAACACTCATGAAGGTGTGAAAATATGACAAACTCCAATAAAGCATAGCAAAAAACAGTAACTTTCATGAGTAAGTCATTACATAATGCTTAATCAGTACCTCAAGGTCATATGAAAGTGTACGCAAAAGTTTCACAATGAAGAGTATTATATAATGCAATAATATCTGTTAATGTTATGAATGAAAGTTATTATAAAGAGTTACTAATACACTCATAGCTACTCTAAATCCCCTGTTTCTACAGTATAAACAGTTTTTAATAGTTTAGTGTCTTTTTTCCCCCCTCCATAAATGTAAATGCCACTTACTTTTCTCCTGTGCTTTGTTGAGCTCCTCCTATGAATCCGTATCTGTCGGTCTGGATCTCCGTGTTGGCGAAGCCGTTGAGCTCAGAGTCTGAGCCCAGAGAAGAGTTCTCGTGCTCGGCCAGACTCTCCACCGTGCCCCGCTGACTCCTGCTGTCCTTCCACTGCACTCCGTTACCCGACTGAAGCTTAGCCATGCTGAATACGAGCCCCAAACGCGATGAATTCACTTGCTTGTGGCCCAAGCAAGAATAAAGTGTGTTTTGACACACAGATAGTGGATTTCCTCCTGTCAACCGCCTCAAACTATCAACACACTGAGATTTGAGCCTCACAACCTCCGGTGATGCTAACGATACCCCATATCTGATGGTAACGACATTAACGTGAAGTAAAACTCAGGTTTAGATGACCCTGACAGGCCATTGTGGATGTTTACTAGCTACATTTACAAACGCGAATATCACAGAAGACATATATATAAAGACAAAATATAAATGAATGCATTAAATTAGCTTAGCCAAGTAATAATACCTCTATCTGAACAAAAAAAAATATTTAGCGCTTGACTTTATTATGGATCAAACTAAATGAAACTCGACTTATTGTTTGGTTTCTGCCAAATTCTGTCAAACAAACCACAACTGGAAGAGTTATAAGCTAACACGCTAACCCGACGTAAAAAGCGCAGCTTGACAACTCTCCGTATAAACGAATAAAACCCAGACTCACTGTGTTGTAAAGTCAGCATTTGTATCATGTTTCTGACGCCATCGTTTTAATCTTATTTCATATAATCTGTGTTTACGAGCGTTTGTATGTGACTGACTGACTGGCTCGTGCTAAAGTGGCAGCCGCGAGCTTTGAGGAGGCGTGGCTGATTATGCGCAGTACAGCGCGTGTCCACAATGCAGTTATTTACATCACTTTAAGATTGCAGCCACAATAAACTTTAATATTTTTATTAATAAGAGCATAAAGTTTTTGACATACATGTTTTTACGTCGTTTTTTGGTGCATAAGAAACAGCAGTTTAATGTTATTTACAGTTTTATGGCGTATAGCATTTAGACTACCTAATTCAATTAACGTATTAAATAATAATAGTTATTTATTATTTTATTTAATAGTTATTTAAATTATTTAGACAACTGGAGGGACCAAGAAATCCTCAATGGCTTTCCAGTTTGGCTGCTTGCCATAGTGCTCAATGTTTAACCATGTATTGCCTTTCATGATGGCAGAGCAGTTATACAGTGTATCCCTCACATGCTGATCTCATGATTGTCATAAGAAAGTCATGATGGACGTGCTTATATATTCAGTTCATATGCATGGCCACGCACAGATACCGCATTCAGATGTGTGTGTGATTCTAAAACGCAAACCGTCTGAATGTATCAGCAATATAGAAATAGAGATATTTTTAGATTTCAGCTCTGGAAGGCCATAATGGCCAAAAAAAAAAAACCGCCTTAAATCAAGCTTTTGGCTGCCCCCCGGTGGATGACTCAAATATTATTAATTACCAGAGGCAAGTGAAGCTATAATGCGTTTGCGGATTCTCGTACATTATGCAAGTGATGGAACACCACAGTCAAAATCATAAAGGAATCATATATATGAAAATAAAATAAAATAAAATAAAATACATAAATACAGGTCACTGCGTTTTGACTATGTTTTAACCCTCTATTGGATTTAATTTACATTTTTGCTATTAAAAACATTGTTGCAATTATAAGGACTTTTTTTGTTATTGCTCATTATCTGTATTTTTCAGCATCTGAAATTGATTGAAATTGCCACTCTTGTAATTATTTCTATATGGCGAGTCAATAAGTAAAGTCAAGTTAAGATGCATCTCATTAGATTTAATTTAAATTATTTAAATGTGGCCAAATATTTTGGGGGCCGCTGCACAAATGAAACATCTGTCTTCACACCATCTTACTGTAATTTCATTGCCGTTTTAAATGCTTGTTAAAGTTACATCTCAAAATGACTTACCATATAATTTAAATTATTGTTGAATACACATTGTTTTAATGTGAGAATCTCCTGCATTCAGCTCAGTATGAGCCCTGATATCACAGAGGAACTCCAGGAGTCTTAAACGTGACGCAGGACTATATAAATCCCTTTGAGCTGAGCAGAGTAACTGTACGCGTTACTGTAATCAAATTACTTTTCCCTTGTAACGCAATGAGTTACATTTTAAATTTATGTAATTTGATTACAGTTACTTATATCAATAAAATTACGTTACTTAAGTTACAAATCATGTTTTGTCCAGCGGAGTTGGTATTAACTCAAACTAAAGTTATTAAAAATGTTCTGGGGAAATGAAGCTGAAATTAAATAAATTATAAATATGGAAATAAAATACTAAAAAAGTATAGAAATATCACTGTAAACCTACAAATGGATTTTGATCATGTTTGTGACAGTAATGTTGTGTGATGGTAAGAAAAAATATAGGAAAAAAAACTGCAGAAACCTTCAGTAATTTATTTTGGATTTTGAAATAAAAAAATTTTTCCAGTTTCTGAATATTAACAAAATTAACTGATAAGACCAAATTAAACATAAAAAGAAAAGAAAATTTACTTTAGTACATATTTGTTATTATGGATAAATAATTCTGAAAGTCCTCTCACAGATCCATCTGTATGTAAAATCACAGCGATAACATTGAATCATTGATGCACCCAGTATGCCACAGTTACAGCTGTCAGTCCAGGACCTAAAACATTCATTTTCACACCAGGATTTGAATTGTTTAGGCTCTTTTTATAATATGTGACCCTGGACCACAAAATCAGTCATTAGGTAAAAATTTTTGAAATTGAGATTTATACTGTACATAATCTGAAAGCTGAATAAATAAGCTTTCCATTGATGTATGGTTTGTTATATTTGACAATATTTGGCCGAGAAACAACTGTCTGAAAATCTGGAATCTGAGGGTGCAAAAAAATCTAAATATTGAGAAAATCACCTTTAAAGTTGTCCAAATGAAGTTATTAGCAATACACGTTACTAATCAAAAATGAAGTTTTGATATATTTATGGTAAGAAATTTACAAAATATCTTCAAGGAACATGATCTTTACTTAATATCCTAATGATTTTTGGCATAAAAGAAAAATTGATAATTTTGACTCATACAATGTATTGTTGGTTATTGCTACAAATATACCCCAGCGACTGGTTTTGTGGTCCAGGGTCACATATAATTGTAGAAAAGTTTTAGACTAATGACCAGCTAAATTCAGTGATCTCTCACCTATGTGCCATTGTGGTGCCATCAATCCATTTCCACAGTCCTTCTATTTTTATCAGACTGATCCAAAAATATTCAGAAACAGAAAACGTCTGTAAAAAATCCTGTAATGACAAAATACATACTTTGTCTGCAATGCGTTTACAGTTAATATTAACTGGACCAGCTTTTTAGGTTCAAATAAATATGTAAACAAATCACGTGCTCTTATGCAGCAATGTATACACAAACAAATGCACAAACTCTTTTTCTTTGTCACTCACTTGTTCTCCTCGGCTGTTTATGATCACCAGATCTGCTCCTCTCTGATGACAGTCTTGTCTGCTCTCACTCCAGCTCTTCCTCTCAGATGAAATATAATAAAAGCTGAAGTTATAGTAAATCCATTTAAAGTTGTCAGCACGCTGATCTGTTAATAGAAGCACTTATTAAACAAGTATTTTTAATACTTGAGGGCAATTAAAGAGACAATGACCTTGTTCATAAAGCCAAGTATGCAGTCGGTTCTTGTCATTCTTTAATTTTTCACTTTCTTCAGTCAGGTTATTGTTGTGGTTCAGTATCTGCTCATATTTGGTAAGTATCTGCTCTCTTTCTTCAGTCAGGTTATTGTTGTGGATCAGTATCTTCTCTCTTTCTTCAGTCAGGTTACTGATGTGAGTTAGTAACTGCTTTCTCTCGGAGGTGAAACACACACACAGCACTATTACAGCAGCCAGCAGAAGAAAACACAGCAGACACAAACACACTTCAGCTGCTCTGTGCTTTCTGATCTTCACTGAGACACTTCCTGTGGATGACAAAGATTAGATTAGATTGTCTTCACACTTATACTCCACTATTATGACATCAAGAAGTTTGTTTTATTATGCAGAGATACTAAAATAGTTTTGTCTGACTGTTCTAATGTATATCAGATAAATGATGTTAGTACCGGTGTGTTGAAGTGGCTGCTGTTTCTCTGCGGTCCTCAGATCAGGATGTCCTACAGTATCTACATTGTTATAAATAACTTCATTTTTTGCTGATCTTTCCCAGTCAAGCATTATGAGGCTGTGTTAATGTTGTAAGTTTGTTTAGACTGCACTGCTCTGCACTTCGGTTCTGCTCTTTCAGAATAAGTCGAGACTACACAGAAGTATACCATTTTTAGGAGATAAGATGTGAAGACTCAAATTTTTCAGTTCCTTTTATTTATTAGCTGGTAAGTTGCAACATTAGTTTGAGTCATTTGCCCACAGAACTTTATGTGTGCAATTTTATCCTAATGTAAACATCCCAGCCACCTCAAAATAACTGTAATCAAATAATAACTATTGACCATGCAACCAAGAGTTTAAAAGTAAAGTTTTGAGTGAGGCTTTATTGGCAGAGGGATACAGTGAGCGTCAGGTTGCTTCCATCCTTAAAATTTCAAAGACAGCGGTTCATTCGAACAAGATCTTGCTGCAGACATTGGGCACAACAAAGCTACAGACTGGCAGAGGGTGAAAATAACTTTCCACTGACCAGGAAGACCGCCAACTCATTCGAATGCCACTAGGATCGCATCAAGTGACCTACAAAAAGAATGGCAAATGGCAGGTGGGGTGAAGTGCATCGCGAGGGTGGTTTGAAACAGGCTCCTATAGGGACAGAGCTGAAGCTAGAAAAAGCTCTTCATCAATGAGAAGCAAAGAAGAGATAGGCTGAAGTTTGCAAAAGACCATAAGGATCGGACCTTCTCTGATGAGTCCAATTTCAGCTTTGCCCAACACCTGGATGCCAAACGGTTGGATGGAGATCTGGAGAGGCCTACAAGCCATCCACTGTGAAATCTGGTGGAGGATCGGTGATGATCTGGGGCGGCTTCAGCAATGCTGGAATTGGGCACATTTGTTTTTGTGAAGGGTAAGAATGAATATGAACTTGATTTCTTTGCATTATTTGAGGTCTGAAAACGCTATTTTGACCAGTTGTCATAAATGCTCTAAATGACATTTATTTGGAATTTGGGAGAAATATTGTGAGTAGTTTATAAAATACAACAAAAATGTTCATTGTACTACTCATACACATACCTATAAACACATATCTCATAATTTTGCATCGGTCTCTTAATTTTCAAGAAAATTTAAATTTTACAATTTTAACACTTTTTAAAGGGATAGTTCACCCAAAAATGAAAATTGTGTCATTGATTACTCACCCTCATGTCGTTCCAAACCTGTAAGACCTCCGTTCATCTTCGGAAACACAAATTAAGAGTTTCTGACCCTAGACAGCAACTCTTGAGAGTGTGTGTTGAAGACTGACACGGAAGAAAGGAAATTGTTGAATAAATTCATTTTTTGTTTTCAAAAATGCGCTCAAAAGATATTCTCGCAGCTTCATAAAATTACGGTTTGAACCACTGATATCACGTGGACTAATTTAACAATGTCCTTACTGCCTTTCTGGGCCTTAAGCATGCCAGTTGCATTGCAGTCTATGTAAGGTCAGAAAGCGCTCAGATTTCATCAAAAATTTCTTAATTTTGTGTTTTGAAAATGAATGTCTTATGCATTTGGAACAACATGAGGGTGAGTAATTAATGACAGAATTTTCATTTTTAAGTGAACTATCCCCTTTAAATACATTTATTAGTTAAAAGTTTAAAAGAAAAAAAAGCAACAACGTTAATATTTAAATGTAGCATTTCAACAATTAGTAAAACTTTTTATTAAATTAAAAAAAAAAAAAAAAAGTTCTTCAAAATCACGATAATGAAAATTCCCTAACTGAAAAATCAGCCAAATAGCTTTTAAGCAGTGGTGAAGATTTCCGAATAACTCCTATATCTGTTACACTAAAATATATGCAAGCTAAACCACATTGTAATGAATCACTTTGGTGCTCTATTGTTATGTTTCCTCTGGTTGGCACCACCTGACCACAAACCAAACGAGACGACAGTATTACCACATATGTATGATTCATGCACTTCAGAAAAATATAAGGGTGAGCAAATGATAAGGATCATAAGGATACATTCAATTCAAGTTAATTTCAAAGAACATTGATATAGTGAAAAAACAGTGACAATAATAACTTCAAGTCGTATTTTAGTATAAATACTATATTTTTTATTTAAATATTTTACAACTTGGAAAACATATTTACAGGAACTTTTCTTGCATTGTTACACTGTACACACAAAAAGTGTAGTTCTCATTCGCACACTGTCTGCTTCAGAGACTGAGAGACTCATCTTGACTGCAGAAGCACCATAGTAACCATCAAATGAGAGAAGGACAGATGATACAACTAAAATCGAGGACACTGGTGTAAGCGACACCCAGACGAGACACGCAAGCTTTGCCAAACAAAGGCCTCTGGATGGGACAGTATGAGATTTTAAGGCGCAAATGGCATGTTGATTTGTATGATGGAGCCACTCCTGGTTCACTCACAGTGAAACACAGACACAGATCTGAGTGGCGTTCAGTCACTATCAGCCCAACTCAAGGAGGCAACTTTCCTGTTTTGAAATTATGATGTAGGAAAATTGCACTAGAATTGATAAAAGCACATCTGACGGTTTTGGACAAGCCATAACAAGAGAATTCGGAAAAGTGTGTGTTGTGTGCGGCAAACAAAGTGGCAAAACTCCAGACACAAAAAGTTCAGTCACAACACCGTCTCATGCAATGACACTCACTAATGGCGAAACGTGACATTTTACGCACAGCCAGAGACGCCAAACAGAATTGCAAAAATAATGTTTTCGCCAGCTGCACACTAATTGGTTTGTTTTTCAAATTCTATCTATAGGACTGTTTTTTTTTTCATTTAATGTGTAAAAAAATCTGATCAGTTTGTTCAAACAGTCAATATCCAGTGTTATAGTGCATAGGTTGCGTATTAAGAGTAATTAAGAGTAGCTTATAAGTAGTGCATATAAAGAGAAGACAAACTCGAAAATTTGCCTCTTGGGGAAAAAGTGATCAAAAATTAGGCTATATTCGGACACAGACTGACCAATACGCAATTTATATGACATTACTTGTTTGTTTTTTTACTGTCATTACTCCAGCAAACTGTTAGCTCCACCTTAAACTCTTGCCATTGGTTGAGTTGTTAAAAAAAAATATTTTACATAAATTGCAATTCCGTTTGCTGCCTCTAGAGGCGCTGATATCACACACATCACCTTTGACTAAAATAAAAAGACAGCTAAAACATTTTCGACCTAGATCACACATTTTGTAACTGACAAGTACACAACTGAATAACCATTACATATGACTGGCTGTTTAGTTGATTTCCATTTCATTTATCTAGAAAGAAAAACAGATTTGGGACAC
The DNA here is from genome assembly GCA_036784905.1 of Acrossocheilus fasciatus. Taxonomy (NCBI): domain Eukaryota; kingdom Metazoa; phylum Chordata; class Actinopteri; order Cypriniformes; family Cyprinidae; genus Acrossocheilus; species Acrossocheilus fasciatus. Next base: position 19,074,647 of record CM071947.1, on the reverse strand, counting down.
TATGGTAATTCCGGCAGATACTCTTAACATTTAACAATTCAACTGCGGTCTTTTAGTTGACAGTGAGACATTGGGTGAGAATACCTTGGTCATGCTGGTCCTATGGCTTTCCTGCTTTTGGTTTTCTTTACTGATTACACAATGTGGATTGAGATGTTGATTTTAACATAACCACAACCCACAAGACGTTACACATAATAAGAGACCACAGTTCTGGTCGAATTGTGTAGCAGGCACACTTGAGGACTTCGTTATAGTCCTCTCTATCTGTAGGTGAAGAGCCATGCCTTTGTGGGACATATCAGGATGGCAAACCTCACACAACATTGAGTTCCATGTTTAGTTATATACGATTTCAAATATGAAAGCTTAAAAGGAATATATACTCGTGGGCTATACATAAATCAATCTTTTTTTTTTTACATACTTGACTGAGGTTTGCCATCCTGGGCATGCACAATATTTCACAGGAGAAACAAAACTAAAAAGATATTTAAAAAATCTGTATTGCTTTATGTTTTGCCAATCTCAATAAATTGGCCAAAAATATAACAATTATGGATAGTTAATGCTTCTCATAGAATCAGTGTTACATTTTATCCAAAGACTGCAAGCCAATCATACTCAACGGTCTGCATGAATTGTCACTTTCGGGAAATAAAATCGCCATTAGCTCACCCATTTTTTATTGTACAGGTAAAAACATTCATATAAATAATGTAGTCACTCACACATTTATAATTTACAAAATTAAAGCAGCACATGAATGTGAAAAAGTTCTCTAGAACCAATCTAGAGTGACAGGAAAAGAAAAAAAAAAAAAAAAGCGTTAGACACCCTTCAGTCAATTAAAAAAATAACCCAAGCCTCGCTAGGGAGCACAGAAAACGCCGAAAGGCCATACGATCGATCCGTAAAGGCCAGCGTTCCCTGACTTCTGCATTCTGTTGAATCTTGTCCACTAAAAGCTAAATATTTATAAAAATAAAACATTTAATTTACCTGACCTTTCAATTCATGAAAAGCATTGCCAGATGCTAGCCATTTGTGCGTGTAGACTTTCAAACTCAAGGGTCGAGAGGTGAAGTCATGTAAATATACATCCAACACGCATTCAGTCAACATCCACCATCCCCGTGAGCGAATGAATCTGTCTATCAGCGGATTGTGACATTCTCTGGTACAGACCGTAGTCAGGTTTGACGCCATATTGAAAATAAGGATGTGAGGGATATACTTACAGTCTTTACGAACTGTATATAGGTCCTAGATCATGTAAGTTTCACCAAATCACAACTTTCAAAAGTTTTTCGTTTTTGTCTATGCAAAATTTCAGAAGAACATTTTGTCAGCTGAACAATCGGTTTGATGTTAAAGGTACAATCCATTGATCGCACTGTACTTCTAACCCTCACAGCCTCAGTTTCATTCCTGTCAAAACTTAAATATGGCACTACACTGACTAAGGTCTATGATCTCTGTGCAGTTCAGTTTCTATCTTTTATAACCAAATGCAAGCTGTACATATAACCCATCTCCTTCCTGCCTTTGAACTTGCAATCCATCATCCAAGACCTCACAAAGTGATGGTGTGGATGAAGGTTGTCTAACTAGAGGTAGATATGCTGGCTGAACAGAACTAGCCAGCACATCCTAAAGCACTTGCATTTCCCAACAGGTTTAAATCTAGCCAAGACTCCTTCCAAACTTAAACCTACCTTTCCATTACAGCTTAACCAAACGGGACACTTTATACATGTACACACAAAAACACAGATGCACTCCAGCACATAGAGGCTTCAGAGATGCTTAACTTCTCTCTCAAGACATAGACAACCAACCATTTAACAACAGATTTTCCATTTGCACATGCCACACGAATGAATACAACAGCTTCTCCCATTAGAAACCACTTTTTGTGGGTAATGCATGGATCTCCTTGCCCCTTGGAAAACTAAAAATGACTCAAATTCACAACACAGGTTGAAGATTCCCAAAATCCTTTTGGACACAAATGAGGTCATCAATTTTGGACTGTTTGTACCGCTTGCATCACCACCCACACCAGCGAGTTCATGTTATCCTCCTCCCTGTGTTGACTGGAGATCTACTCGAGAATTGGAAGAATGGAAAGGGGTGCTGGGAGAAGTGAGATGGGGAGCAGTGCAATAGGAGAGGGGTGGAAGACACAGGTGTAAGAGAAGAGCAAGCTCCAATGAGCGCGCTCAGTCTGTGTATTCTGCCACGATGGACAGAAGCACTGTGATGTCATCAGGCTTCCCCCCTGAAATAAAAACAGACCATTTACAACGTCAGTACTGCTGATTATGGATATTCAAAGAGATTTTTGGATGAGAAAGGAAATGGAATTCAAGAACTCACCTCTTACATTCAACCCATTGTCACAGGCAAACTGGGCGAAAGGGGACATGTAGTTGGGGTCATAGGCCAACTCGTGGGCCTGTTCAGCGATGCTGCGGGCAGTCTGCTGGATACTATCATAGTTGGTGTTCTGAGGCAAAAAAAAAAAAAAAAAAAAAAAAAAAAAAAAAAAAAAAAAGATTAGGAGATAAATAAAATGAAAAACGTGGAAAGCACCCACCGATTTTATACCGATATATCGGCCAGGGAGATTAATCGGCCATTATATGGCTATTTTGAGATTATCGGTTTAGGCAGATAACCTGAAGATAAATAAAATGAAAAAGGCGGAAATCCTACTAATAACCAAGTACAGTGTTAAGCTGATATATCAGCCATTTCGATTCTAAGTTTATCAGTATCAACCGATAATACAGCCCTGCATCTTAAAAAAAAAAAATCTGATGTTTGCAAAAAAACAAACATAAAAAAACCCAACTAATGTTACCAAATTTGATAAATGTTGAGTTATCAAAAGCTTGCTTTAATGACAAAAAGTACTCCAAATGCAGATATAAGGCATAAAATAATGTTTCACAATCATTTATACATGTGAAAATTGGCTGAGAATTGAACAGAGATGTAACCTGGCCCAGAGAAAGACAGATAATCATGTCTTCGTGGCAGTTTTTTTGGTGATTAAGGGATAATATTAAGGGATAATACAAGATTTCTTCCCCTTACAAATGGTTCTCAAAAACAAAAATGCTATGAAATGCATCCAATTGTGTGAGAAAATGTGACGTGCTTGAGCAAAACAGGCACTATTTTTGGAATCAAGTATTGTTGCTGAATTCTGATTTCATTCAGCAAATATGATGCAGTATGGTGTAATTGTGGACACTGGTCACCTCAGGTTCAATTGCATCTTATTTACAATCATAACATTGTGTTATATACACACATATGCGATATATCAGCCACACTAATCTCTATATCGATATAAGCAAAAAACCAAATCAGTTGACTGTCGCCCAAGCACCCTCACATTTAATGCAAGTACTAAGTCTGTACCTTGAGTTTCTTGAGCTCTTGCAGGATCATGTAGTCAGGCATGTTGTCAAAGAGGCCGTCAGTAGCGGTTAAAATGATGTCCCCTAATTGGACATCAAAGGAAGAGCTATCTGCCGCCTCAGGACTGAAAGAGATCGACAAAAAGATATAGAATTACACTTCTGCACAGTTAAACCAAATATCAGAATAAGAATCTTAAAAAAAATCAGAAATCAGAATCAGAACGAGCTTTATTGCCAAGTATGCTTGCACATACAAGTAATTTGTTTTAGTGACATAAGCTTCCAGTACACAGAGACAAGAACACAAAGACAATAAAAATAAGATGAGAATAAAAAAAAAAAACACATATGTAAATATAAATAGACAAAAATTAAAAAGTAAATAAACTGTATGTACAGTTGTGCTATAGATGATAGAATGGAATAGAATAGAAAGAGAAGCAGGGATGTGCTAGGATGGAGGTGGTAACAAATAAATATAAGGTTATTGTACATTTTTATAGCATAATGTGGGGAACATTTAACTGTTCATACGATAGATTGCCTGGGGGAAGAAACTGTTCTTGTGCCTGGCTGTCCTGGTATTTGGGGCTCTGTAGTGCCGGCCAAATGGCAAAAGTTCAAAAAGGGGATGACTTAGATGTGAGGGATCCAGAGTGATTTTCTGAGCCCTTTTCTTCACTCTGGATGTATACAGTTCTTGGAGGGAGGGCAGGGGAGCACCAATAATCCTTTCAGCAGTCCGAACCCTTCTCTGTAGTCTTCTGATGTCTGATTTTGTAGCTGAACCAAACCGGACAGTTATTGATGTGCACAGAACAGACTCGATGACGGCTGAGTAGAGCTGTTTCAGCAGCTCCTGTGGCAGGTTAAACTTCCTCAGCTGGCAAAGGAAGTACAACCTTTGTTGGGCCTTTTTTACAATGGAGTCTATGTGAGTGTCCCACTTCAGGTCCTGAGCGATAGGCCCAGGAACTCCACTGCAGCCACAGTGCTGTCTATGATGGTGAGGAGGGAGAGTGCAGGGGGGTTTCTCCTGAAGTCCATGATCATCTCCACTGTTTTGAGCGTGTTCAGCTCCAGATTGTTAAGACTGCACCAGACAGCTGCTCAACCTCAATATAAGACATGCATGGCATATGCCAACGCTCTACAATACCAGTGTATTTTAATTACTATGCCACCCACATACCCACAACTGATGTCAAGTCTTGAACACTTATGAAAAATAAAAATGTAACCTGAATTACACTGATGAAAAAACAAAACAAAACAAACAAAACCCAATATGTTAAGCATAAAGGACCTGCAGTTCTCAGATTAATGTCTATGGGCAACAACCCAGTCATTTTGTAGAAATGCTAATGGGAAAACAACGATCTAATCCACTAAATTAGACCGAGATACTTGATCAGGGTTGAAACTCAAGCAGTAGCACAAGAGGGTAACAGGGCAGAGATCAGCCTGACCTAAACGGAGGGTAATGGGACACTTGGGTTTAAGAGAACTTGTCCAGACCCAACATGACCTCTGGACCAAATCCAATCAGTCAGGTTGTTTTCTTGGAAACCAGACAGGCCTCTTCAAGATCCAAATCCCTTGAGTTTTAGTTTAATCTGTCTTAGTGCGCTGGGTAAGTATTGCTGCTCTGATTATGGGTCACATTTAAGAAAGCAAAAAGAAGACATTTGCTTATCCGTTCAAAACTTGCTGCTATTATATTAGATGGCTTTGGGTGTTTTCCAGAGTCAATCGTATTTTTTCTGTAGGGCTGCCCTCGACTAAAGATTTTTCTAGTAGACTAATAGTCGTTCATTTAAGCCGTTAGTCAACTAAATAACGTTTGAACTAATCTAATTACTTAAATATATACATGGGGGGCCTATACTGCGTTCAAGTGCACACAAAGCTAGTAATGACTGTAATGTATCGGAAAAATAGCAAGGAGATATTTTAGATATTTATTAATAAAGTAGTGTTTTCTGAGTCACCGTTAGCAGCAAAGATGAAGCTAACGATGCTGACTCACCTTCAGAGATGGATTCACATATGGATTACATGAGTGTATTCATTTCTGATGAACAAAATGATAGACATTTCAAGCTTTTTGTGACGCGGACCAGTTCAAGAACCAGCCATTAACAATCAAGCGGTAGTAAGAATACTGTTGCTTTTTGTATGATAAATTGTTTCTCAGCTGAATTTTCTTTGGATTAAAACATCTGATAAATGACTAAACAATAATCATTTCGATCTCAGAAGACCTGCAACACCCAGACTTGATCTTGATTCCAAAACTCAACATAATTTTTTTTACTAAAACACTGCCACAGAACTCAAAGCACCTGAGAGGCTTCAAAGTAAATAGACAAATGCATGTAATTCTTCTTGTAAATGGATATTTTAGTGCCAATGAGGCACACTTAGAACCTAACACTCAGGCCAAGCTCGGGTCAGAGTCCCTGCTGCACATGAGAAAGTTAGATGAGAGTTTTCAGGTCTGCCACAACAGACTCTGGACGACATAAACTAAGGGTCCCACATAAATTTAGCAGGACATGCGGAGCTTAATATAATCACGCCCTCTACTGGGACTCAGAAGAAAAAAAATTGTACACAAGTGTTCTGCACAGTGCTGGTTGGCTGAGGGGAATGGGTTTGCTTCCCCACCCTCTCTTTGATTGGAGGTTTTGGGTATTTGCGCGTGCGTGTTTGGATGAGTGCCCCTGGCAAGACCGTGGCAGTGAGGAACTAGAATCACATGGCCTTGACATTAAAGAATTGGGCCAACACTCACACACAGTGCTTTAGGCGGAACTCTCTGGCTGTTCTCACTTCTACAGGGTTCAGGAGAATCTCAGCTAATACCTGCTAACACCGCTCAATCTAATGAGTGGAAAACCATCTGATACAAGTGTCCACGATAAAGAAAAAAAGAAGTTTAATGTTCATAGAAATTCAGAAATGGTTTTTAAAAAAAATCATACAATTTAAAAGTTTATATTAAGACTCTAAACAATGTCAAAAAAGTATTAACATTTACCTTACACCTTAAATAAATGTTTATGCATGTTATTAATTATTTAAAATATACTTCAGTTTTTCTTAATTCATGAGATTTTTTGGAGGTCGTATGTCATTTTACAATCTCGACTTATCTTGATTTATTGACCTTGACACAGTCAAGGGGGTCTGTGTATTTCTATGACATAATTTCCTGTTTTTTTGTTTTCCTTTCAGCATTTTTCTGCACACGAGTTGGATCACGACTTTAATTTAACAAATGTTTTACAATTGTTTATAATATTTTACCAAAACTTCTTACCTGCTTAAACAGCTCAGATTATGCCAAACGACAAAATATATATGTAATCTTACAACAATATCAGTACAATATCCCCCCAAATAATATTAATATATATATATATTTTAGAAGCTATATTAAATTCTTTTAAATAAAATAAAAAATAACTACAAAAACTTTTTTTAAATAAAATACTTGCTACAGCAGAGCTGTATTCAAGTCACTGTATGTATTAATTGCATATTTCATGCATTTTTAATTAATTAATAGATCTAGTAGAGAATAAGACAGAGAATTCTGGAAGTAAGGGAGGAACGTAATCAAACTCACATTGCCTGCATACGCACCAGATCAACGTGTGTGCTCCTACAGTAGGTGCATCTTACACTATTAATTGAGGTAAAAGCCACACGGCCCCACGTGCAGATGTCTGTGACACTGATCTGTGACACACAACCATCTGTGATACTGCAGTGAGTGTATCTGCTATCCCACCTGTCACTCAACACCACGCCCTCTGCCCCCGGCGGGGCTATGGACAGCTGGAAGGGTGTGTTGAAATAGTGTTGCTGCTCGTCTGAGCGATGGACCACCTCTCCACCTCGAACCACCAAGAAGCCCGAATCTCCCAGATTACAGGTGTGTATCCTGTGACTCCGACGATCCAGAACGACTATGCAAGCTGTGCTACTCCCTAGAAGAGACCGAGAGGCAAAAAGAAATAAATTAAGTAACAAATACACAGATTTATAATACATAACATTTTATATGAAAATGAAACAATTTACACTTTACTCATTTTTTTATTCACTCACAAAAACAGTTGAACCTTTGTCCCCATAACATAGTCATGTAACCTACATACTGTGCATGACAGCATGTCCTCACAGCAAGCGGATGCCGTAATGCATTGCGGCTCCTATTATATAACAAGCTGTCTACACTGTAAGCAGCATGACGTCTATGCAGGGAGAAATTATTGCATGTCAAGTATGTCAGGGGGACAATCACATGTCCACTGTACAAAATAATACCACCACGTGTTAACAAACATCTGCAAGCATAACTGACAGTAGCCGGGTTTCCATCCAAAGTTGCGAATTTAATTTATTCGTAAAATTGGAATATCGCATAAAACATTTGCGAATAAGCACAAAGAGAACAAAATCATCACTTCCTGATAAACTGGCACTAAATATTACTTAAAAAAAAAAAGTAGGAGAAGACACTGAATATAACAATTTTCATATATAATAATTTACTTGCGCCTCAGAGCAAGCAGACGCAACAAAATAAATGCAGTCATTGCTTTCGGAGGCGGATGCTGCTATTTGGGAACGCAGTCATGTAAGACAGCTCTGGGAGGCAATTATACAGAAATACTTTGATGATAGGCTTTGCTTGGGCATTTCAGAATGACCATAGCCACATTTCAGATGCTGTGGAACAAGATCGGTCCGATGGTTAGTCAGGTTTTGTCGTCCCATAGCGCAAAGTCACATGACTTTTTTTGATGCACATGGGGGAATTTATTCGGCGAATGCATTTCCATCTCCCATTATTCGCACAAGTCAAAAACCACCTCAAGCGAGTGTAAAAACGCTTTTACAACGCTCAAAATTTGACGTTTCCAACACACGTTTCTGATGCGATACTTCAAAATGCGCATAAAACCAGGGCAATGGAAACAGCTACTGACAAAAAGTAATGTGTACTTTCCATAAAACACAATCGGTAATGCTTTACAATAAGGTTCAGTTTGTTAACATTAATGCAAACAAACTTTTACAGCGATTTTGTCAATCTAAGTTAATGTTGATATATAAACATACCATTGTTTATTCTTAATTTTGTTCATATATAATCAAATAGTTTAATCAGTTTGAAATGTTAGAGAATATTACTATATACTATCGTTTAAATGTTTGGGGTCAGTAAGATTTTATTTAGTAAATTAATACTTTTATTCTTCAAGGTACATTAATAATGTTACAAAAGATTTCAATTTTAAAATAAATGGCACTCTTTTGAACTAAAAAAAAAAAAAATTATCAGTTTCCACAAAAACATTAAACAGTACACCTGTTTTCAATATTTATGATAATAAGAAATCATCAAATCAATTACAAAAATACCATATCATCATATTAGAATGATTTCTGAAGGATCATGCGACACTGAAGACTGCTGAAAATTCAGTTTTGCATCACAGGAATAAATTACATTTTAAAATATATTACAACAGAAAACAGTATGTAGTAATTAAAAATTCATAATTCTATATGCTGATGGCCTCTCAGTTTATCACCTCACACAATCTATCCTTTTCTCGATCCCTGGCCAAAGCCTTGTAGTTCAAGCGACCTTGTCTTAGAACGGTCACCCACAGACCTTTATCGCTCCACATGCCTTCCCAAAATAAAAGCAGGTCACTTTTTAAAGAGACAAACAACTCAGCAAGACGAAGAACATAGAGTGACATTTCTGACAGCCCGAGATGTCAGGTTTCAGCAAAAAGAAGACCGGCTGCATGCTTGGTAATCCAATGCCTTGTTTGAGAATCTAACTTTACACTGTCTTTGCGAGGCTAAAAATGCACCTGGACCATTTGTTCATTTGAAGTTACCTTAGTAAATAACATTTCTGCTGTTTATGAAGACATGCTCAGTAAAAATCGTTCCATTTTGCTAGGCCAAACTCTATTTACAAGAACAGCACAGATTAAAATACAATGATAAACAAACCCAAGTCAAACCCAATGGTACCTCTGTATGTAGTATATATATATATATATATATATATATATATATATATATAGAATATGCTTAACAGGCAATGATGTCTTGCAAAAATCTCTTGCAGGAAGACATATCAACAGAAATTGCATCTATAAATAAACTCCATTCTACACTGAAAAATACTGATAAAAATATATTAATTATTAATTAATTGGTAACATCTTACAATAACGTTTCATTTGTTAACATTAGTTAACATGAACTAGCAACTAACAATACAGCATTTATTAATCTTTACTAATGTTAACATTTGCCAATACATTTTTAAGCTCAGAAGTTGCACGTTAACATTAATCAATGCAGTGTGAACTAACATGAACATTTTTATTAATGAACATTAACAAAGGTTAATAAATGCTGTAAAAATACGTTACTCATTGTAAGTCTGTTAGTTATTGCATTAATGTTAACAAATGAAACCTATTAACCTATTAATTTATTATTTACCTTAGCAATATGCTAATTGGGAGTTTAATTGTTGCCTATGTAGAGCATTCAAAATCAGTCACTAATGTGTTACCTTTAACTGAAGTTAAAAATTAGTTAATTAAAATAAAGCTAAAATACAATTTTTAAAATAGATGAAAAATGTAAACAAACATGTATAAAAGAAACTAACAAAAAATGAAGTTGAAGTACAATAATTACTAAAATAAAAAGCTAAATAAAAATTACAAAAAAAAAAATTAAAATCTAAAAAGGAAAAAAAAATTAAATAAAAAAAAAAATCAAAGTTACTCAAAAATGTAAAAAAAAAAAAAAGAAAAAAAAAAGAATTAATTCTACAACAATACTAAAATAACACCGTATGAGAAACATGATATCAAAATCTGCCATTTTTGCTGCTCATAATAGTCAAGCATGAATTCTTGAATACTTTGGGAGAAACACTTGGAAAAGAATCGATACTGTACATCACGACGCAAGGACTGTGAGTCATCCTGCAGCTGTTTCATTTATTTATCCTATAAAAGCAGCAGCGAGTGTGTGACTCATGGTTTGGTGTGTGTGTGTGTGTGTGGATATGATCTTACCCAGCAGCGGTACTTTGTTCTGCAGGAGTTCATAGTAGCCGGAGGTCAGGATGCCCACGGGGCTGCTGGGAGTGAAGCGGCCCTCCTTCACGAGCCGTTCGCACGTCCTCATCAGGGTGGCAGAGAACTGTGACGGGTCCACGCCGTAATCCCTCCAGCCCCCGACGCCATCCGCAACACCTGAGAGGAAAACAGAACGGGAAAGATCTCGTCATTAAGAGTAAAACCAATTGGATGGGTGTTAATTTCCTCAACCCTAATAGCTTTAACACCTAACTTCTGTCAACCGGATGAAGAGGAAGGAAGAGATGGCGGTTTCTGACACCGCAGAGACAGATGGCAGCTGCCACAAACCTCCTTCCTGACTGACTGCGCATTGTGATGGTAATGTGAAACGGCCGTCTGCTATAGCACGTCTGACGCCTTCGTTCAACAAAGAGGATGTTAGATGAATATCTTGTGAACCCCTTGAACTCCAAGTAGCTAGTAACTACTGGTTATTCTTTACAAAATCTAACCAGACAACTCAAGCACTGCCAGCTTCTAATGTAAAAAAATGGTGCGAACGGAAGACATTTAATTACATGCTCAAAAAACACTCTAAATTAAAGGCAGGGTAGGTGATTTGGTTCAAAAACATTTTTTGTTATGTTGGCTAAAATTCTTTTCACAACTCGATAGCAGTCACAAGTTAAATGGTCTAAATTTGTGGAAGGCATTTGATCATATCCCTCGGTCCGAGGGCTACCTGCCTGTCAACGTACACTTCAACACACCGTTCGCACAGACATAATACGTCATAAGCGCGTTCATTACGCCATTACAGACCAAGCAAGAATGGAAGGCCTTATTATTGTAATATTATGAACTTTGTATTGTAATGTTTTCTCAGCGGTGAATGAGACATGAGGCAATCTGACACGTTACATTCAACCCTCCACCAACGCCGTCTCTCACCGTGTCGCTGGTTAACCTCTGGTCTGCTTGTGCACGCTCATGTGTTTCGGAGGAGGCGTGGCTTTGGAGAGTGATTTGCAGGGAATGTGGGATCTTATGATTTCAAATACCAAATTTCACGGTACCACAATTTCAGTATTCGGTACCGATACCAGTGAAAATCCACAGTTCTCGGTACCAATTTCGGTACCACATGCTAATTAAAAAACACTATTTTTAATAATAAAGTCAAACAAAAATAAAATGTAGAAAAATCAATGCTATTCTTTATACTTATTTAAATTATGTTTCAAGTTTTTCCGCAAGTAATAAAAGTATGAAAAACAGTAAACTTTCACCCAAATTTAATTTGTCTTTTAATTAATGAAATTTAAACATTTAATTTTACACACTATTAAAATTAAAATATGGAAGAAATATTGTGTGATTATTTCTTTAAAAATAAAAATACATTTATTTTCAACAGTAGCAATAGTATCACATACATTCTACTAAATAATAGTAATATATTTCTGGCACAATGTCTTTAAGATAAACTTTTATTTTGACGGGTTGCCATGAATACCTTTAATTTTCTGTGTGTAGCTATATAAGATAAGATGCTGGTTTTACGCAAATGAAACGGTAAAATGCTTGTGAAGTGACTCTCAGAGCAGTTCTGGAGATGTTGTTTATGTATTTATGTCCTCATTGAGACGGCTGATGCTGAAATCACCGCGAGCGTCACGCGTGCTTCAGTGTGTGTAGTTAAAGAAAAAAAACAAAAAAAAAACAACGCGTCTCTGCCATCCATTCATTCACACAGAGACTCGCAGAACATGCGGGATTCATATCTGAATCGACTTTTGCGGCTTAATATTTACAGATACTAGTCCATGTCGCAATTTGATTTAAGTGCAATGACCTACTTTTGATCAATTCATCCAAACTTTGACAAATTCCGTGCTAAACTGTAAATTACGTTTTTATAACTGGATTCCGAGATTCCATCCGTGTTTTCTGCATCGCGGAAATCATAGGGCCGTACGCGTCAAGAACCGGGTTGACTGGGTGCTCCATACCACCGGTACTTAAAAAAACCTGGTACCGTGACGTTTTCATTTTTTTTAGTACTGACTTGGTACCAAAGTACCGGGTCTTTTGACAACACTACTTTCAAAGCGAGCTTGCTATTGCTGGCCGTTCTGAAATCGCTTACCCTACCTTTAAATTCAACAATGAACAATTCATCAGTTGAATTTAAAATTGCTACCATTTTTTATAGTAGTTGGCTACTACTACACAATAGAAAATGGTATAAACGTTTTGCAAAATCATAAGAAACGAATATGAATGAGAGTCTATTTCTAAGAACTTGACACTAATTTTAAACTAGATTTTTGAAATGTTTCCGTTGTTCTTTATTGTAGAAAATTGTAAATTTTGTTTAACAATTTTGTTTTAACATTAAAGTGACCGCATTAACGTTGAAAAATTGCACTAAAAAAAAAGAAAATATATTTATAATGGTAATAAATTTAGTAAACTAAATTATTTTATAAATAAAATAAAGTAGCTAAAACACAACACAAGGATTCAAATCTGTAAAGCGCTGTTTTGAATGACTGAATCGCCTTGCTTGGCTAATTTCCGACAGCCAAATCTAGTCATTTCAAGGAATCCACACAACTCGGAATTTCGATTGAATATTTCGCAACTTCTTGGCTTAATTGAAAGAGTGCAAATTTATTTCATATTTTTACATTTTAGATGTATTATATGTTGAAATATGTTTTTAAAAGCACAGAATGATTCCATGTTGAAAGCAGCTTAAGGCTGCAATATAATACAGCATTAAATACTATAACGCTGTGTTTTGACATGATACACTGCTACTTACCTTATTACTGGTAAAGTTTTATTATTTTGAAAACAAGCAAGCTACAGTCACAATGATGGAGAATGTTGTTAGTAGCATCTCTACTTTTAGTTAGTCCCTCCCCAACACGGTGACATCTCACTCTGACTAAACATTGTAACCACACACACATCAAGAATTAAGAGATTGCATGAGCTCAAAGGGAGATCCAGGCTCAAAAGGAATGTGGGGCGACTTATCAGAGTTATACACGATTTAGAGCAGCACAAATCAAGCTACCATTAACATTTCAATGGAGCTTTGCAAACAAGACCAACTGTTCATCACAAGGCTGCAAACATGGTAGTGTAGAGTAGGAAAAAATATGGAATGGGACAACATAACTTGGTGTATACTGTATCGTAACATTTCACAGGAAGAAACGTTTATTATAATGCCACATAGACGTCCAACATCCAGGCCAATTCGTGAGGTCAGATAAGCGATTTCATGACACAAATCTTTATTCCACAACATTTGTATTTAGTTTCATAAACATTAACCTGAGACGACATTATTTACCATCGCAAAAGAGCTAAAGAAAACTGCTCTCAGAGGAAACTTCCATCTGTTTACACCAGCACACACTTGAAGGCAGATTCCAGCGCTGCCGTACCACTTTAGTCCACTTTATATATCAAGGCACAACTTACTTGTGACAAACAGTCACCCAGAGAGCATATGTGCGGCATCTGTATTCAACACTCTGTGTTAAATGACAGATGTGCTGGCTTTTAATAAAAGTGGTTCATGTCATGTGACTCCATAAAAACAATGAAATTTGTAAATGTGATATCTGTATTTAAAAAAAGAAAAAAAAAAGTATAACAACAAATATAAAAATGATTAGCGTGCACACTCCCGTAGCAGGGTGAAGGAAAATATAATATTGTATTAGGGGTGTTCGATATGACGATTTTTGATCGTGGACGATAAAAACCTCTCCACGATCTGCTTTTGAAGAAATATCGTAGTATCGTGCTACAGCGCACATTATATCAATTACAGTTTCGGCGCGTCCGTCTCTATATACTGTACAACACGACATACAGCGGTAGAGATACTCTGACAGGACACTGCACTTATTCGCGATCGCAAAAATACATTATTTGCCAATTAAATGTTTCGTTCGCGCGCTGGTCAGACGTGCGCTTTTAAAGAGCGCATACATCAGAAGCACGCGCGCTAAAAAGCCTGTCTAACAGCGCCTGATTACTGAACTAAGATATCTCTCGCGCTAATACTGTCAAAACACAAGGTTTACAGTTGGCTATGTCTAAAATTAAAGTAAACAGACGATAGAGAAACGGATGCGTGGCTGTATATTAGATGCGTTCAGGGTCTTAAAGGGACAGCCGACTCATTAAAGGGATAGTTCACCCTAAAATAAAATTTCTGTCATTATTTACTCACTCACATGTTGTCCCAAACCTGTATTAATTTCTTTCTTGTGATGAACACAAAAGGAAGATATTTTGAAGAATGTGGGTAACCAACCTGTTGCTGGTCCCCGCTGACTTTGATAGTAGGAAAAAAAATCATATGTAAGACACTGGGACCAGCAACTGTTTGGTTTTCCCACGTTCTTCAAAATAGCATTTATGTTCAGCAGAAGAAAGAAACTAACTCAGGTTTAAAACTAATTTTGAGTAAATGATGGTATAAAAATAAAACACTTTGACAGAATTGACAGACAGATGACAGAATTGTTATTTTTGGGTGAACTATTCCTTTAACGTTAATAAAACAAAACGCAAAGAGAAAAATCCCTCACTACTCCTGACTGAAAAACTTTAATACAGTTGCTTTAGGATTTAGTCTATATGGTGTTTTATTTAATATTTGTTCATTCATGCTAAATATACCTATTGTACCTGAAAATAAAGCACTGTTTGTTTTATTTGTATTTTATGTGTATTTGTAATGTGTATCTTTGTTCTTATTTTTTTTTAATAAGAAAGATAAAATAATGACAAAGATTTTTATCTTCACCCACTTTGGCCTAAATATCTACAATTCTTTTTTTTCTTCTTTTTTTTTATTACCTTGAAAGGTTTTGTCTTTATAATAGGGAAATTAGTTTGGCTGTAATGCTCAGATAACTTGCAATAGTAAAACCAACATGACAAAGAATCGTGATAAAATCGTGAATCGTGATATTTCAAAAAAAAAAATCGTGATATGATATTTTTTCCATATCGCCCACCCCAATATTGTATTTTACATTTTTACAGTCATTCACTTGAAATATTTCTTGAAAATGGCAGTCATTGGCAAGACTAAATTAAACAATCATGTAAAAATGTCTAACACACTGCATTTAAGAAAAATGGGTATCACTGCCATTTTTAATATACTTAATACCTCAACATATAAACATGCACTACACGATTTGGGGAAAAAAATCTAATTGAGATTTTTCTGATAAAAACTTTCTGATATTTTAAAATGCAATTTAAAAAATCCAGGTTTGCTGTGCTTTTTTGTAGAGCTGTATAATTTGGCCAAAATGTTGTTAATTTATATCAATATGGCTATAAAATAGTAATAATTACTAGGGGTGCCCTCGAATCGTCGACGATTCGATGCTTCGATTCGAGGAGCCTGATTCGACTCCCAATCTCACAGTCGAATATTCGCGGGGTGTTAGGATCATACCATTTTGGCTATATGGGGGTGCTCAGTGTCTGATTTCACATCGAACTACCGGTTTTCTCCCAATAAGTTAATATACAGCATATTATGATAATGCTGTAAATAAGAACCTTAAAAGAAAAAAGCTTTAAATAAATATTTTAACGTGCGTGAATAAATCCAACTTCCCCTATAGATTAAAGTTTCACTTTCTAATCCGTCACCGACAGAGGAGAATTCTTGGCGGCAGGGATTTAAATCTTTAACAAGACTCAAACTGACACAGGCAGAGTGAAAGACTTCATTTTTTTCTCGATCAGGTAGGGTATATAAGTATATTATTTATCTCGTATAAGATGCCTTTGGTTGAGTTACGCTACAGTAAAGCGCTGTGTAGTACGGTGATTATCTCTTCAGCGCGCGTGCGAGCAGGACAACAATGCAGAATATTAATAACTATGACTGGCACTGTCATATACTGTACATAGCATTATAATGAGAACACTGTTATAATGAAACGCTGTGATTTTTTTTTTTTTTTTTTTTAGTGTTTAGTTGTGTTTCTGCATGTTATTGCGTGAAGAACGCATCCACACGAGGAGTTCATTCAGAAACGCGCAGACACGTTCATGTGCATTCGGGGCATTTTGTGCAGATAGCCTATAATGGTAATATTAATGTTATGTTATATAAATAACGAAGCGTATTCTATGTGAGATAAATAAGTTAAATCCCATTGATTAAAAACCTGCTATCATCTGCTTCATTCTACTGGTCATCTTCAGCGCGCGCAGCTCAAAACAGAAATGCAGAACGTTATAACTACGATCATATACATATAACGTTATAATGAGAGCACTATTGTAAAAAAAATTGTGAATTCTTAAGGGTTTCGCTGACATTTAATGTTAACTATCTTTTAATCAAAACATAAAATATTATTTACCCCGTTTGTATCTGCGAGGCGTCCGTTACACATATTTATGACTGTTGAATGTCTGACTTGACTCGTGGTAATGTATTTTGCCCCACCCCCAAATATATGATTCGACTATCAGTCGACTATCGGCATGATTCGAAAAGTCCGATTCGACTATGAAAATCCTAAGTCGGGGACACCCCTAATAATAACTAAAAAAATATTAAAAAAAAAAAGACTAAATAAAAACAAAAGAAATATTACTATCGTAACTATTGTATTTAAGAAAAATATAAAAATAATTTGATTTTTACATAACTGTACAATCATAATACTAATATTTACAGCTTATTTTGTTTATTTTGAAATGTCACGCATTCAAACTTTTTTTTTTTTTTTGATGATGAAAAACACTGGTGGATAATGAGCTGCTCGGGTGAAAGAACACAGTATCACACTTCACTCTGAAACATGCAGCGCATATTTATTTAAATCGCAGCCTTCACAATTTGATGATCATACTGATGAGTTGTATAGTGATTATTACGGAATTATTTTGATTAAGCAGCCATAACTTTATCAATTCATGATATATACTTCGAGATATAACATGTTACCATATATAAAGACTTTGGACGTACCATCAACCCCTATCTGAACATGATTGAAATTAACACATTATTTCCAGTTGCCACAACAAAGGCCACTATAAATAATAAACCTGAAACCTTTAAGCAAGCAGTTCTTTAGTCTTATAGGATCGCTTATTTACTGCAGTTAAATGGAACATCAAATGTCTGCAAAAACTGATATAAAGCTAGTCGTGACTGGTGCCAATGTTTGGCAGTAATCGCTGCTGGATTAAAGTCTGTGTCTGTCTGTGACCGAGCACATCTCTGAGATCTCCTGGAAAAGAGTTTCAATGAATACCTCACATCCAACTGATAATGTGATTGATTTCAAACGTTCACACCCTCCTGACACTTCAGCATGAACCACTGAGAAAACAGACCACTCCACTAATAAGGGCACCAAATAAACCCTTGAGCCGTTTCTTCCTGTTTTTTTAAGACTAGCTCATTAGGCTAATTGGAATGGAAAGTGAAGATCATCTACTGACCTTTAAAGACTTGTGATAGTAAAAGAAGAGTTCACTAGACTCAGTGGACAGAGACAAACATATTTCTATAAAAAATAAAAAATGAATAAAAATAAAAGTATATAATGGGAGATGAGGCAAACAACCCAACCAGATATGAGGTGAAGCACAAAAAAAGTATTTGAAAATTTAACAAAAGGGTACAAGTCTGTAATTAACAGCTTCAATGAAGGAATGAACTACAATCCCATGAAGCCTCTCCAGTGACATGGTGATGGATAAATTGAAAACACAAATTTAAATATGCAGGTTGTACATATAGAAGCAGTTACATCTATTGCAAAATGTGCATATACAAATATTTAAGCAAATAACAAGTGCAGGATTCTCTGATTGGTGGATATTATGCTGCAGAATCATGGTTAATGCAGTTTTTCACCAGAACGTTTGCTGTTAAACACCATTATTTGAAAAATAAGTTAAAAATAAATGGGCTGATGGCTTCAATAAACGCATTTACTATTGTTTAACAACCTCGTAGCTCACAGTAGGCCTGTCAGTTTATGCTTTATAAGTTATAGTTAAAAATCAATTTCTGACAAATTTCAATCGGATTTTTACTTGTGTAGCCTGACTGTTGCAATCTATATCCACCTAACAACTGCATAGCGATGCACTAGAATAGTGACTAGAATAGTGCACAAGCACCACTTTAGAAAAATGCTAAATACTCATGTGTAACGGTTTAACAGTAGTCAGTAACTGGTATTTTGAGGTAAGTTATGCAGAACAGCTGGCCTGCTGCTCACGTGCTGCGGAGTCTGTAACAAAAGCCGGTGAACATTCAGTGCAGCACGTGAGCGTAACAGGGAACTCTTTGTTTTCCTGTATTTTGTAACTTGAGCACATTATTCTGAGTTTTCTCAGTGACAACTATTTAGTATTATTTAAGGTTATTATATTAGGTTGTAGAAATGCTAGAGAGTATTTCTGAGGGTCAACGAGAGGACAACGAAGCCGCCTGTGTGTGTCGCTGGAACGAGGATGTGATTAAACAACATGGCCGCCTCCATGCTCAACCATTCTGACCTTTACAAAGAGCTCCTGCAACATTTACAAGCGAGCCCTTGACACTCCTACATAATATAATCGAGTTAATGCATACGTGTTTTATGCATGCAGCTCATAGCATTCCTTAAATTACTTAAAACATTAATATTCACAGTGTAAATTACAAGTATAGAGTAAAAGTTAAAGCGATCGGATAAATCTATTAATGTTAAGCGCACCTGACTTTAACAACATGTCATTTATATCAGTGTTTCCATGATGGAAATGTTTTACGGGGAAATCATTCTAGTTTCCGCCGCTAGTAGCGCTTTGGGGGTTAAGCCTGGCATCTTTCTGGGTGAAAGGTCAACTTGTTACCCAAGCTGATTTTACATTCAATTTAGATTGTATATGCATTATATCAAGTGTAATATCTATAATCTGTTTCCTGGCTGCTGCATATTTAAGGAACGCATGTTAAATCTACAGGGGGGATCAGGAAAATCCTAAACAAGATTCACAAAGAGGGAGGTTATTTCAGGTGAGGGCTGGACTAATCGTCCCTCACGCCCCTCCATCACGAAACGAGTGCTGACATTAACCCGTGAAGGTCATTTTCACAGTTAAAAGTCCCTAACAAGCTGGTCACCGCGCATATTTGTGCCAAAACAACTGATATGTAACACACTGAATTTTGGCTCACCCAAAACATCCGCGGACTTGTGCCGCGCAATGAAGCAGGCATCATCGCCGTAGCACATGCCCTTCTTCAGGATCCCCTTCCGAAAGTCCTTCCCGAATCCGCAGCTGGCCGTGATCAGGCTATAATCTCTGCCGTCCGTCTGCGAGAGTCCGCCCAGGACAGCCCTGGCCACGATCCTGCCATAGGAAAGTACCGATAACATCCCCTGCGGTGTACGGTAAGCGTGTACCTGCCGAGCCCGTCTCCCGTCTCTCTACGATCCGCGCGTGTGTGCACAACCTGCGCCTCTGTGCAACATTCGGCTCCGCGCACCGCAGATGAACCACACAAGCCAAAGCAAGCCGCTTTAGAACTGATACAAGCGTCCTTTCTTCTTTACTCAATGCCGGACCCGTGAGATATACGGCTGTTTTATGTCTTGGACAAAGTTTCCCCAGTACACTCCATCCTCTCGTGCTCTCACTCACTGCGCTCGTGTTCCGGAGACAAGCGCATACGGGACCTGGGGTCACGTGACCGGCTGCGGTGACGTCAGAGCGTAGTGGAAACCCAAGGACGTAGTGGAAGAACATGTGCTGGAGCTAAAATATCTGTTACTCTTGTGACTGCTGTGGAGGTGACAAGGAAACCGTTTTCGTTTATTTTTCCATTGCATACAATACTAAACTATTCTGAATTGTTGTGGAGCATTTTCAGTTGAAACGCTGATTTAGAGTTCATTTTAACATTAAAACATGACATGGACTGACTCCAAAGTACCAGAATTCCCTCACTTTAAAAAACATCAATGTTTTACACAATTGTAAAGGTGAAAAGGCACTTGCATAAAATTGTGTGCATGTTTTCCTTTTGTGTGTGTGTGTGTGTGTGTTTAACCAGACAGTTTTACCTATAAATTTGTTCAAATAGCCTATATTATACTATTAGTTTATTGTTATTGTATTTTTTACTCATTCTCTCTCTCTGTCTCATGGTATTCCAGCATATCTCAGATATATCTCTTCTTGTATGGCATTAATTTAAAAGACCTGTTGTGTTTGTAATATTTGTAGCGAAACAAAATTATACTTATGTTTGACAAGTCCTTGTTGGATCATTTACACTTCACAAAATTAATAATAAACAACCAGACAGTTTTACCTATGAAATTGTTATTATTATCATTCACCTATTCTTACTCTATTCCATACTAATACTTTATCAAGGATGTCACAAATGTATTAATACAAAGTGCAATTTATTCGAGCAGCTTAATGTGATTTGTTAATATTTTTTTATTTTATACATTTACCACAATAACGACTTAAGTGTTTGAAAAATACATTTTAAAACCTAAAAATGGCTGAAGACGTCTACCTGCACTGCAGATATGACACAGAAATTAATCTGTTGTTTGGAGTTTAATGGGATCTGCACAGCAGCCTTCACTCGCAATCCCACAATGCATTTCACTTCCTGGATACCAATGACAACGCGCTGTATCCAAGCATGGCGGTGTTGTGTTGTCTTATTATTTTGATATATTTAGAAACCGCGCTTTGCATTGAAGACACGAACGCTACAGGAAACGTTAATATCACACTCAGAGACACGAACGAGACGTCCTCTGATCGAAACGAATCGCTTGATTTCACGGATCCGGAAGTCAGTGAAACTCCGGATTATTTCCCAGCTCCAGCAGCCTGGTCTCCAGAATCCGTGACGGTGTTCCCGGATCAGACCGAGTCCTCGGAGAGCTCCATCCCCGACACGAGCCCCGAATCCCCGCGAGCCGCCTCAGCAGCTCAGCCTCTGTCTGGCGTCCTTCCCGCGCCGCCTACCGAAGGTGAGAGTGCACATAGTATGTGATGCTGCCTTACAAAGTGTGCTTGTTTACTCATTTCCACTTTCCCCTCAGTCTCTCAGCTGTGTCCGTGCAATCTTCAGGACGGGCAGTGCGACTTAAACTGCTGCTGTGATCCGGACTGCACTGAGGAACTGGCCCTGTTCACTGACTGCACAGAAAGAGTCAGGTCAGCTTTGTTTCGAGGAGAAGCTGGAATAGTAGATGATATGTGACCCTGGACGACAAAACCAGTCTTAAGTATCAATTTTTCAACATCAATAAATAAGCGTTCCATTGATTGATGTATGGTTTGTTGGGATCGGACAATATTTGGCCGAGATACAACTCTTTGAAAATCTGAAATCTGAGGGTGCAAAAAAATCTAAATATTGAGAAAATCGCCTTTAAAGTTGTCCAAATGAAGTTTTTAGCAATGCATATTACTAATCAAAAATTACATTTTGATACATTTACGGTAACACATTTACAAAATATCTTCATGGAACATGATCTTTACTTAATATCCTAATGATTTTTGGCATAAAAGAAAAATCGATAATTTTGACCCATACAATGTATTTTTGGCTATTGCTACAAATATACCCCAGCGACTTAAGACTGGTTTTGTGGTCCAGAGTCACATATTCTATGGAGGAACGTTTAACCCATTCCATATAAATATCTAAGATAATAAAAAAAATTGACATTCAATTGAATATTTCACTCAAAAATGAAAATTCTGTCATCATTCATTTTCATTCTATTATTATTATTATTTATTTATTTATTTATTTATTTTTCATCAGTGGAAAACTAAAGGTGATTTTAATTTTGGAATTTATTCAGTAGCCCCTCACTGCAGAACAAAAGATCCAGGGGGCGGAGTTGGATTCACATCCAGGGGGTGGAGATTGGTAGGTTTAGGGGTGGAGACGGGTGGGTTTATGGATCAGGGGGTGGAGACGGGTAGGTTTAGGGGTGGAGACGGGTAGGTTTAGGGGTGGGGATGGGTGGGTTTATGGATCAGGGGGTGGAGACGGGTAGGTTTAGGGGTGGGGATGGGTGGGTTTATGGATCAGGGGGTGGAGACGGGTAGGTTTAGGGGTGGGGATGGGTGGGTTTATGGATCAGGGGGTGGAGACGGGTAGGTTTAGGGGTGGAGACGGGTAGGTTTAGGGGTGGGGATGGGTGGGTTTATGGATCAGGGGGTGGAGACGGGTAGGTTTAGGGGTGGGGATGGGTGGGTTTATGGATCAGGGGGTGGAGACGGGTAGGTTTAGGGGTGGGGATGGGTGGGTTTATGGATCAGGGGGTGGAGACGGGTAGGTTTAGGGGTGGAGACGGGTAGGTTTAGGGGTGGGGATGGGTGGGTTTATGGATCAGGGGGTGGAGACGGGTAGGTTTAGGGGTGGAGACAGGTAGGTTTAGGGGTGGGGATGGGTGGGTTTATGGATCAGGGGGTGGAGACGGGTAGGTTTAGGGGTGGGGATGGGTGGGTTTATGGATCAGGGGGTGGAGACGGGTAGGTTTAGGGGTGGAGACGGGTAGGTTTAGGGATGGGGATGGGTGGGTTTATGGATCAGGGGGTGGAGACGGGTAGGTTTAGGGGTGGAGACGGGTAGGTTTAGGGGTGGGGATGGGTGGGTTTATGGATCAGGGGGTGGAGACGGGTAGGTTTAGGGGTGGAGACGGGTAGGTTTAGGGATGGGGATGGGTGGGTTTATGGATCAGGGGGTGGAGACGGGTAGGTTTAGGTCTATGTAAGGTGGATCTTGTGTTCTGCAGTGAGGACCATCTCAATTTATTCCTGATACGTGTTCTATTAAAAAAACGTAAAGATAATATTAACTTTATTTGCTTTTCATTGTTTAGTTTACACTTGACTTTTTTTGTAGTTTGCGCAGTTAAATTTATTCAGCGTTATATATGAACCACAATTTTCATTTTACTTTTAGAAATGGAATTATGCAGAATACGGGTGAAAATGTTGAATAATTTTTACTTATTTATATCAAATATAGTTTCTTATATAAAGTATTTATTATAAAAAAATAAAATAATGTATGTATTTATCTGATATTTACTCTCATATATACCAAGTAGCATATCTATAAGTATAAATTTTAAAATAACCTTTTTTTCTGGTATTTAAAAATGAATTGAAAACATAGTTTGAGTCTCAGAATTTGAATTCAGTGTGCATTATCTGATAATTTGAGGATCAATTGGGATGAAATATTTGTGATATTGTAATAAAATATTTATGATGGGACATTCTCTGGTTTGATTTTGCATTTGGTAACTGACAGTGATTCAAATGAAATCCTGATGTGTTACTATGTTCTGTTGTCCTTTCAGTAATGACCCCAGACCGTGCAACAAGGATTCAGCTGTGTATCCCCTGAGCTCTACACAATCTAGTTTATCTAGTGTCCAGTCCACTGTCCAGCAAGACGTCAACACCGATGTCTACTGTATTGAGTCTGCTAACAGTACGAGAATCCTTTTATGGCATTTGAGCTGTTTGAAGTCTTTAGAGCTAATTTTTAATTTAATTATTAAGCTCATATACACGCTTAATTATTTATACTACCTTTTAAAGTGCATTAATGATATATTAATTCATAATCAAGCTATGAATTCTGATACCCATATTCAGACAGGCTGTATATTTACAAGCAAATGTTTTCAATCAGTTTAAAATTCATCCTTGGTTCCTTTTTAGATGAAGAAGGCTTGTCATTTGCTACACCAGAAGTTCCCACTGAGGACTCCCTTTTTAGTCGATTTTTGGGATTCTTTGGCCGTCCGAGTGTGACCAGTGCATTTCAAAGCCCTGATGTGGGAAATTCATCAGGATACCAGGTGAAGTTCTTGAATATTTGATAGTTAATGAAAATGACTTTCTTTCTTCTGCGGCGTAGTGTACCATGTCCAATCTGGATGAGTTTGTTCTGACACTTACATTAGCATCAGGTTTCATAAGAAAACAGCGCTGAGCTAGATTTAATTTGATTGTAACCCATCAGTGCTTGTATTGATTTAATATTTTGCTCTCTCTGTCAATGTTTACCTTTATCAAAGAACATATTGATTTCTAAGATGTCAGGATGGATGTTCTGCTGCAGAAGTGGAAAGCGTAACTTTAATTTCAAAGAATTGGATTACTGTACATCCATTTTCCATTTAACACCACATTTGTATCAATATATTGTATTAATTTTCTTCTGAAAACGCTATTTGAATCACCCTTGTTACTACTGCTTAACCCTGTAAAGCCTGACATATGAAACAGTAGTCCAAAAAAATTTTTTTTTAATGGAACAGTTTATTGAAGACATAATCTAAAAATAGTTTTCAGGCTTTTATGGCTTATAATGAGAATATGGAGTTTAAATTTGAGGTGAAAAAACATCCTAGTTTTATTCACTGGCCTAAAAATGAGTAAAGATTTGCAATTTCATACAGTTGCTGATATTTATATGGCGAAAAGGTGAGATGAAGTTATAACAGCTTGTAAATCAATGAGATCTTTATAACAAAATACCAGCTGTAACTATATATCTACTAATAATATGTGAACCTGGACCACAAAACCAGTCATAAGGGTCAATTTTTTTGAAACTGAGATTTATACATGATCTGAAGACTGAATGAATAAGCTTTCCATTGATGTATGGTTTGTTATGATATGACAATATTTGGAGACAACTGAGATGCAACTATTTGAAAATCTGGAATCTGAGGGTGCAAAAAATGTAAATATTGAGAAAATCGCTTTTAAAGTTGTCCAAATGAAGTTCTTAGCAATGCATATTACTAATCAAAAATTAAGTTTTGATATATTTACGGTAGGAAATTTACAAAATATCTTCATGGAACATGATCTTTACTTAATATCGATAATTTTGACCCATACAATGTATACGTACTTCCGGCACATCTGGGAACTTAACTGTCAATTTCGTCACCGCCCCTTTTTAGGAGAAAATAAACTAGACTTCCCGTAGACTTTAATACAAAATAGCGGCACAAAGCAACATCCGTACACAGCCGGCAGGCGTGAATAACTTAAGAAATCACTCAGATTAAACATGTCAAGTAATCATATGTCCACCTTGCCTGCCATAGAGCGTGAAAGATATATCCACAAACTTAATTTGGTCAATTTAAAAACATGTCCCTTCATTCTCCCAGCATCAAACTGGTGTAACAACCCCACCTAGTGGCCAGGGGTGTCTTCGTACTTCGTATACTTCGTATTTGAAAGTAAACATCTTTAAATGCATATATTATGTCTTTATATTTAGAGTACTGAGTGCACTTTTCTGTCCAGCCATACAACTATAGCATCAGCCGTAATTCATGATATTTCCATAACAGCAAGATATGGATGATGATGGCAGGTAGCCTGGGCTAGTTGATAACGGACATACACTAAGACAGCCCAGCAGTTATCTATCTAAATAACACGATGATCATGATAGGTTATAAAATATTGGAGTTGTGGGAAGCTTACATAACTTAAACTGTATGTTTAAGGTTGCTAGTGTCCTGCTTTCTAATCAAGCTTGAGATGTCATGCAATACATTATTATTGAGATAATATTGTTCAATAATGTTTAGCCTGTCTGTGCTGTGAAGAGTAGATCATACTTTATTTTAATGATGGTGTTGTTTCATTTATAGGAATTTACACGGCATGAAATGAATGAAATGAAAAACTACAAATCATTAGAAGCACACAAATTTTTTACAGATGGATGGGTGCAGACAGTCCATCATTTTAAACCTGAAGGATCTGACAGTATCATTTTTAAGACCCAAGTCAAGCCACCCTATAGGGATCTGATACTGTACGGCGGTTTGTTTTCCCCTAAAAGTGGGCGTGAATCTGTTCAGAGACATTCTATGACGTTGCGCCGTTTGTGAGTATTGTTGGCTATTGCTACAAATATACCCCAGCGACTTAAGACTGGTTTTTGTTGTCCAGGGTCAGATATGTCTTAATCATATGCTATTTAAATGGTCTGTTTTATGATCAAAGCTCTGTAGTTTTTATTGTGGGGCAAAACATATAATGCAATGCAATATAATGATGACTGAGAGACGAACAAATAAACGTTCTCAAATTTCCTAATGGATCATATTTGATACTCGCATTTCAACATGATTTTTCTAAAAATGATGTATGGATAATTAGGTAAACCTTTGATCCAGTTGATAATTTAGAGGTCAAAATCTGATACAGTAGGTTTCATAAGGTTTAGCCATGTTTCTTTCTCTGTTCTGTCTTCAGTATGGAGAAATCATTCAAACAGTAAATGAGACTGAAGGGCAGGAATTCTTCACCTTCCCTGCCTCCGCAGGAACAGCTCACTGCTTAGACGCAAACCCTGCTGGTAAGACAGAACTTATTCTGAAGAAAATGTTAGTGCGCCATGTCCAAACAGTTGCGGCCACAATGCTAGTTGAATTGTTCACCCGTTTTAATAGCAACAACAAGCTTCATGGTTTGAGGTAACGTTTATATCTGTAGCAGTGTGATGTGTAGGGTTAAAGTTTTAGAGATGCTTTCCTTTTAGGGTTGACCCACTTGCACTAGACTAGATGTTCTAGTCTGTTGCTAAACATGGATTACCCTGATGTTTTCCAGGTTTTCTGAAGGACCAGACGAGCAGATGTATGAGGAGCTTTGATTTGGTGCTAGATTGTGAAACACTAGAAGCTCTGCGCTTGGAGACTTATATTAATTTCAACATCCGTTCTGTGAGTTCTTCACCACATCTCAGTTTGTAAAGAGTTTTATTGTTACTATGCTATTTAACAACTCTTGTTTTTTTCTCTAGGAGAAGATCCAGGAAGCTAAAGTAAGCCAGTTTTGTTTTCAGTGATGTACTATTTGCATTAAAAACATTGACTCTGCTTATTAATTTGACATGCTTTCTGTTTGTTACCTGAGGTCATTGGTGTGGAGGTAGCAGCCATTACTCTGCAGTCTTTAGAGGGCACACAGACACCGGTGGACCCAGCTGACCTTGCATCTTATATTCCTGTGCTTCTGGAGTCTGGTGACATCTGCAACAACGTTGTGCTGCAGGTGTGCACATAATGAATAATGTTACTAGTCTCTCAGGAATATGAAAAGTATCAGGAATCATCAACTTTTTAACAACATCATAACTTTTACATCAGGTGAAGTACACTTTCAGATACAGTGAAGCTGGGGAAATCCTGAATGCGATGGCATCAGTTTTGCTGGGAGCCATTAAAAGCGTCACAGTGCCCATTCAGCAAGAGTTTCAGATTACATTCTTGCAGGTATTTGATTCTACCCTTTTCATATTTTCTTGAAAAAACTGTAATTATTTATGTATTATTTTATTTAAATATTGTAAAATATTTTACATTTATTTTATTTTACAAGTAGGAAGTAACTGTTTTGTGTACATCCATTGGCAGGGCATCTCTAGCACACCAGTGTTGCAATTTAGTGGCAATCCTGGCTATGTGGTGGGACGGCCCCTAGTGGCTGGGACAAGGACAGCAGAATATCCTTTATTATAAACTCTTTGGACAGATGTCTCCTTTGTGATGAAACATAAACAATTACATCATTAATTTTTCATTAGCACGGAACATCAATAATTTATTCCCTAATCTGTACAACACATTTTTTTCCCCTCAGCTGTTTAGACATAATTTCCTCAATTAAGTTTAGGGAGACTAAAACAATTAACAAAAACATCAAAGCAAATTTTATTTTGCCATACAGCTCCACAAAATGTCCACCGCAATGTTTCGGATATTTTTAAAACTAATCAAAATGTGAATATATGAATTATATTCAGTAAATATGTCCAAGTTAATAATATGAATAATAATAATAATGTACACGTATTGGTGGAATTTCAAACATTAATTAATAATATTGTCTAAGGTTTCTAAAAATACCCCATATGTTGTGTGTATGGCACGTGTTAATTATTAATGTCAGCAAGCAGTAATTAATGTCATCATGAAAAATGTTAATAAAAATGATCTGCATCTAAAATAAAATAAATGTGGTGATAAAGATAACTCTTAGCATGATTCAGTTTGATCCCCCTTTAAAAAACTATGAGTATTTCATAAGTGTGCTAGTGTTTTCATTTCCATAATAGATTTTAATAAATAAATGCAAAGCCTGTTGTCTATTCAAGCATCCACCTTTGTGGCGCAGTCCTTGACCCGTTTTACTGGGATAGTTCAGTCTGCTGACCCAAAAGGATCACTCACTATCCTCCAAAACTCTGGAGATCAGGATTGCTTGTCTGGGTCATCTCGGCGCTCCCCTGTCCTGTTTGGGATTGACATGGTATCAGGCTGCACTCTGAAGTAAGAGGCTATTACAATGATTTGTTTTCATGAATTAGACAAATATCGTCCAACAATCATGTAATATTCACCACATTACTATTTTATGTGCATTAATGTTCTCCATTCCTGTAGGTTGAATGATGCAGCTAATTGTTCTTTGGTATCTGAAGTCATTTTGTGGGCATTAAAAGGCCAGAGCTTTCCAGACCATGTAGCCTCATTTGGAAATTCCTTGCCTCAGAACCCCCTGGACTGGGTTCCAATACAGAACCAAACCATAGCATTGGTAAACAGCCTACTTATTATTTTCTCTGTGTGTGGAGTGGAGAACTGGTGCTGAAGTGAAAGAAGTGTTTAAGTTAGAGGAAATGTTGACATGTAAACTTGGCTGGCGGTCACCATGATGATGCAAAGCTGATTTGTAAACTACTGTTTATTCTTCCAACGAATGTCTTGCTTAACTCTTTTTATGGTTTACCAAGGGTACACAGGCTTGCAGCATACCACTGTCTTACCATCTTGAAGTAAAATGGACCCAATACGGAACCTTGGTGAACCCCCAGGCTCAGATTGTGAGCGTCATGGAAACAATTATTACTAACACCAGCAGTTTGGTAAGTTAAACATACAAGAACATTGTTCATGACTTTCAGCAATTATGTAATTAGTTGTATTTAGTAAACCACAAACTCGTTTCTCTTGACAAAGTTAAAATTGTCTGGAAGGTCTACATACAGCGGGAGTGTATCAAACTGTTTTACTTCTCTGCTACAAAAGCATGGCTCAATATTACCTTCAATTTGAGGTCTTTCACAAAGACATTGCAGATTTCATGTGAAATTAGATAAAATGTTAACACTGGAAACTTTCTTTGTTTTAGGCCCTCCTTACCAGTGCCGGTGGTCTTCTGTCTGTCACAAGCTCAGTGAGTTTTATTGATGTCTCTGCATCAGCCAGTCCAGGATTCAAAGTTCCTCCTACAATTGATGCTAAACTACCCTTCGACTTTTTCTTTCCATTTGTATAATGGAATATTTCAGTTTTTATCTCTTTTGGCAACAACATGAAAGGAGAAGCACTGTTTCTATAACCATGTTTTGTTATATAGAGTGTATATTTATTGTCTAGTCATTTTGTACATAATGCACTGATTCACATTTTTAAAAATAAAGAATATTTTCATATTAGTGGACTGATGTGGAATAATAGTGGTGTAGTATATGTATGTGTGTGTATAGAGTGTAATTCAATTTCAATACAAAGACATGCACAAAATGAGGAATGAACAATAATTTTTTATAATATTTACTCAAAACTCACCAAAACATTTAAGTACAGAAAATGTGCGCTATCCATTGTAAAATCGGTTGTTAATTTTGGAACTGTTACATGAGCGAAATGCCACTACTGTTAATAAGCCAATTCATCAGCCAGGCAGATATGTTGGTCTATTAATATTTCATATCTCATTTACAAAATAACATTTATTGCATAGCTTTCAGTTGCTCAAACACATTCACATTTATAATGAGAAAACTTTAAATGTACACTTCATAGATAAAACAACAATACTGATGATTTACAATCATCTTATAATCTATTGAGGCAAGTTTAATATTCCAGTATAGATAAGTTTATAGATTTCCTTTTTTTGACCTACATGAGTCACTGGCTTTAAAAAGCATCTCCCTTTATGTGTGCTGTTAAAGATCTGCCAAGGGATGGAGATCGAGTTTGGCTTAAAGTGACAATAAACACATCACACTATAACATGACCTTCTTCACATTTCATATGGAATGAATAGACATGAATAGTCTTAACCTCAGTCTCGTGCTGTGATGCATTTAATGAATAACCTTAGAGCATCAGAATTCAATGCAGTGCTGTTTTAAGATTGCACGAAGCCTTGCATTTTCTTGATCCTGTTGAAATATTCAATTAAAACCACTATTAATTGAATAATTAATAAAAGGAATCATTACTCATGGTTAACAAGAGCTACTCACCAGTTTTGTGTTCCGCTCTTGAAGTTCATTGACTTGATGAACAAGGTTTTCTTTGATCTCTTTTATTTTCTGAACTTTGTGATGGGCACGATTTTTCACAGACATAATGATCCCTATAAGAGACCACACAAGTAAGAAAGGAAAATAAAAGTATTAGAGTGGAGAATAATGTAATGGCATAAACATATAGTTAATTAAGTAAAATGGACCAAGTACTGAACCTTAGTGAACCCCCAGGTTTAGATTGTGAGCATCATGAAACAATCATTACTAACACCAGTGGTTTGGTAGGGTAAATTTACCAGAACATTTATCATGATATAATTGTTATGTAAAGTTTTATTTAGTAAATATCATCAATAAATGTTTTACTGAAGTTTTTGACTTGATTACACATTTTCAATATTTCTTAGTAAGAAAAATGAATTCCCTCATGAATGAATTTACTTTCAGTGCTTTCATATTTTTCTGATCCAAATTGAAGTTCTAAATATTTAGTTGCTGGGTCAAAATAATTCCTGTACCATTTATGATCCTGGCCACTCTCCACAACCTGAGCAAGATCAGAAGCCCCATGGCATCAAATGCATCTTCCTTTGAGATATATACAATATCCAGGATGAAGGATACCACCACTACAATCCCATCAAACACCTCAAACTTATGACGGAGGAATTCTAAACGATAGGCGTAGATTTTTCCAGACAGTTCTACCATGAAGAATGTGAGAAGGGCGAGGCTGAGATAGTGGAATACCTGGAATAATGGCAGGAACATTTGGATAGAGGATAACCACAGAATAATCGCTGACATATAATGTGTCATGTGTCAACAGAAATATGACATCCATGTTTTTTTGTTGACTAGGCATCTGAAGCGGACTCACCTGCGGAGCAATTCTGTGATGATCTGCTTGAATGATAGACAAGTCAATAAGCAACTCACAGAGAACGAAAATGGCATCCAAGACGACCAAGCAAACAACAACAATCTAATCAACAAAATAATAGTCCAAGGTTATTTTCAATCATGAAACCACATTTTATTTTTATATAACACATATACATAGAGTGTGAACGTTTACCTGGAACCTCTCTGTACTGTAGAGGCGGCGTAGGGAGTCTCTAAAGCTGACCTGTCCCAGGTGCTGTCCTGTGGCCAGCTCCAGGTCTTCACTGGCATCGTGTGGTTCCTCGTCGTGCCACTGTGCGGCGGTATTATGCTCATCACCCACCGCTGAGAAATGCCTCAGAAAACTGGACATTTTTCTCGAGGGTCAAATGAGTTGAACACTAGAAAATTAATTAACTAATTAATTAATTGAATTAATTAATTATTTTTAATTTGTAATTGAATCATACATTCAATATTCAAATTTGTGATTTGTCTTAAATTATGAAAATTTCGTAATTTTAAATTACGAAATTTCATCATAAAGACAGCTTGAACCAAATGTAGCTAGGCGAGACTGGGGCTAGTTGTCACACTTACACTCAAGTGAATATTTCTCAGGGCATTTATTAAAGTAAATTTATGTTTAGACACATGCCCTACAATCTTGTTCCAAAAATATATAACATTTAACAATAACACTGTAACAAGATACATAGATTTAAACTGTTCAACCAGCTATTAAAGATCCAATTACAGACTTCATTTTCAAGATTTAAACATTAAAACTCAGTATTAATGAAAAATATATAACATTTAATCATAATTGTTAACGTCACAACATAAATATATAGATAGATCTAAAATATCTTGTCTGAAAAGACAGTTCAAGTCACACTATCTACACTTTAAACGGCATAATAAACTATTCCAATTTTGACCTTGTATAAAAAGGTTTTGCATGTCACCATCTACAAAAAATCCTCAACGGAGATCTTATGCCCTACATGCCCTTATGCACAAAGCGTTTTTTCCTCTTCTGTCTATTGTGCGACATAGTCTACATGCATCATAAAACACTTGACTGTTCATCCGTGACTTGAGTTTAACTCGTGATTTCCTGCAACATTTGAACATTTAAGTCAGCGAATTTACATACACTTTTAAGAATATCGAACGAGTATTTACGAGTAAGACCATGTTTTTTTGTGTTTTTTTTTTTTTTTTTTTAACTTTAAGGCAACTGCTGTAATCTGGACTCTTTCATTCTAATTTCACATGAATACGACCGTAACATTTTTCAGGTTATGTAGACTATATTTAATGCGCGCTCAGTTTAAAAGGAACGAAAAGTCACATTTATGCAAAATAAGTGTTTACCTGTTTTGTTGCTGAAACAGTGTTGCTAACGGCTAACGCAGCATTTGTTCGCAGTTTTTGGGAGCAACAATCCGAATTCTGTGAAAAACTTTGACCCTAAACTCCGCCTCTACTACAGTCATGAACGTGATCCTCTGCACAGGATGCAGCCCGAAGGAAGTGACATTGAAGAGCCTTGGACATATTACAGGAATGTGCACGGGACCAGATAACTAGTGACCTGAAAAAGTAGGCTAATCAAACGATTATTTTATTATTTTACCATGTATTGGGAGGTTTTAATGAAAACTGAATAGCTAAATGAAAAGGTAGTTTCAAAGTTAAAAAGTTGATAAGTCAGTCAGACAGACAGACAGACAGACAGATAGACAGATAGATAGATAGATAGATAGATAGATAGATAGATAGATAGATAGATAGATAGATAGATAGATAGATAGATAGATAGATAGATTTGGATTGGGAAATACATTAAACAGAACAGACACTCCTGAGATCAGGCTGTCCTAAAAAGTTGAGCAACCAAAAAGGTGTCATTTTAGGAGAAATGACGTAGAGGCCTGCAGGACGATGACCCAAAGCACCAAATATGGATAGAAAATAAATCCAAAGTAACATTTGTGGTATGACATAAAAAATAGTCCACATACATTCTTCATTTAATTTAGAGCACATCTGTGTTTGTTCCAACCCTGTATGCATTTTCTATTCCACATAACACAAAGAAAATGCTTTGAAAAGACAGACAGACAGACAGACAGACAGACAGACAGATAGATAGACAGACAGACAGATAGTCAGACAGACAGATAGATAGTAGACAGATATATATAGATAGATTGACAGACAGACAGACAGATAGATAGACAGACAGACAGACAGACAGACAGACAGATAGACAGACATGTAGATAGATAGATAGATAGATAGATAGATAGATAGATAGATAGATAGATAGATAGATAGATAGATAGATAGATGGATAGATAGACTTGGATTGGGAAATACATTAAACAGAACAGACACTCCTGAGATCAGGCTGTCCTAAAAAATTGAGCAACCAAAAAGGTGTCATTTTAGGAGAAATGACGTAGAGGCCTGCAGGACGATGACCCAAAGCACCAAATATGGATAGAAAATGGCTTAAATCCAAAGTAACTTTTATGGTATGACGTAAAAATAGTCCACAGACATTCTTCATTTAATTTAGAGCACATCTGTGTTTGTTCCAACCCTGTATGCATTTTCTATTCCACATAACACAAAGAAAATGCTTTGAAAAGACAGACAGACAGACAGACAGACAGATAGATAGACAGACAGACAGATAGTCAGACAGACAGATAGATAGTA